>JAJOZX010000443.1:135000-460000 GCA_023014485.1 Bathynomus jamesi | reverse complement strand
TTTAGCACCCCTAAGTCCGAGATGGAAGTGGAAAACCCAGACGAGTTTTTCGACATTGAAACAGATCAACCAAGAACAAATCCGGCACAAACCTATTAATGGACTTCGAGTTCACGGAAGGAGATGTAATTACGGCCTTATCACAGATGCGAGACAATTCAGCGCCAGGGCCAGACACATGGAGTGCCACATTTCTGAAGAAATGCAAAGAGAGTATTGCAAAACCGCTATACTTACTATGGAGGAAATCACTCGACACAGGACAAATTCCACTCCCCTTAAAGAACGCGAATATTGCCCCCCTATTTAAAGGTGGTAACAGAGCAATGCCCAAAAATTATCGGCCAGTGGCTCTCACCTCACACCTTATAAAGTGTTTTGAACGCATAATTAGAGCCAAAATTACCTACTACCTACAAGAAAAAGACTTGTACAACCCAAATCAACATGGCTTCACGGCGGGTAGATCATGCCTGTCACAGCTATTAGACCACCAGGAGAAAATATTAGGAACATTGTGTCGATGACAAAACATTGATGTAATATATACTGATTTTGCTAAAGCCTTCGATAAATGTGACTATGGAATCATAGGACACAAACTTAAGGATACAGGAATTACTGGAAAGCTAGGAAGGTGGATATTTAATTTCTTGACGCAAAGAACGCAAAGAGTGGTGGTAAACGGAGTTAAATCTGAAGTCTCGGAAGTCGTGAGCTCTGTCCCACAAGGGACAGTATTAGCTCCCTTGCTGTTCATAATAATGATTGCAGATATTGATGCAGATATTAAGGACAGTATTGTATCATGCTTCGCAGATGACACGAAGATATGTAAGGAAATATTGAACGAAGATGACATAAGAAAACTACAAAACGACATTGAAACATTATTCCAGTGGGCAGAAGACAACAATATGAAGTTCAACGAAGAAAAATTCCAACTTCTAAGATATGGTAATAACAAAGAGCTACAGAAAAAAGGGTACAAAACTTCGCAAGCCAAACAGATAACACCAAATCCACAAGTCAGGGATCTTGGAGTAATAATGTCGTCGGACGCAGAATTCAGAGAGCACTATAAAATCAAAATCACAACGGCTAGAAAAATAATGGGAATCATCTGGAGGAGCTTCCGCAGCAGAAAAGCAAACATCATGCTCAAATTATGGAAGAGTCTAGTCCTACCAATAATTGAGTATTGCTCAGTACTCACAAGCCCACACAGAAAAAGAGACATTGCGAGCATTGAAGCTATACAAAGGACTTTTACGTCTAAGATAGAGGAAACGGAAGGTGAAGACTACTGGTCTCGACTACAATCCCTGGAACTCTACTCTCTTGAAAGAAGGGGAGAGCGGTACACAATAATATACATATGGAACATACTTGAGGGCTCTGTCCCTAACCTCAGAAATGAAATAGAAACAAACTGGAATGAGAGAAGAGGCAGATTTTGTACGGTCCCAGCTGCGGTGGGACAAGGAGCCATGAAAACGAGGATGGAAAATACCCTCAGAATACGGGGCCCAAAGCTTTTCAATGTCCTTCCAAAAAAGTGAGGAATCTCCAGCACACCAACCTGAATAACTTCAAGAACCAGCTGGACAGATTCTTGTGCAAAGTCCCTGACCAGCCATGCGTGGCTGGCTACGAGGGCAGGAGGCGATCAGAGAGCAATTCCCTCCTTCACCAAGTCCCGCAAATGAGGCGGGATGCTGCAGAGGGTCGACCGCAGGTCGATCCTGAACCGTAGTTCAAACTCAACAAAAGTAAGTAATATATATATATATATATATATAGTGTATATATATATATAGTATATATATATATATATATATATATATATAGCATATATATATATATATAGAATATATATATATATATAGAATATATATATATATATATATTTAGAATATATATATATATATAGATATATATATACTGTATATATATAGTATATATATATATATATATATACTATATATATATATACTATATATATATATATATATATATATATATATATACAGGGTGGGCCGTAAGTTTTATACATAGGAAAATTTAAATTATGGTCTTCACGTGCGTCGGTATTTGGATCAGCAGTTTCCGAATGCTTGGATTGGTCGGCGTGGTCCTGTGGAGTGGCCTCCCAGATCCCCAGATCTCACCCCCCCTTGATTTCTATCTTTGGGGGCACTTGAAGGCCATGGTGTATCAGGAAAAGATACGAGAAATAAATCATCTAAAGGAACGTATCACCAACGCCATTACAAGCATAACGTCAACTGTGCTAATGCGTGTTCATTAACAGTGGGGAACACGTATTGAAATGTGTTTTCAAAACAATGGCAACCATGTAGAGCATATTATATAAATAAAAATGGTTGTCCATAAAAAATGTTTATTTTTCCTATGTATGGAAACTTACGGCCCACCCTGTAGTATATATATATATATATATATATATATATATATATATATATACTATATATATATATATATATACTATATATATATATATATATACTATATATATATATATACTATATATATATTTTTTACGCATAGAATAGTAAATAGCTGGAATAGTTTGCCGGTAGAAGTAATTAGTAGCACGTCTATAAACATGTTTAAGAATCGATTGGACGCGCATGTTGATAGAAAGGGTATAGTTTAAGGTAGTAAAATTAAGGCTTTGTGGGGATAGATCCCACAGCTCAACACAAGTGTTGTGGGATATAGGGAGGCAGCGTCTTGGGTTAGGGGATACTCTCTGTCCTTACACACCCCATTTAAAGAGATTCCTCTGCCGAGCGGTGCCCCCCATAGTACTGTGAGTTATTGAAAAACGCATGATCTTCACTTGCCCCACAGACACCTTTAAATGGGAGACCCATAATGGGTGCACACACATTTCTACATTACTGTACAGTCTTTACAGCCACACCTACACTTTTCCTCGTAAGTGTATATATTGTAATGTATATGGTTGTAAATTTGACTTGGTCCGCAATCGATATGAACCGTGACTTGATGGATACCATAATGAAATTGACTGGATTCTTTGGATCTGATATATTTGCATGTCCGTTATATAATAGATATAGCGTGTAACATATTTGTGGATAGTAGTCTATTATGACTTGATCCACTGGATCGAGAGATTCTATCGTTAGTTTTAAATCGATAATTAATTATTTTTAAATTGATAATGTATATGGTTGTAAATTTTGACTTGGTCCGCAATCGATATGGACCGTGACTTGATGGATACCGTAATGAAATTGACTGGATTCTTTGGATCTGATATATTTGCATGTCCGTTATAAATAGATATAGAATGTAACATATTTGTAGATAGTAGTCTATTATGACTTGCTCCTCTGGACCGAGAGATTCTATCTTTAGTTTTAAACCGATAATTAATTATTTTTAAATTGATAATTATTTAGTTTCGTAAAAATTGGTCGTTGCCAATTTACCGGCAGTTTTTAAATAAGTTTCTTATGTTTTTGTGGTTCGGAACCCACGTAAAATTGTAGGTCCCCTCCGCCACCACGGAGGACATACACAATACACGATTACGAACAGAGTTAGGTAGACCAGCCATCAGTGGATCCTAGGGTCTTTGTTGGTCTGAAACATTATAACATTATAACATTATAAATATATATATATATATATATATATCCCCGCAATGGGGTTCTAAGCTCGTGCTCTTGAGTGCTCTTTGTCCTCGTTTGTACGTGCTTGTTCCTGGAGGTTTCACGTGCGCCCTCCCTGCCCTAGCACCCAAGGATGATGGGGCTCGACCCAGCAGTCCTTGTCATCCTTCGTCTTTTTCCACTTTGACTGTTCCCTCCACCCTTTCTTTTTCCTCTGTCTTTCCTCTCACTTTTTCTTTGTTTTTCCGCTGAGATATGCCCTTTTAAATAGAGGCGAATCAGTTCTTCCCGAACTTAAAAAAAAAAAAAAAAATATATATATATATATATATAATATATATAATATATATATATATATATATATATATATATATATATATATATATATATATAGTATATATATATATATATATATATATATATATTATTATATATATATATATATATATATATATATATATATATATATATAAATATAATAATAATGTTATAATGTTATAATGTTTCAGACCAACAAAGACCCTAGGATCCACTCATGGCTGGTCTACCTAACTCTGTTCGTAATCGTGTATTGTGTATGTCCTCCGTGGTGGCCGAGGGGACCTACAATTTTACGTGGGTTCCGAACCACAACAACATAAGAAATTTATTTAAAAACTGCAGGTAAATTGGCAACGACCAATTTTTACGAAACTAAATAATTATCAATTTAAAAATAATTAATTATCGGTTTAAAACTAAAGATAGAATCTCTCGGTCCAGAGGAGCAAGTCATAATAGACTACTATCCACAAATATGTTACACTCTATATCTATTTATAACGGACATGCAAATATATCAGATCCAAAGAATCCAGTCAATTTCATTACGGTATCCATCAAGTCACGGTCCATATCGAATGCGGACCAAGTCAAATTTACAACCATATACATTACAATATATACACTTCCGAGGAAATGTGTAGGGGTGGCTGTAAAGACTGTACAGTAATGTAGAAATGTGTGTGCACCCATTATCGGTCTCCCATTTAAAGGTGTTTGTGGGGCAAGTGAAGATCATGAGTTTTTCAATACCTCACAGTACTATGGGGGGCACCGCTCGGCAGAGGAATCTCTTTAAATGGGGTGTGTAAGGACAGAGAGTATCCCCTAACCCAAGACGCTGCCTCCCTATATCCCACAACACTTGTGTTGAGCTGTGGGATCTATCCCCACAAAGCCTTAATTTTACTACCTTAAACTATACCCTTTCATCAACATGCGCGTCCAATCGATTCTTAAACATGTTTATAGACGTGCTACTAATTACTTCTACCGGCAAACTATTCCAGCTATTTACTATTCTATGCGTAAAAAAGTTTTTCGCAACTGCTGTCTCGAACCTTCTACTTGTCAACTTACACCCGTTATTTCTAGTCCTATTATATTGAGATATTTCGAAAAAGCTATCTCTATCTACGTTATCAAACCCATTCATAATTTTGAAAACCTGGATTAGATCACCCCTTAACCTCCTAGTCTCGAGTGTAGTCAATTTTAACTCTTTAAGCCTATCCTCGTACGACTTTGACCTAAGAGACGGAATCATCTTAGTTGCTCGTCTTTGAACTCTTTCGATTTTGTCTATATCTTTGCGCATATGCGGATTCCAAAATTGGACCGCGTACTCCAAATGGGGTCTAACTAATGATTTATAAAGAGGAACTATAATATCGCGCGATTTGTACTCAAAATTTCGAGCTATAAAACCTAACACTTTGTTCGCCTTATTGACCGCCGCTGTACTTTGTTTCGCTACTTTTAAATCACCAGTGACTATAACTCCTAAATCTTTTTCCTGCTCTACGCTTGTTAAATCTTTCCCTGACATACTATACGCAAAATTACCGTTACGCGAACCTATATGCATAATTTTGCACTTATCCACGTTAAATCTCATTTGCCATGTGACTGACCAATCAACGATTTTATTCAGATCTTCCTGAATTTTACCTCTATCTTCGTCATTAATCGCCCTACCACCCAGCTTCGTGTCATCCGCAAACTTTGAAACTGTACTGACTAGGCCGACATCTAAATCGTTATATATATAAGAAAAGCAAGGGGCCCAATACAGAACCCTGAGGAACGCCACTCGCTACATTAGCCCAACACGACTCCGCTCCATCAACGACCACCCTCTGTTTCCTGCCTCGCAACCACTCTTCTAGCCAATTTATTACTACACCCCTGATTCCATGAGCCTTAGTTTTTTCAATCAGTCTTTTGTGCGGCACGGTGTCAAACGCTTTTTGAAAATCTAAATACACTACATCAACCGCCCGATGTCTATCCTAAACGTTAACCACGCTTTGGAAAAATTCTAAAAGATTAGTTAAGAAAGATTTGTTACGCCTAAAACCGTGCTGCGTATTTCTAACCAGATTATGCACTTCTAAGTGTTCGACTATACGATCCCTAATTATTGATTCCAGTAGCTTACCTACAACAGACGTTAAACTGATTGGCCTATAATTTCCCGCCGCACCTTTATCGCCTTTCTTAAAGATAGGTGTTACGTTTGCTAACTTGAAATTATCTGGTACGCACCCCTCAGAAATAGACGCATTAAAAATCTTTCTTAGCGGCACAACAATGCTATCTTTTAATGCTTTTAGTTGTATGGGATATATGGAATCCGGACCCTGTGATTTACGCGTTTTCATTTTATCAATATAGCGCATTACTTCCCCTTCACTAACGACTATATTGTCCAAAATATTACCATTATCAAAAGGTATTATGTCTATGACCGAAGGGATATTCGTTACATCTTCTCTAGTAAAAACTGACGTAAAAATTCGTTTAGCAAGGTAGCCATATATATATATATATAGTATATATATATATATATATATATATTATATATATATATATATACTATTATATATATATATATATATATATATATATATATATATATATATATATATATATATATATATATATAGTATTCCATATATCCCATACAACTAAAAAATTAAAAGATAGCATTGTTTTGCCGCTAACAAAGATTTTTAATGCGTCTATTTCTGAGGGTGCGTACCAGATAATTTCAAGTTAGCAAACGTAACACCTATCTTTAAGAAAGGCGATAAAGGTGTGGCGGGAAATTATAGGCCAATCAGTTTAACGTCTGTTGTAGGTAAGCTTTTGGAATGAATAATTAGGGATCGTATAGTCGAACACTTAGAATACCATAAACTTGTTAGAAATACGCAGCACGGATTTAGGCGAAACAAATCTTGCTTAACTAATCTTTTAGAATTTTTCCAAAGCGTGGTTGACGATTACGATAGACATCGGGCGGTTGATGTAGTGTATTTAGATTTTCAAAAAGCGTTTGACACCGTGCCGCACAAAAGACTCATTGAAAAAACTAAGGCTCATGGAATCAGGGGTGCAGTAATAAATTGGCTAGAAGAGTGGTTGCGAGGCAGGAAACAGAGGGTGGTCGTTGATGGAGCGGAGTCGTGCTGGCTAATGTAGCGAGTGGCGTTCCTCAGGGTTCTGTATTGGGCCCCTTGCTTTTTCTTATATATATTAACGATTTAGATGTCGGCCTAGTCAGTACAGTTTCAAAGTTTGCGGATGACACGAAGCTGGGTGGTAGGGCGATTAATGACGAAGATAGAGGTAAAATTCAGGAAGATCTGAATAAAATCGTTGATTGGTCAGTCACATGGCAAATGAGATTTAACGTTGATAAGTGCAAAATTTTGCATATAGGTTCGCGTAACGGTAAATTTGCGTATAGTATGTCAGGGAAAGATTTAACAAGCGTAGAGCAGGAAAAAGATTTAGGAGTTATAGTCGCTGGTGATTTAAAAGTAGCGAAACAAAGTACAGCAGCGGTCAATAAGGCGAACAAAGTGTTAGGTTTTATGCTCGAAATTTTGAGTACAAATCGCGCGATATTATAGTTCCACTTTATAAATCATTAGTTAGACCCCATTTGGAGTACGCGGTCCAATTTTGGAATCCGTATATGCGCAAAGATATAGACAAAATCGAAAGAGTTCAAAGACGAGCAACTAAGATGATTCCGTCGCTTAGGTCAAAGTCGTGCGAGGATATGCTTAAGGAGTTAAAATTGACAACACTCGAGACCAGGAGGTTAAGGGGTGATCTAATCCAGGTTTTCAAAATTATGAATTGGTTCGATAACGTAGATAGAGATAGCTTTTTCGAAATATCTCAATATAATAGGACTAGAAATAACGGGTGTAAGTTGGCAAGTAGAAGGTTCGAGACAGCAGTTGTGAAAAACTTTTTTACGCATAGAATAGTAAATAGCTGGAATAGTTTGCCGGTAGAAGTAATTAGTAGCACGTCTATAAACATGTTTAAAAATCGATTAGACGCATATGTTGATAGAAAGGGTATAGTTTAAGGTAGTAAAATTAAGGCTTTCTGGGGATAGATCCCACAGCTCAACACAAGTGTTGTGGGATATAGGGAGGCAGCGTCTTGGGTTAGGGGATACTCTCTGTCCTTACACACCCCATTTAAAGAGATTCCTCTGCCGAGCGGTGCCCCCCATAGTACTGTGAGGTATTGAAAAACTCATGATCTTCACTTGCCCCACAAACACCTTTAAATGGGAGACCCAAAATGGGTGCACACACATTTCTACATTACTGTACAGTCTTTACAGCCACACCTACTCTTTTTCTCGTAAGTGTATATATTGTAATGTATATGATTGTAAATTTTGACTTGGTCCGCTATCGATATGGACCGTGACTTGATGGATACCGTAATGAAATTGACTGGATTCTTTGGATCCGATATATTTGCATGTCCTTTATAAATAGATATAGAGTGTAACATATTTGTGGATAGTAGTCTATTATGACTTGATCCTGTGGATCAGAGATTCTATCTTTAGTTTTAAATCGATAATTAATTAGTTTTAAATTGATAATTATTTAGTTTCGTAAAAATTGGTCGTTGCCAATTTACCTGCAGTTTTTAAATAAATTTCTTATGTTGTTGTGGTTCGGAACCCACGTAAAATTGTAGGTCCCCTCCGCCACCACGGAGGACATACACAATACACGAACACAGTTAGGTAGACCAGCCATGAGTGGATCCTAGGGTCTTTGTTGGTCTGAAACATTATAACATTATAACATATAGTGTAATATATATATATATATATATATATATATTATATATATATATATATATAGTGTGTATAATTTCAAGTTAGCAAACGTAACACCTATCTTTAAGAAAGGCGATAAAGGTGCGGCGGGAAATTATAGGCCAATCAGTTTAACGTCTGTTGTAGGTAAGCTACTGGAATCAATAATTAGGGATCGTATAGTTGAACACTTAGAAGTGCATAATCGGGTTAGAAATACGCAACACGGTTTTAGGCGAAACAAATCTTGCTTAACTAATCTTTTAGAATTTTTCCAAAGCGTGGTTGACGTTTACGATAGACATCGGGCGGTTGATGTAGTGTATTTAGATTTTCAAAAAGCGTTTGACACCGTGCCCCACAAAAGACTCATTGAAAAAACTAAGGCTTATGGAATCAGGGGTGTAGTAATAAATTGGCTAGAAGAGTGGTTGCGAGGCAGGAAACAGAGGTTGGTCGTTGATGGAGCGGAGTCGTGTTGGGCTAATGTAGCGAGTGGCGTTCCTCAGGGTTCTGTATTGCGCCCCTTGCTTTTTCTTATATATATTAACGATTTAGATGTCGGCCTAGTCAGTACAGTTTCAAAGTTTGCGGATGACACGAAGTTGGGTGGTAGGGCGATAAATGACGAAGATAGAGGTAAAATTCAGGAAGATCTGAATAAAATCGTTGATTGGTCAGTCACATGGCGAATGAGATTTAACATCGATAAGTGCAAAATTTTACATATAGGTTCGCGTAAAGGTAATTTTGCGTATAGTATGTTAGGGAAGGAGTTGGCAAGCGTAGATCAGGAAAAGGATTTAGAAGTTATAGTCACTGGTGATTTGAAAGTAGCGAAACAAAGTACAGCAGTGGTCAATAAGGCGAACGAAGTGCTAGGTTTTATAGCTGGAATTTTGGAGTACAAATCGCGCGATATTATTTGAAGTACGCAATTGAATTTTGGAATCTGCATATGCACAAGGATATAATAAAATCGAAAGAGTTCAAAGACGAGAGATTAAGATGATTCCGTCGCTTAGGTCAAAGTCGTACGATGATAGGCTTAAGGAGTTAAAATCACTACACTCGAGACTAGGAGGCTAAGGGGTGATCTAATCCAGGTTTTTAAAGTTATGAATGGGTTCGATAAAGTAAATAGAGAGCTTTTTCTAAATAGCACAATATACTGTAGTAGAAGTAGAAATAATGGGTGTAAGCTGACTAGTAGAAGGTTCGAGACAGCAGTTGCCAAAAACTTTTTTACGCATATAATAGTAAATAGTTGGAATAGTTTGCCGGTAGAAATAATTAGCAGCACGTCTATAAATATGTTTAAAAATCTATTAGATGCATACAGTATGTTAATAGATTGGGTATAGCTTAAGGTAGTAAAATTAAGGTTTTTGTGGTTCGGAACCCAAGTAAAATCGTAGGTCCCCTCCGCCACCACGGAGGACATGCACAATACACAATTACAAACACGATTAGGTAGACCAGCCATGAATTGATCTTAGGGTCTTTGTTGGTCTGAAACATTATAACATATACAGTTTTCTTTTTCTGCTGGAACACCTTTTAATGAATTGACAGCAAAAATAAACAAAAAGATAATGTACAGAAATTATTTCTGATAAAAAATAGTTTTTTTATTCCCGCAGCAACCTTCAAAGCGTAACTTGCCAAATATTATTCTAAAAAAATAACATTTCATGATGTAATTCTGCAATCAAACGCGTATTCATCTTTTATTTACAATTCTGCTCGGTTTTCACCACAGCTTTAAATATTCAATTGCCATAACCGCCACACAATGATCATTTATTATTTAGGGGGGGTTCTAAATTTTGTATTCTTATTCTACACACTGCTCGGAGTTTCCTTTGGGCCCCTTAACAACATAATGTAATTACACCGCTATGCGCCCCCACCTACCCGTTGCATATGCCCCCCATTTCTTTTAAAATGGAATGAAATTGAAGCCAATTCTTTGAATAAAAAAACCTGATAAATGGCAAAGATTAAAGTAAATAATGATATAAGTAAAGTTAAAGTAAGTTATTTACAGTGGTGGGCACCGTTAACCAAAAAGTTAACTTCGATAACGATAATCCGTTAACCCCAATTTTTAACTCCGATATCGATAATCCGATAATTTTACTACAAAGTTAACGGAAGTTAACGATAATCCGTTAACGATAACTATTTCTCTACTAACATTTAAAAAATCAAGGAAAAAAGCTTTACAACCCATAGAAAATGTTTATTTATGCAAAATCCAACAATAAATAGGTATTTAACTGTATTTTTATCAAGTTTTGCAACGTTTTTGCTTAATAACTTTTTTTTTTATTTTTAATAAAAAATGTACTGATTACATGTTTTGAAACCCTTGTAACCACTAACCATTAACTAAATTTTAATTTACCAGAGAATTATTATGGCGGGAACTGAAAGGTAAAATTAAATTTTAGGCACATTTATTAAAGACTATGACACAATGTGCTGGTTGCCCTTCAGAAAGACCAACTTCTCAAAGTTAGGCCCAACTGCCAGTCTTGACCTCTTGGGCCTCAGGATGTCCTTGCCGAGAGAGAAGAGCCGTTCCACTGCGGCAGAGGACGGAATTGGCAGACTGAAGTTATGGCGGTTTGAATTCATTCGCGGAGCGGTGATCTTCCGTGAATGACTCCTCGCAGTTAACGTGTTAACGGACTTTAACAGACTAAATATCGAGTTATCGGAAGTTAACTGGTCCGATAACGATAAATGGAAATTAACTTCCGTTAATAGTCCGTTAAAAAAGTTAACTTCGTTAATTAACTGTTATCGGATTAACGCTTTAGTGCCCAACACTGGTTATTTATATATATATATATATATATATATATATATATATATATATATAATTATATATATATATATATATAATAAGAAATCTTTCTCCGTATATTGCTTAAAGAATCAATTGAAGCATACAAAAATCAAAATATTCACCTTAAGAAATTTAATTGAAGCATATTAAAACCAAAATATTCACCTTAAGAAATTTAAAATCGTAAATTACTGACACCACTGGCCTTTCCATTGAACACAGGTAGCTTTTTTTTTTATTCCAGTACATTCAAAATAAATTTGTCTGTTTTCGTAACCAATTCTATCTTGTGATGCTTTTGTTACCACATTTACAGCATGTTCTACTCCCTGGCTGTGACAAGGAAAAGGAATAAGCTGAAGTGGTTCATTTCGAACTTTAAGAAGATCATCATTTGTCAAATTCTGTAAAATAGGTGGAGGGGTGATGGTTTCGTTGTCCCAGTCGATCATGTTAGGATAATCGTCTGCTTCAAAGTTCAGTGTTTCTGGCAGCTCAAAATTCCTCGCACTGGTGCTCCTAGTTCTTGCTCGAATGATGTGGTGAAGAGCCAGCTCTCTGACCTCTCTTCTTGTGTCTGTTATCATTGAGAGTAAGATATTCTCCGGGTGGGCAAAATAGGGTTATTTCTGAGGACATAATCATCCGATGCTTTTTATCTAAGCCTTTAAGCAAGTGCATGATATACCAAAAATTAGATGCTCCCTCATTTGCCTTTGGATGAGACTTTATCCAAAACCAGTCTGGAGCGTAAACCAGCATTATAATTTTTACTAGGTCTTGGATGTTTTTGTCTGGATTCCGTGTAGAGACATATAAGCGCAGGATCCTGTTTGCTCGTGTTAGCCATCTTGCATGATGGAGGGCACCTGGGGGCCATTGTACCGGCCGGTCCAGATATAATTCAATCAATTTTAGCACTCCGCCAATCCTGCCAGTGTTCACTGGGGTGCCATCGCATAGCAAAGCTTTGAGGGATTCTTTGCTATTAGAATCAACTATAAAAGTTATTATTTCATCTACAATACAACAAGCAGTTCCGTTATCTGGATCTATATGATCCATGTAAACATCACCAGGTTCTTTGACTATTACATAATGTTCTTCGTACCCCATTCCCTTCTTTGTCTCAGTTTGATCTTTTCTACCATCAAATCCGATGCCTTCAATCTGTGTGTTCTCTGATTTCACTTTGATTATGTTCTTTTTACCCACACGTATTCTTTCTCTTTCCACTTTTTTCCTATCCAACATATTGGTTTCGTCTAATTTTCCCATATCCTTCAAAGCTGCATTTGCTATAGCTGCAGTAGCTCTGTAACTTACACGGTATCTATCCGCTGTTATTGTTAAGTTATCATAAATAATTCTGTTCTGAAGGTTTTCTCTCGGCTCAAAATCCGAAACAAAGTCAATATCGTCGCTGTCATCATCAATTTCCATGCTCTCATCTTCCATAATAAGTAAAGGGTCCAGTTTGCTGGTTGAGGCGACATTCATATCTAGGTTTATCTTGGCTCTTCTTTCTAATCCTTTAACTCTATCGTGAGTCATTTTTCTTGCGGAAGTCGTTACTCTGTCGATTGGTCCTACTTGGTTTTTTCTTTGTTTCTGCCCCACAAAAGACTCCCACTCAATCACTGGAACTCTAATATCACATCTGCAATCCGTTCGACTGATTTTTTTATCGTAACAAGTACAAGTGCAAATATCAAACATTTCATCGAATGTCTCCACCTTCTGCTGAAAACTGTTGTTTCTTTGTTTTAATGGTACTTTATTTAGCTTTGCTGCAGATTCTATCAATCGTTCATCTTTTATAGCTATTCCTTCAAATCCTATATGTGGAAAGGAAAACTTCTCCCAAATGGCTTCCACATCTTTAGTGACAATTCTGTAACATTCTTTTGCTGTTCTAGAACCTTTCGAAATCAGTTCTTCTCATTTTCTTACCAATAAATAATGCCTAAATACGTCAGCCTTTGAAGGAGTCATTGAAGGTGGAAATTCTGCAGGGTGACCAAATGTTGAATTGTGCGTTTTGCTTCTTGTCGCCATGATTTCACTTACAGTATTTAGGCCTAGTAGCATTAATAACAAGAAACTAATTGTTAAATTCTAACAATTGAATCATTCAATCTGAATTTAATATAACTCATTCGGAATTAAATCATAACTCATTCAATCATAAACAATCTGAAAATAACAATCTGAAACTAAACAAAAAAACGTTACAATAATTTATATAATTCATCTAATCTATCTAAATTAATCTATGTAATCTATTCAATCTATCTAAAGCTCTATCTAAATAATCTATCCAAATTAATCTAATATACTTAATAAGACTTAATATAATGCATGATTATAATCGAGTTTCTCCAATTCCACAGTGTGCACGTAGTTGGAAATGATGATCTCAACATCTTCTAAAAAAAATGAGTATATGCGACCCCCCTTACCCCTTCCATAGCATCCCCCCCATTTTACTCTCTCCACAGATATAAACCCAAAATGTGATAATTATCACATGATGGCATTCTTGATAATGTTGTGTTTCAACAAGATGGAGCACCATGTCATTATGCTCTAATTGTTCGAGAATACCTCAACAGACGCCTTTCGAATCGGTGGATTGGACGTGGAGGACCTCGACCTTGGCCTCCGCGTTCTCCGGATTTGACACCCCTGGATTTCTTTGCATGGGGTTTCATAAAAACAAAGGTTTATCGCCAAAAGATCAATGCTTCTTGTTGAAACACAACATTATCAAGAATGCCATCATCAAGAAGCTGTGGTTCGAGAAACTGCTGAAGCATATCAAGGTAGACGGTACCTGTTACAGTTGCTTCCGCAAAGAAGAATGGGCCATAAATTTTGGATTTGGTCATTCCAAGCCACACGTTAACTTTTGGAGAGTCTCTTTGCCATTCTATGACTTCAGACGGTCTTTCATTGGACCAGATAATGAAAATTATGAAAATAAAATTATGAAAAAAATTTAGAAATTTATACATTTTCAACACATATTAAACATGATAAACATAAATAAAAGTGTGTTTTTAAAAAATTGTCCGATTTCATTGAAATAGATAGTTAATTCTGGGACACCCTGTATATATATATATATATATATATATATATATATATGCAGCAAATAGCCCCCACCTCGACGTTTGGTACGAAAGTTAGTTATTAGGGTGTGATTTCATGTGCTTTCCTCAGAAATGCCACTCATTTGCCCCGCATTTAATTGAAAGTACGAAAAAAATCGTTTATTTAATCTTTTTATTTTCAAGTAAACACGGGGCAAATGAGTAGTATTTCTGAATAAAGCACATGAAAACACACCCTAATAACTAAATTTCACTACCGTTATTGCTAACTTAACCTAACCTAACCTAACCTAAATGAAGAGATTTCGAAAAAAAAACAAATCGTTAAACTAACGAAAATATCATAACTTAACCTAACCAATCGTCAAGGGTGTACAGTTGACCTAACCGGGCATTCAGTTGACCTAACCGGGCATTCACTTGACCTAATTGGGCATTCAGTTGACCTAACCGGGCATTCAGTTGACCTAACTGGGCATTCAATTGACCTAACTTTGATATACTGTACCTAACCAATCATCATACTACCGAATGCTAACATCAAAAATTATGAACTCGAGGTGGGGCTATTTTGCGGCGCTAACTGTAGGTATTGCTCACAGTAGGATTGGAAAAAATGTTTTCGGAGGAAAACGCTTATGAAAGATAGATTAACACTTGCCGGAATGTGTGACTTCGCTAGCCACGTACCCTTGAAGAGAGGTATTGAGCCTAGCCTTTAAATTTGTACGGAAACAAACTCTTCTGCTTGTTTTTTGGAAATTTGCGTTTACGCACGAAAACGTCTCGGTCACTACGGAAATAAAGGGGCTGGGAACACTCTGGACAGTTTCGCGTACGTCCTAAAATTTTCAACACTTCAACGTAGCCTACGTAACAACTTTCACAAATCTCTCTGCACATGTTTACGCGACAAAAATTAAAAAAGAAAGAAAGCCCTCAGCTGTATCAAAGGCCGAGGTTTTTCCGTGACTAAACGGTCGGGGGAAAAAAATTGATAAGTTCTTTAAAATTCCTAATTAGCTGTCATTGGCTCATTAAGGCGTGGTTGTTTTAGAGTGTTCAATAGCCTACTATTGGTCGTCCCCACTTTTCCAGAAAATTGTCTGAGAGCGAGAATGTCTTATGCCGGCTGGCAGGTCGCGAAACAAAAAAATGGTTAAAACTTAAAAAATCAATAACTTCGTTAATTTTGAATTGCGGGGAGTCTGGCATTCAACAAATTTATTGTATTGCTGTATACTACCGAATGCTAACATAAAAAATTATGAACTCGAGGTGGGGCTATTTGCTGCATATTAACCACATATATATAATATATATATATATATATATATATATATATATTTATATATATATACGTACAGGGTGGGCCGTAAGTTTCCATACATAGGAAAATTTAAACGTTTGTTTTTATGTTTCAGGTACCCTAAGAATATGCGTTTGACGAAAGAGCAACGAATTGAAATCATACTGATGGCTGGGTCGGGAAGCAGTCGCATGGTTGCAATGAACTTTAACAGACACATGGAACGAACATCACACACGACACTGTGGCAAAACTTATTAACAAGTTTCAGAAAACTGGAAATGTTGCAGATCAACCGCGAAGTGGTCCAAGACGTACAGCCACCGATGAAGACACAACAGCTACGATACTTACAGCGCTTACACGGAGTCCCAGAAAAAGTACACGACGGTTGTCTGCAGAAAGTGGTGTCAGCAGATCGAGTATCAGGCGCATTTTGAAAGCAAACAAATGGCATCCATACAATTGCATATGGCACAGCATTTGAGTGAAGACGACCCGGATAGACGGATGGAATTCTGTGAATGGGCATTAACCAAAGTGAACGAGGATGCAAACTTTTCAACTAAGATCTTGTTTACTGATGAAGCAAATTTTTACGTCAATGGAGAGGTTAATCGGCAAAACATACGTTATTGGAGTAATGCTAACCCTAACTGGCTGAGTCCGACGAAGATGCAAGGTGCCGGTAAAGTGATGGTGTGGGCCGGGATATGGGGTGACAGAATTATTGGACCAATTTTGTCAGTGGAAATCTTAATGCCGAAAGGTATCTTAACATGTTGCAAGAAGAGATTTTCCCATCCCTGCTAAACGAGGAAGTAACTTCCCAGTTTACTTCCAGCAAGATGGAGCTCCACCTCATTATGGTCTTCACGTGCGTCGGTATTTGGATCAGCAGTTTCCGGATGCTTGGATTGGTCGCGTGGTCCTGTGGAGTGGCCTCCAGATCCCCAGATCTCACCCCCCTTGATTTCTATCTTTGGGGCACTTGAAGGCCATGGTTATCAGGAAAAAGATACGAGACATAAATCATCCAAAGGAACGTATCACCAACGCCATTACAAGCATAACGTCAACTGTGCTAATGCGTGTTCATCAACAGTGGGGAACACGTATTGAAATGTGTTTTCAAACAATGGCAACCATGTAGAACATATTATATAAATAAAAATGGTTGTCCATAAAAAAATGTTTATTTTTCCTATGTATGGAAACTTACGGCCCACCCTGTATATATATATATATATATATATATATATATATATATAATTCAATGTTCCCTCTAAGGTGTGCGCGTGTGCGCGCGCACACGCGTTGTGAAACCGGCGCACACAGCAAAATAAAATGCGCACAGGCTCAAGCGTATCATGAGTCACGACAGTAAATGAAGTAATTTAAAAAATATACCGTCACACAAGGTCTGACCATTTGCATCACCATACTCTATATTTGATAGTCTATTTTAAATTGCTAAATGCTAAAAATTGTTTTGAGAAATGATAACTAAAATAGTCATTTTCAATTAATGTTATTTTTATTTTATTTCTTTATTTTGTTGAATTTTATTTTACTATTTTTTATTTTATTCATATTTTTAGAGTGGATAAAATGTTTTCTTTTATAAGAATATATAATATTGTAAACAGTTTTTTAATATCCATTTAATAGTACCGTAATGATCAAGCTATCACCTTATGGAAATAATATTTATTAAGTATTTAATATTCATATATATTTAATTTCGAAGATAATAGCGCTCAGAAAAGTTTGCAAAATTTTTTGAAAATTTCTTGCGCACACGGACTAAAAAAAATTAGAGGGAACATTGATATATATATATATATGTGTGTGTGTGTGTGTGTGTGTGTGTGTGTGTATTTAAATTGACGATTGGTTAGGTTAAGTCATAATATTTTCGTTAGTTTTAACATTTTATTTGATTAGGTATAACGCGGACAAAGTTGATGAACGCAAACTACACTAGGATAATGTAGGGGTACGTAAACTACTATGAAGAAACTATATACTGCAAAGCTGGGCACTTGCGTTTTTTTTTGCGGTACTGCGGTACTGCGGTACTACCGCACTACCAAACCGGTACCGCATAACGCAGTACCGCAAAAAATGCGGTAGCGGTACTGCTGTACTTTCAGCGATCCTTTGCGGTACTGCGTTATGCGGTACCGGTTTGGTAGTGCGGTAGTACCGCAGTACCGCAGTACCGCAAAAAAAACGCAAGTGCCCAGCTTTGCTATATAGGGCTATGGGTTGATTTCCTGTTACCTCTCATCCGTTGGAAATTTCCAGCAGATTTCAGTGGAGAGTTAACGACAAAAGCCCAACGTTTTTTCGTAAGAGAGTTATGTATGTGTTGGTCTTCAAAGGACCTCGTTAAATTTATTTGCCTTCGGTATTTTAGCGCTGCCTAATGGTAAAGAAACAAATCACCTTACCTTATTATTTCGTTGGGCCTCGCTTCTGCTTCGATGTATGGCCGCGGTACGATGGAGTTACACAACGAGTTTATTCGATTTAATTAATATAAGCATTCACTACACTTAAATACCTGAAGGAATAGGCCTATCCTTTTGAGTTATTAGGTTTATATTACTTGTTATTCACTCAGAACTTATAGGAAGATTAAGTACATCTTCCTTGCTTAAAAGCAGGGCTTAACATAAGCAGCTCAGAGTGCCGCAAAACATAATATAAATCGTCTCAGGAATTCGCTGATTTTTCAAAGTTCGTTGACTTTTCTCTCGAAGTAACTTTTATGAGTCAGCAATGGAAAGTTTTGAATACGAAATAATAAATTTTCTTGCTGTTATGTGGTCCCAATGCCTCCATATTGGGTTCTATGTATAGTAATTATTTTCATTCCCAATAGGCTATGTCGTCAATTCCGAGGCAATTTTGTAGATATTTAATTCAATGAATTAATAATTTGTATTTAATTAAGAAATAAAGGCACCATATATGATACCATTATTGTAAGCATGTATTTTTTTTCCATATACTGGGGGGTCGGAGAAAAATTTGTATGTTATAGATTACATTTTTTTATAAATAGTGTGTTTTAAACCATGTGAAATGAGTTAAAAAGAATGAAGTAGGAACTTAGAAAGAGAAAGGTTACTCGAGACTTATTTAAATATAAAAGTTCAAGAAGCCAACTTCTCAAGTTTAGTTAAAGTTATGTCAATCAGTTTGACTCCCCGTAGGTATAGGAAATTTATGGAATTAAAGTAAAGTTATTAAGGATTTTAACCTTGCTTATTATTTGTGTAAGTTTTATAAGTCACCAGTTTTTAAATGTTGGTTTACCCATGTTGTTTTGGAGTTTTGTCATGGTTTGTTAACGATTTATGTTTTAAAGTGACTTCTACGTTGGTGAGTTAATTGAAATGGGATCACCTGAAGATCAGGGCTCCCAGCCTTCTTTAGTTAGCCTTATAAGGCTAACTAACGAAAATATCACGACCTAACCTAACCAATCGTTAGGTCAACTGTACGCCCTTGACGACTGGTTAGGTTAGGTCGTGATATTTTCTTTAGTTAGCCTTATAAAGCTAACTAAAGAAGGCTAGGGGCACTGATCTTCAGGTGATCCTTGAAATGTATTGTACTTCCATGTTGTGTTGTTTAGTTAAATGAGTTTGTACTGTATTCAAACCTCCTACCACTTCAGACTAATCAATACTCGTAGTTTTGGTAGAGTAAATGTTACTCCTCCACAGGTAGATCTGGAGGGCTTGGAGCTTTGAATCCTGTACTGTTTTTGTGTTGTTTGGTCTCTGGCCAAGGGAGGCCATAATACCCTTGTAATAGTTTGGGCTATGGCCAAAGTAGGTCATAAGCCCCTTGTTGAATAGTTTGGGCTATGGCCAAGGGTGCTAGGACAGTTTGTTACCAGACAGTTCGCTACCGGACAGTTCGCTACCGGACATTTCGCTACTGGACATTTCGCTACTAGGTCTGTTCGTTACTAGGTCGCTTCGCTACCATATTCAAAAAAGTTTGTTAGTTAGTTGGTTAGTTGGTTAGTTGGTCACGCCACGTGGTATAAAATAAACATTAACAAATGTTTTATGGGACCTAGTATGTTTCATGGACTGCTCTCGATTTTCCTACAAAGTTGCAAACAAGGGCAGTCGATGACTCTGATTTTGTTTCTGCAATCGGTTTTTTTGAGAAACCTAACCTAACCTAACCTGACCTAACCTAACCTAGAAAAATGTATACTAGAAAAATGTATTTTTGACTAAAAAAAGTGCATAACTTAACATGTTATTACATTATCATTTGTATAATTTAGGTCTCGGGGGTACGGGGGCGGAGCCCCCGTGAAGATCACGCATCACAAAGTGAACCCTATACCAATCAATTCGTGATGCGTAATGTTTACGGAGGCTCCGCCCCCGTACCCCAGAGACCTAAATTATACAAATGATAATGTAATAACATGTTAAGTTGTAATAACATGTTAAGTTATGCACTTTTTAGTCAAAAATACATTTTCTAGTATACATTTTTCTAGGTTAGGTTAGGTCTTAGGTTAGTTAGGTTAGGTTTCTCAAAAAAAAAACGATTGCAGAAACAAATCAGGGTCATCGACTGCCCTTGTTTGCAATTTTGTAGGAAAATCGAGAGCAGTCCATGAAACATACTAGTCCGTTTTATGTCTTAATAAATCAACAAATGTACCTCAGTTTATTTACTATGTAAATATTGTTAACACAGTTTTATGTATAAAATAATATAACAATGATTTTAACCTTTAATGGTAGCGAAGTGACCTAGTAACGAACAGACCTAGTAGCGAAATGTCCAGTAGCGAAATGTCCAGTAGCGAACTGTTCAGTAGCGAAATGTCCAGTAGCGAAATGTCCGGTAGCGAACTGTTCAGTAGCGAACTGTCCGGCCACCATGGCCAAGGTAGGCTATAAGTCCTTTGTTGAATAGTTTGGGCTATGGCCAAGGTAGGCCATAGGCCCCTTCTTGAATAGTTTGGGCTATGGCTAAGGTAGGCTATAAGCCCCTTGTTGAATAATTTGGGCTATGGCCAAGGTAGGCTATAAGCCCTTGAAATAGTAGTTTGGGCTTTGGCCAAAGTAGGCCATAAGACCCTTTAGATGTAGCTTGGGCTGTGACCAAAGTAGGCCATAAGACCCTTGTAATAGTTTGGGCTATGGCCAAAGTAGGCCATAATCCCCTTGTTGAATAGTTTGGGCTATGGCCAAGGTAGGCCATAGGCCCATTGTTGAATAGTTTGGGCTATGGCTAAGGTCGGCTATAAGCCCCTTGTTGAATAATTTGGGCTATGGCCAAGGTAGGCCATAAGCCCTTGAAATAGTAGTTTGGGCTTTGGCCAAAGTAGGCCATAAGACCCTTTAGAGTAGCTTGGGCTATGGGCAAAGTAGGCCATAAGACCCTTTAGAGTAGCTTGGGCTGTGGCCAAAGTAGGCCATAAGACCCTTTAGAGTAGAGTAGTTTGTGTTATGGCCAAAGTAGACCATAAGACCTTTTAGAGTAGTTTGCATGTGCCACTGTCTAACCATATAATTTTTGGCACAAAATTATGTGCACAGAACCAGAGCGCAGCAATAAAAGTCTTTACTCTCCGATCCTTGGTTATGTTCAGACAGGTTGAATGTGTTTGTGGCACATGTAAAGAGTACAGTATATATATATTTTTTTTGCATTCCTCTGAATCCAGTTCGTCTTCAAAACTTGGATTCACCACTCCAGTGAAGTCAATACCCGTGGTTATGAATGAGTAAATGTTATGTGTCCTACAGGTAGGTCTGGAAGGTTTGGGGTTTTGAAGGAATCCAATTTGTTTGCAAGGAATGCATGTGCCTGTTGATGAAGTCTGTTGAGCAGTGCTGTAACAAGGGCGAGGCGAGTGAGGCACTTGCCTCGGGTGCACAAAGCTGAGGGGCGCAGAAAAACTATAAACTATGTATCTACTATCCCAAGCACGCCATGCCATTAGGGAAAGGGCGCATTTCTATAAATTTTCAGTACTTTTCAGTACCTTATTTTCTGTTTTTCATGCATATTATTCGATCAGCGCTTTTCCAAACCGAATATTGCGAATCAGAAAACAGGATTTAATGACTGGAAAAATTTAAACGGTATTGTATGATAGAACATGACAATTCAACTATCATCGTGAAAATTTCTGTAAATGGAAATCCCTACAAAAAAGACTATTGTGCGGACAATGTATCGATCATGCACTACAGAAATTTACCACTCAAAGGATCGTGTAGTGTTATAGGAATAGGGGGGGCGCAATTTTATAGGGGGGGGCGCAAGTATAGGGGGGCGCAATTTTATGGTCTTGCCTCGGACACAAAATTAGCTAGTTACGGGTCTGCTGTTGAGTGATTCTTCCTTAAAAGAATAATTGGATGCTTGGAGTTGTATGTATATATTTATATACTGTATATATATGCGTAAATGTATATTTTGTTGTAGGGTTTTATTTTTGAGTTTTGTGTTAGGTTAACCAATTTGGCTGAGTAAAGATCCTCAAATGTTGCATTTGAGACCCTTATATCAAGCCTTGTCTGTTTTATGCCTATATGTGAAATAGGCCAGAATAGGTTGCGCCTATATGTGAAATAGGACTTAGAATAGGTTGCGCCTATATGTGAAATAGAACTTAGGATAGGTTGCGCCCATATGTCAAATATGACTTACAATAGGTTGTGCCTATATGTGAAATAGGACTTAGAATAGGTTACGCCTATATGTCAAATAGGACTATAGAATAGGGTGCGCCTATATGCTTAACATAAGCAGCTCAGAGTGCCGCAAAATATAATATAAATCGTCTCAGGAATTCGCTGATTTTTCAAAGTTCGTTGACTCTTCCCTCGAAGTAATGTAGGGGAACGTAAACTACACTCGGCACTACAGGGGGACGTAACTACACTTGCTCCATTTTTTTTTGCAAACGCGCCCCCACCCTGGAAATTCTGTGAAAATTCTGAATACAGCCCTGTTTTAATTAATTATTGTTTATTTTATGAATTCTTATGTACAAAGAAAATGAAAATGAAGTGAAGAGGAAAAGCTGAAAAAGAAGAGATCGATGGATGAAAAGAGATGAAAAGATGGGAGTTGAAATACAATTATAATAGTCGTAAGCTAGAAAAGGGAGACAGGGTAACCAGGCATTTATATCTTTTACACCATCACACTTCCTAAATCTATCTTAACCTAACCAATCTCGCACCTAACAACTAGAAAGGTAGCTTAACCAGGCACTAAATAGTAGTTAGTCTAATTCCAGTATAATTCGACTTAATTTTTGTTCGTTTGATTTACAGCATGATTCCAGTTACTCCCACTACAACTTTATTGCAGCCCCAAATTTTGGGTTCGACTTTATTCCATCCGATCTCATTATTTCATTCGCTATATATACTTCAGCGTTTCCAGTGTATGGGTAAACGCCTTCAAAACAAGATAAAACATTTTTTTTTCTTATTTGAACGAAAATTGTCTTTAGAATTATAGTTTTGTGTCTTTAAAAAATACTATTGCCAATTTTAGGTTGCTAATAACTGGTGATTATTTTAATCTGATTTATAGAGTTACAGTGATGTGATAATGAGATTGTTTAACCTCCTTCCCATCATCTAAGGTCATATGTGGATGGGACCTACAGTTTTAAGTGGGATCCGAACCACGGGTTGCTATATAAATTTTGACGCGGAGGACGGCCTCCCATCCAACTACTACCCAGACTCAATGTCGCTTAACTTCGCTGATCAACGGGAAGTGGTGTTGTGATGCTGGCCACGACTTAGCCCTAAAGGGAAGGATAAAAGTATTTTGAAAGTCGCAGAAAGGTAAGAAAAATGCTCTTTTACGATGTTTTTGTCTTCAGAACCGAGTTTGTATCAATTAGAAAGTAATCAAAATGACCAAAATACTGAAAATACCCAAAACATTTAACTACTAACTTTGAACTCAGATGTTAATTATTATTATTATTATTATTACTATTATTATTTGAGGTCTTCTCTAAAGTTCAAAAAATATTTCTTTCAACTAAAATATTTTCCAAACTTTAGAAAAGGCTTCATAAAAGTATGTTAAAGTAGAAGTTGACATAACCTTTCATAATAGAAAGGTTATATCAGTTTCTATTTTAATATTTAATTATTATTATTATTAAATATGCCTTTACTATTCTATTTTTAACATACTGTAAAAATTGTTATTTATCTGTTGTCATTTTTTTTACCTTTCCGTAAGTGAAGGATCTGCATCGGTGTTTGATGCGAATTAAAATTTCTTCGAGATGTTTGAAATCTGCTGAACAATCCAGGAATTAGAGAAAAGGGCCGCATGAGTCTGACTCGAGCGCCGTCCCAGTTTCTGACTCTCTTCACTAATTATTATGTCATTCAATTTATTATCGCCATGAAAAAGGTGCGATATAATCTCATTCTCATAGAAATACAATGTCACCTTTCGCGGCATAATAATTCTGGTAATACAAGAAGTAACCGTTTATTCAGTCATCCGAAATGATGTATTATGTCATCTTAACCCTTTATCGCTCAGAAGTCTTTTTCGAGACTGAATAAAATCGTCTGGCGTTAGCCACAGCAAAATCAATAAAGTAACAGTGTGCACTACAGGGTTAATTCCAGAGATTTGATGTTATTCTTTTGTGTTACAAGAAATAGAGATATTGTAAAAAAATGGAGATATTGTAAAAAATAGAGATATTGTAAAAAATGGAGATATTGTAAATAGAGAAGAAAATTAAATGACGAAACTTGCATTTACGCATGATCAATTAATAAAATGAAGTCAACGATATAACGAAGCAAAGGAAAGGACAATTGTAAGCAAGGATGCATAAAAAAAATGTATATTTAACTATTGAGTAAAATATTTTTTCATTCTCTTTTATAGTTTTTTTCAGTAATGTACATAAAAGAGTTTCATTGGAAAACCTGTGAAAGAATTTTTATTTCTATTTCTATAGCAACAATTAATTTTATAAAACAGTACCAAAACTATTTTATCAAATTCATAGTAAAGAATTCTTCTATTAGTGAACTATCAATTGAAAAGTCCAAACATTTTATTTTTTCACGGACATCTGTGTGCATTCAACTGATAGGAAACTGCACAAAACAAGGAAAAGGTTAGTTAGATTGTTGTCTGCTCCGTTATTACGACAAAGGTCACTACGAGAGACCGGTTCACTGGTGACTATCATATATGTACACAGAGAAAAATCATTTCATTAAAACTACAAAACGCATTCAATTAACCACAACCCATGCATCTATATTTAAATGATTGCAAGCATGTAAATTGCCTTAAGTCAGTCCACAAGAAAAAGGGAGGGCGTCATTGATAGGCTGCTGTTTTCATTCACTCCCTATACAGCCTACTCTGACACTACATAAAGAACATGGTCTATTATATAAACCACTTTCTTTTACATGAAATTAAATCTGAAGGATCAGACTAAATGTTCATCATAGGTGGGTGAATGGACTGTGTATATACTGTAGATTCGTATCGAACGTTCTCTTTCAACGGCAAGGTCATGCCCAAATTTACTTATTTTAAAAAGGTTTTGTTGATATACATTGGGAATCAACTCCATTTGATTTAGGGGACGAACATTACGTATGAAAGATGGTTCCCGAAATGATTGATGTGGCGTTATATTGTCTCCGAGAGAAACAAAGATACTCTTCAGAAGATTGGTTTGCTGGATCTGACTTTTGTTTTTCAAGCAACACAGTAACTTGTCAGCAGTAACAAATTGTTGTTTTAAAAGTAGATACTGTACACATGTAGATTTTGCTCGATCAACCAAATATATGTTTACCGCAGCAAATTATTAAGAAGAAAACACATTTGGTAAACCCAAAGAGAAATTTCAGTCTAAAAATGGAACCAAAATTTTGTTGTCAAAAATTTTCTGTATTTATTTTATTTTACTTATTTTTTGAGTCAACAAAACATTTTTCTATGTTGAAAGAAAGGTCTTGTGACGTGCATTGGAAAGACTTGGATTTTTATGATAAATATTTATGCAATTATCAATCAGAAAGTGAAAATGTTTAATTCATTTTCTGGGTTTCTTGTAAATAAAAAAAAATCAGGATTTCGCCCGCTATGATTTTTTCCGATATTTTCTTTTTTGTTTATATAATTTTTAGTCTTTTTTTTTTGTGGACTACTCTCGAGTAAGACAAAGTAACATCATTGTTTATGTATAATCCGACGTTTCGTTTGTATAAGCTTCAGACATTTCAAGGAACTAAATTTTATTTATTATATTTATTTTCATGCTACAGATAATACAGTAGATAATATTAAAAACTAATATTTAAGTGAAGTAATTATTTATTATTATTATTATTATATATATATAGATAATATATATATATATATATATACAGGGTTGGTAAAAAAAGTGACCCCTTAGAGTTAACTGTCATATTAAAAAAAGTAAGAGAACTAGAGCTCCCAAACTTCATAGATGCTTACCTTGGCATGTTGTTCGTCTTAATTGAGAAGTTTTCTCGATGTGTCCCTCTTCCGCTCAAAGCAGGCCTCCAAACGTGAACGTCACTGATCAACACACCTGTTTACATATCGCTGAGACACCTTCCCCCAGCCGAGCAGAATTCTTTCGCGTAGTTCATCTATGTCTCTTATATTGGTACCAGGGGTGTAAACTTTGGACTTCAGGGCTTCCCAAATACCATAATCTAGTGGTGAAAGATCGGGGGTACTAGCCGGCAACATATTAGGTTCGATAAAATCCGGTGTTTCGTTCTCAAGGAATGTGACAGTTTGGCGTGCTCTGTGAGCAGGGGTTGTTTTTGGGCCACCCGATATATATATATGGGATGAATTTCAAAATTAAACAAGTGAAATGAATGAATGATGCAAACTCACAAGGAAAAGAAAAATTATTCCAAGGAACAATAACAGTGCGGGAATGTATAAAATTGACAATATCCTGTTAAAATACCTTTTGCCTTTAATCAACTCTTGTGAATCATGTGCTAATCTTTGTATTTCTCTGTCCCGTTGTACATATGTATATATTTTCATCATCCCGTCTTCTCCCTTCATTCCCTGACGAGATGTACTTCTGAATACACGAAAGGCCTTGGAATCATTTTTCTTTTACCCTGTGGGTTTGCATCATATATATATATATATATATATATATATATATAATCAAAAGTTTAATATGTAGAAATGTTTAAAATATTTAAAAAGTTCATAATTTCGTTGAATTTAATGTTAATTTATGTTTAAAGTTTCTTAATTGTTAATGATACTTATATTGTGAAGTCGTAATTTTGGTTCGTTCAAACTAAGAGTTTAATGTTTTTGTGATTCACTTTAATATATTGTTTAATGTAACAGCCAAAGTCGTATGACAAACAGAACCTACAGTTCAACGTGGAATTCGAACTACGGTGGCTACATCATTTGAACGTGGAGAACGAACATCCCCCGATCCATCCACACTGCTACTACTATACCCAAATCAAATGTCTTCGTACTAACAGTCAGACTTACAGATCTACAGTTTAACGTGGAGACCGAACCATTACCCAACCCTAAAAGACTAATCGCTGAAATCTGAAAGCCGAGCCGAGACTCAAAACCGGGACCTTCAGATTAATAAACAAGCGATTTACATCTAGTATAATTTACGTTCATGGGTTTGTTTCAAACTACTTTAGAGCAATTGTTGTCTCATTTCTTCTTTTTAGTTTTTGGTTATCATTAATATTAATCACTATTTCCTTATTTCTGATCATATTTCCAGTCTCAAATTTCAGATCAGAAGTAATAAGCTTACTCCAATAAGGGTTTTATATACCGGATGTCCGAGAATTATCTGTACATTTTGGCTATTATTAAAAGTCAACCATGAAGTGTAGAAATTCCAGTTTTGTCCCATTTTACAGAGAATCTTATTAAGTTTTTTCTGATACCAAGTTTTGACAAGTTTTTTAGAAATTCCAGTGTGTCCGAACATTATCTGTACAATTTCATCTTTTAATAAAATTCTTGATAACACACGTAAAATTCTTAAACTAGATTATTTAGAATCTGTATTTTCAAAAGTTTCTTTTATTAAAGTAACGTTGTTACAAACATTCGATATGTGCACCATTAGTGATTCGCAAAACATCCAATCGATACTCCAAATGTTGCCATGTACGCTGCAGCATATCCACATCAATTCGCTCAATTGCAGCTGTGATTCTTGCTTTTAAATCATCAATGTCTGTCACCCGCGTACATTTCTAAAAACTTGTCAAAACGTGGTATCAGAAAAAACATAATGAGATTCTCTGTAAAATGGGACAACACTGGAATTTCTACACTTCATGGTTGACTTTTAATAACAGCCAAAAATTGTACAGATAATTCTCGGACACCCGGTACCTATATCACTCATGACTTTCGCCTGCTTTTTCTTTCTGCCGAAAGACTTCTCTTCTCCTTGAAATGTAATTCTTGATTAAAAGACAAATTTTGAGGGCTTCAGATTCCAATAAAAAAAACCGTAACTTATTTGGTAAAGATAAAACTGTAAGGATATTATTCAATTAAGTCTCATATATCGGTACAACACGTGAGAAAATACATGATTTACCTTTCTCTCTCTCTCTCTCTCTCTGCCTTAAAATGCCTAAGAATAGAGTAGAAAAATATTTTGTAGAAACATAATTTCATAATGAACAAAAGAAAAACTAAAAAATGCATGGCATGGATTAAGTGAGGTAGATTTGCGTTTCTGCCATCACGATTTCTTTTTTCTCTTTTTTCTCTTGGGTGGCTGAATGCACGTGACGGGTGAGGGCATGGTGTGGAAAATCTGATTTCTGTTTTTAATTCCTGTTTCCAGCCCTTTACTGTAGGAGTATTTCATCACTTTTACATCAGCATTGCAAAGTAAATAGGTGGGGAGGGGGGTCAAAATACTGACGAGGTTTTTGTACGTACTGAAAACAACAATGCTCTGTGTTAGTATAATCCAGAGAAGACCCATATCCGCATTCAGTTTATTACAATTTTCGTTATTTTATATTGCAGACCCCCAGTTATTATTACCAGAATATATATATATATATATATATATATATATATATATACATACACCTTCCCTTTCAACCTTTCAAAGGTTCCGTGCGATGATTCCTCATCTCACGAAGGTCAAGCTTGTCGACCTTCCTCTCGAGTTGGCCTGGTGAAGTAGTGAGTTGGTTTCTTGTACTCTCCACCTCACATAGCCAGGTACGCCGGGCTCATTGGGGATTGTTCTGAGCCAGACGTCTAATCTTCTTTTGAAGATGTCCATATATATATATATAATTTGGAAAAGATTCATTATTTAAAGTAACTTAAAAGAAAAGGAAATTTAAAATAATAAAAAAGTTAAAATATGATAAAAACTCCTTGATACGATTTTGTTGGCCAATTTTGCCTTTACAACCACTTAACTAGAATCAAAGTTTTTACCATCAACTTGAAGCGGTCCGATATATATATATATATATATATATATATATATATATATATTACGTACCAACCCTCCCTGTAGTGATTCCCTTTCCTTCATTTATATAATTCATTATTTACTTTACTTTTTATTCAATTTCTCTTTATCCTTCATCATTCTCTTTACACTCGCTTCGCTATACTTTATAAATACGGGTAGCACGTGAGCCGGCGGGACCCATTATAATTCAAACAATGCAAAGGGGGATGAGGGGGGGTAATTATACGCTTATTAACACTTTACTAACTTTATTTATACCGAAAACACTTTTAGTTAAACGGAGTAATGCGAGGGGGGAATTTAACGTTAACATTTAAGTCGGAGAGAGAGACGAAATACTATTCTAAATTTACAATTACATCTTAACACAAAAATATACCTTACTAAGCCGAAGGCCGTCCGATGATTGGCGGGCATTTCTATCCAGCCTGTATCCTGAGCCGATTCTTAGTGTTGCCAACTTTACATTTCTTATTAAATATTATCATCTTCTTTATTAAACAACCATTATTAATTTCTTATAGCCAAAACATTCTAATTTTTAATTAGACATTACTACACCCCGCACTCGAGGCAATAACCAGCATTTCATTCGAAGTATATGGTACAACGCTGGTGCGAGATGGTTAACATGTTAAATGCCTCTGGAAGGCGAAAGCGTCATGCTATTAACTTTTATCTCTTCGTATCGTAGTAGCTAGTGCCTTCACCTTCTACTCAAGAGGTGGTGGGTTCGAATCCTGGTGGGGACGACTTTACACATATATATATATATATATATATTATAATAATTATAATGCATATCTTTTGCCGAGTGAATTATATCACTACGACTCGTAATTAATGCGTTTTAAGTGCAATAACCGCGAGACCAATATTTACGCTGCTTGACCATGTTCCATTCACCTTCTCCTTTATAGAGTGTATACGTATGTAACGCATATACGTGCTGTTATTGCACTTAAAACGCATTCATATGCTCTATAAAAGCGAGGGACTTGACGTGAGCATGGTCAAATAGCGTAAATATTGGGCTCGCTTGAATGAACTTTTCGGGGGTTGTGGATGGCGTGATCGCTATAAGAGCGCTGACTCTGAATCCAAGCGACACAATTTCAAGTCCCACTCGCTCCTAATTTCCCACTTTACTGCCTTTTTCCCTTTCCACGGCTCATAATGTATAAACATAAAAAGAATGTTATCGAGTCTTACGTTTATTTTATTTTTTTAAAGTTTTTCTTCTTTAATATGAACGCTCGAATAATAGTGATATCTTTCTTCGTATTAAAATTCTTTCATTTTTTCAGCAGGTGATCTGAAAATAATGATGCAGTCATGAAAAGGATGAAAAATTGACGCAGCGATTAGGTCAATTAATGTGGCTCGTTGCTCTAATTCCTCTATTAATATTGCCAGCATCATCAGGATTCGAAATCCTAACCTCAGCGTCTTCACTCCGCTTATAAGGAAATGGCGTTACCCAGTAAGCTACAGGTGCTGGACAGCAGGTTATTTACGTACATATGTCAATTTGTAATGTAGTGTGAGAAAGTAATTACGCCTCAGGCACAATACGGTTCGGGACCAAAACGTCATCAATCTTCATCTGTGTACCAACAAGGCGGGTTTAGTTTTTAAGGCTCTATTTTTAGTTTTGTAATTCTTGAGTAACTTTGTTTTAGAAATATATATTAGTTAAAGATCTTGTGTTAATGAATATACATTAATCACTTGAACAATGTTTTGAAGTTGCGAGTAACCACAATCCAACAGTGTTTCAACCTGGCACACGAGAGAGTAAAGTTACCTTTGTAACTCCAAGACTACTTCTTCGTCAGGAGCCTCACCTCTCCTGTAGAGAGATGAGACAAGGGTAACTTTACTTTCTCGTGTGCCAGGTAGGGACACTATTGGGTTGTGTTTATTTGCAGTTTCAAAACATTATCTAAGTCCCCGCGTTTATTGCCTTTTTCTCTTAATTAAGTGTACTATCGAGGCCCGAACTGTAGAGTGGTTTTGGCATTTTAAATTTTCTTAGTTTCTGCTGTTTCAAAGCTAAACTACTCATTTCTTATCCAAAGTTCCTGAAAAGATTTTTTCCCCTTATATTTCCTGTCGATTGATACCCATTACGACTTTCTACATGAAATTTTTCCAATTATACGATAGGTTTGACCCTTTCCAAAGATAATTTATCTCTGGGAAGACAGCATGTTGAGTCGAAGGGAACTAAAGCGGTTACTGTGTACACTGTACAGTATACATATTTGCATTGCAAAAGAGGCGCGAAGAGTTACTCAATTCATAATAAGTTACTTATTTCAGATGGAACAGAAAAAGTATTGACACGCACGAAGAAATACTTTTAATTTCAAAGGAACCGTTCTAGTCCCACCACTACTTATGATCGCCACTAACTTAACATCACTATCTGTCAAAATGCGTGCGGCTATCCCCATAACAACGGGTGGAGCTGGTAGGTTATATTTTTATCTAATAAGGGGGACACGACTGAAAAGTTTGCGGACCACTTGTCTAAAGCCTTTTTCTACTGGTCCAAGTGACTTGAAGTCAGTTCTCCAAAACTAAAGTTGCTACGTTCTTTTAGTAAAAAATCCATCTCAACATCCAATTCAAATTTGACTGACTTCAGTTTATCTCAAGTCAGCTCAGGAGGTCACTTTTTTGTAAACAAACAATGTGGTGTTAGGTATTCCCAAGTCTCGCTACATTATTTATCTTGAAAAATACATTTTAATGATGATGGGAGCCTATGCTCGATTAAATTTATACATTTATAATATAAACATAAAGATGATATCAGCAAAGTTTCCAAAAATTTTGGATGAAAACCTTTTGCTTTTGGTGAGGATGCTGAAGTTAGGGTGTAATTGGATATTCCAACAGAATAATGATTCTACGCATACGTAAAAGGTTCCCAACCGGTGGGCCATGGCGAATTTCCTGGGTGGGCCATGGAGGTTGGTGATAGCATACCTTTTAAAAATCAAATTCAAATTTAGAAGTGATATAATTTTAGTTATTTTATAAAATTATTAGCATAGAACTATATTTACATTATTTTTCGGTACTTGTAGGTTATCTCTCCCCCACCAATTTTGACAGAATATTTTCGTTAAAACTAACGAAAATATCACGACCTAACCTAACCAATTATCAAGGGCGTACAGTTGATCTATTATTAATTATAACATTGTTTGTTTCTGGAATAGTATTTACTATTTACTAATAGATCAACTGTACGCCCTTGATAATTGGTTAGGTTAAGTCGTGATATTTTCGTTAGTTTTAACGAAAATATTCTGTCAAATTATTGGGGGGGAGATAACCACAAGTACCTATTTTCCCATGAGTTATTCGAATCAACTCTAGTGGGCCATCGCCTCAAAAAGGCTGGGAACCGCTGGTATAGTAAGATTATTAGAACAGAAGAAAATCAAAGTTTTGGACTGCCCTTCACAGTATTCAGACCTCAGTATCCTCGAGCATCATGCAGAAAATTTGAAGCAAGTGGAATATGCTAGAAATCCGAAGAATCTTACCGAGTTGGAGGCTTTTATTAAGAAGATCACAGTTACACTCTAAAGCAGATTGGACATTTCGCGAAAAATATAAAACAATTACACTGTGAAATGTTCAGAAAACAGAAACGAAATATTTTGGAAACATCACTTAAATGTCTGAAACGTCTAAAATGTACGAAAACTTTTGCATTTTAACTTTTTTTATTTTCCTCAAACTCTTTGATGTTTTACATTCTATGAGGGAGTTAAACTAATTTTCTTTATTTGTTAAATTTTTCCAAACGAACGGTAAACTTTTCATAACTATCCTATGCATGGTACAAAAGATAAGGACAAGTATAACTGAAATATTTCTCTGTACGAATACTTATGAGCGCCATTTTGTGTGTATATATATATATATATATATATATATATACATATATATATATATATATATATATATATATATGCAATGAAATCACAAAGCAACACGTGATCTTTTTAATAAACAAAGAACCACAGGGAAAAGATTCCCTGTGGTTCTTTGCTAATATATATATATATATATATATATATATATATATATATATGCAATGAAATCACAAAGCAACACGTGATCTTTTTAATAAACAAAGAACCACAGGGAAAAGATTCCCTGTGGTTCTTTGCTAATATATAATATATATATATATATATTATATATATAGAAGAGAGAGAGAGAGAGTAAAATCTAAATTTGAGTGCATTAGAGTCCATTAGGTAATGGATTGGAAGGAGAAAGTCTGTACGATGATCCTTGACATTTGAGAAGCTTATTTTTGAAAATAAAAACACCCATTTCGGACTGAATCGAATTCCGGAATGGTAAAGGAAGCTATCTACACTATATGTTATCAGGAGGAACGGGTCTTTATTTGGAGTAAACCGGTTTTAAAGAAATTTGTTTCCAAGAAAATGGTTTTCGGAGAAATGTTTTTACGAAATCGGTTTAAAGAAATTTATCTTTAATAAGTGGTTTTGAAAGGAAATTTTTATTAAAAAACGGGTTTAAGGAATCGGTTCTGATAAAATAAATGGTTACGAGAAATCGGTTTTAAAAAGGTTATTAGTTTTAGAGATTTATCACATCGGTTTTTAACCCTCGTCGGGAACCTTCAATTTACTTACATTGTTGGAACCATGGGGTCTATATGACCCCAGGTCTAAAATCTTACAAAATTGTGCTATATAAAGACTCTAATGAAACAATCACATGAACGAAACACTGTATTTGATATTTAAGAACTTTTAACTAATAGTATCATTGCTTTCAGTGTTTTGACCGCATCGTTCCTGATAATTGTTGAAATTGGCTTATATAAACTTTTTTTTTAAAACAGGCATTAATAAAAATACACTGTAAATGGTACTAGACGTTTGGTTATATGTATGAAACGTCTGCGAAACATCTCAAAATGAGGAGCAAGTGTAGTTTACGTTCCCCGACATTATCCAAGTGTAGTTTGGGTTCCCCAACTTTGTCCGCGTATACATAATCAAATAAAACTTTAAAACTAAAGAAAATATTGCGACTTAACCTAACCAATCGTTAATTTATATATACTACGGGCACTCAATATATTTTGCCCCACCCTTTTTTCATAGCTAAATAATAGGCCATGGGGCTGAAATATCTTTTGGGCCGTAAGTTTGAACTTTCTGCGCTTCACAAAACAGGATTTTTTTCCATTTTGAACTTCCCCTCCTCGTATAAAACCGTTTTTAAACGCCCTTCTATACAACCGATGAGTAATGCAGTTTCGAAAATGGCGTCTGACAGTGATGTGCGTTGCAAACAGAGAGCTGTTATCGAGTTCTTAACCGCAGAGAAAGACACAGTTGTAAATATTCACAAACGTCTACAAAACGTTTACAGAGATGCTGTTGTTGATCGAAGCACAGTTGGACGCTGGTCTAAACGTGTGAGATCATCGGAGAGAGGGAGAGCCAGCCTCGATGATGAGCCACGCGGCAGGTCGCCCGGCATCGGCTGTGACATCTCACACTGTGCAACGTGCTAACAGCATCATTCGATCAAATCGCGTGTCACATACAAGGAGCTATCACTGGAGCTAGGAATTAGTGAAGGAAGTGTGAATACGATAATTCAGCAACTGGGATACTCAAAAGTGTGTTCACGGTTTGTTCCTCGCCAACTGACTGAAGATCACAAAGCCCAAAGAAAAGAAATTGCTTCAGAGTCGTTGGTTCGATACGAGACAGAAGGGGGTGACATCCTTTCACGAATTATGACTGGGGATGAGACTTGGGTACACCACTTTGAACGTGAAACAAAACACCAATCCATGGAGTGGCCTCGCGCAGACTCCTCATGCAAGAAAAAGTTCAAAATGACTCCCTCTGCAGGAAAGGTTATGGCCACCATCTTCTGGGACATGAAAGGGGTGATTCTGGTGGACATTATGAAGAAAGGACAAACAATCAACTCAGAGGCATATATTGCTACCCTACAGAGACTCCAGAGACGTATAAAGCGAATTCGACCAGAGAGAAACCTGGAAGACGTGCTTCTTTTGCACGATTACGCAAGACCACACAACAGTGTGCAAACAAGTGAGGCCATCACGAAAATGCTCTTGACTGTGTTACCCCACACTCCATACAGCCCGGATCTGGCACCTTCAGACTTCCATTTGTTTGGGCCAATGAAAGATGCTATTCGTGGAAGAAAGTTTCAGAGTGACGATGAGGTTGTCGAGAAGGTTAAGAGGTGGTTCCAGCGGAACCCAGCGGACTTTTACCTGCAAGGAATAAAGGCCCTTGTTTCGAGGTGGAGGAAAGCCGTAGAAAAGGATGGAGACTATGTGGAAAAATAGAAACTTGTAAAAAAGGTATGTAACTACTTGTGTACAAAATTTCTGGAACTTACCAGGAAACTTGGAAAGAAAAAAAAAAGGTGGGGCAAAATATATTGAGTGGCCCTCGTGTATATATATATATATATATATATATATATATATATAATTATATATATATATATATATTTTATATATATATATATATATATGTGAAAATTATTTCACGAAGGTAACACGTGAAAAAATATTTATGATGAATAAAACACGAAGGAAGGAAACACAAAATGGTGCTCAAGCGCTTTCGTCTAATGACATCCTCAGGAACACTGAAGTACATAAAAAGGTTAAGCCTATATATAGGTTACAGAAAGAAAAAAAGAAAAAATAAATAACATACATACACACACACCACATACATATATATATATATATATCATACATATCTATATATACAAATACATACACACATACATATATATAAAATAAACAAGAAGTAAAATAATAAAAAATTATAAAAAATTAAAAATTAAACCTTAAAAGATTACCAGTGAGGCGTACAGATTTTGTAAGGAAAAATATCGATTTTTAGCACAATCAAATGGATTATAAAATACAAATTTATACTGTCCGGGTTTTAACACAATGCTGCCTATGGTCAGGTTTCGATATATATAAAAAATAATAAAAAAAATAAATGCAAATTAAAAGTTAATAAAGTAGAAAACAAGTTTACCAAAGATTTAATGTTTTACACTTCTTATCTATATCTGTTTTAAAGGAATTCAACATAACAGGATCGAGTTGAAAAAGACCTTTGCTTATGTTTGAAGTTATTTGAAAGTTGGATAATGGCAGACTCAAGAATATTTCTATTAACAATGTTGCTTGAATGGAATAAAAACTGAAGCATTAATCCAATCAATACAGTGGGCTAACTCTGACAAATGGACAAAAAGGGCTGGACAACTGTCCTGTTCTAACAGAATATTGATGCTGTTTTATACGTATGTGCAAATCCTTTCCCGTCTGACCTATGTAAAAGGAATCACATTGTTTACAACCAATTTTGTAGATAATGCCTGAATTATTGGTAGGGCTATTTTTTACTATGATATTTTTCACAATATTGTTATATGAAAATACTACATTAATATCCAAAAGTTTAAGTACATTAGCAATGCCTAAAAAAGCCCGGAAAAGGAAGTACTAAAATATTTTTTGACAAAGTACGAGTGTTAATATTGACACGATAGAAAGTTCGTTTTGCCTTGTTGAGACAAGATTCCATAAACGCATTATACCTTGTTAATCTTGTTTGGGTTCCGTGCGTCGGTCTTTCTTCACACGAAGGTCAAGCTGGTGGCCCCGCCTCTAGTCCTGGCTTGATGGAGGAGCAAGCTGCTCTCTTGCGCTCTCCACCGTACATAACCAGGTACACCCGGCTTATTTGGTACCGTCCTGAGCCAGTCAATTAGACTTCTCTTGAAGACTTCAACTTTGACCCCTGTAATGTTTCTGAGGTCCTTTGGAAGTTGATTGAAAATTCTTGGCCCCTGACAACCAAGCTATTTTCCTTCAGAGTTGAGGAGGTCCCTTGTCGGGCCTTTAATTTGGGAACACTACACATTCTGCCTTTCCTATTTTCCAGCGTTGTCTGGATGATAATTGGGTTTAGTTTTAGGTTTGATACCAGTTTTTCTATCATTTTCCATAATTATGTAGATTATAGTATACCTCTCTCTTCTTCTTTCCAGGGAGTACAGATTTAGTTTACGTAGTCTTTCCCAGTAGTTGAGTTCTTTGCAGCCATCAATATTGGCTGTGAAATGTCTCTGCGTATCTTTAGTTTATTAATTTCTTCCTTTTTATATGGGGACGTCAAAACTGAGCAGTATTCAAGTTTTGGTATGATCAATGTTCTCAGCCGGGGAATTATTGCTGTCTTGTCCCTCATTTTGAACGTTCTTAGTACCTGTCCCGCGACTCTTTTTGCTTTGTTTATTGCTATCTGATTCTGTGTCTCGAATTTGGCATCATCGGTCATTATTACCCCAAGTCGACCGCTTTCGTACTTCTCTGAATTTCTTGTCTATCTGGAGCATAATATGCAGTCCTTTTAAGTTCCTCATTTCTACCATATCTCAAGAGCTGAAATTTCTCGGTGTTAAATGTCATATTGTTGTCTTCTGACCATTTGTATATTTTGTTTGTGTCTCTCTGCAAGGCCTCTACTTCGTTTGCATCGCTAATTTTTCTGCTGATCTTTGTATCGTCTGCAAATGATGTTACTATATTGTTGCTGTTTACTCCACTGTCTATGTTTGTTAGCATGATAATGAACAGGAGTTGGGCCAGCACTGTACCTTGTGGTACTGAGCTGCGTACTTCTGATTCTGATGATGATACACCTTGAATTTTGACCACCTGTAGTCGATTTCTGAGGAAGTTGTAGATCCATTTTCACACTTTGCCTGTTATTCCCACATGTTTCATTTTATGTGCTATTATACCATGATCGCATTTGTCGAAAGCTTTAGCAAAATCCGTGTATATGACATCATAGTTTTCATTGCCTTCAAATGCATCTAGTACATTGTTATAATGCTCTATAAGTTGTGACGGGCATGATCTTCCTGATCGGAATCCGTGTTGATTTTCGTTGAATCTTTCCAATGTCTCCAAGAGGTGACGAGGTGGGACGTCAGTGACACTGGTCTATAGTTCTTTTCTTGAGATTTATCCCCTCCTTTATATATAGGGACAATGTTTGCTCTTTTCAAGATGCTCGGTATTTCCCCAGTGTCTAGGGGTCTTTTCCATATCCAGTATAAGGGTGTAGCTGTTTCATTTTTACAGTTTTTAATTAATAGTGCGTTCCATTTGTCCGGACCTGCAGTTGAATGTGATTTAATTTGTCCTATAGCTCTCGCTACATCTTTTGAGGTAAAATCAAAGTCTGTTATACATTTTCCTTGCAATTTCTCTTTGAAGAATGCATCTATGTCAGGTATCGCTTTTTCACTTTGTCACTTTGTCACTTTGTCTGTTAGTTCATTATTTCCTTTCCTTAAGGACCCGATGGTAGCGCGCGTTTTCGTTTACCTTTTCGCATAGCTATAGAAGTATTTTGGATTTTCCTTTATAGCTTCTACCGCCTTTTCCTCTTCCCTCTCTGTATGGCCCTTTATCAGAGTTTGTATTTCCCAATCGATTCTCTCCAGTTTTTTTTGTATTACTTTCCTGGCATTGTTGTCTCCGCAATTAGCTAACTTCGTCGCTACCCTCTTTCTTTTGCGGAATATTCTTCTCTTTTGCCTCTCTAGCCAGTTCCTCTTTCCTTTTGGCTGTGCTTTCGGAGCGTATTTTTCCAAAATTCTCAGCGTATTTTCTTTCAAGGTTGTTAGCATTTCCTTAGTTGTTTTATTCTCGAAACCTGTTTTCCACTCTATTTGGACCATGTGTGATCTGATTTCTTCCCAATTTATGGTCTAGGAGTTTAAATTAAAAGCCCCAAATTTCCTTCTTCTTTCCGTATGTGTATATTGTCTTTTAAAGTTATCGCCATATTTGTTGAAAACTCGATTATATTGTGGTCTGAGATAATAGTTCGAGTTATTTTTATATCCGCAATCAAGTTCGTGTTATTTGTGAATCCCAGATCTAGGCAGTTATTATTCATGGTATTTTCTGTTATCTCCTGTGTCAGCATAAATTCGCTCGAGGGTTCCCAGCGGTGTCAGCTGCATGTGCTGTATAAGACTTAGCAGCCGTATTGTGTCCGAGATGTTGAAAAAGTTTTGTGTGCTATGTGTGTTTTGTTTGCTATTTGGGTACATATTTTTTTCTCACATTCCTTCTGTTATCATTTAAGACTTGTCCTTTGTCCTTTGAACTTGTCGGGAGATGATGGTAGTAGCATTTTTTCACGTACTGGCAGGTTCCATATGTCGCGTAGGTCTTGCAAATGTCCGGTTGGTAGAATTTGCATTTTCCACGAAATTTGCAGTGACCATTATTATAGAAGTAGTTGCACAAGGGAGGGTGTTCGTAAATACTTTCTCCTCCCTTATATCTGCATATTCCTTTCACATAGTATTTACATATATTTTCTTCCCCATTTTTACTTGGGGCCTTTGTTTTTGGTGGTTTTAGTATGGTTTCTTTATTGTCTACTTGTTTTTTCCTATTGCTGCTAATGCCTTTTGTTTGAAAACTTTGGATTTGGTTTTGTGTCTGTTTTCTCTGTTGGTATCCTTTTATTTCTATTATTTCTGCTTTTGCTGTTTTCTTTTCCTGTTCGTTTTTTGCAGTTTCCTCTCGTACTATTTTCGTTCCTTCTATTTCTTTTCTCTGTTCACTATTCATACGCTCCTCTTTTGCCTTTTCCTCATAGTCTCGTTCTGCTTTAAAAACTGTAAACGAGTTTATTTCGATTATGCAGCTCTTGCAGAAGAACTTGATTCCGTTCACTTGTTTAGCGCCCGTTATAAGAGAGATTTCTTCGTCGCTCCATTTCAGGCATTGAAATTCGACTAAGGTTTGGTAAACATCACAGCGAATTGTTTTTGATTCATCTGTTTCTTTTTTATAGTATCCACAAGGTTGTATGAACTGATTTACCATTGCCATGTTTCTAATGGTATGTAAATGATTGTGCTCGAATTATTGACTCAAAAGGGTAATTTATTAAGTGAGGTATTTGAATCGACTTTAGAAATGAGGGAGGGAAAGTTTTTCCGTTATTCCGTGGGGTGGGGGATGGAGAATGTGGCACGCTGTAGGTTCTCACTGATTGGTGCCCTGGAGTATACCGCGGGGGATAACTGAGGGATATTGCTATTCGGTGGGCAGTTAGGTTTCCTCCGAGAGAAAACACTCGGAATAGATTGTATAGATTAAGTTGCTTTAATCTTATTTGTTTTATTTCAACAAACGCCGCTATTTCCAAAGCGGTATATATATATATATATATATATATATATATATATATATGCAATTATGCAAATGACGTAGTATGTCAACATATATCATTGCTCCTATCAGCCATGCTGAGTTCATGAGGGTATATATCTTGCCCCTGGTCAAAAATATCATAAGTCCGTAGACATTCTGTCCAGCAATAATTACAGGCCTATTGCTGTTGCTTCCTGCTTCTCGAAACTACTAGAAAAACTCTTGTTACTCCGATTAAATGATTTCCTATGGACATCTCCTAATCAGTTTGGCTTTAAAAGGTCCCACTCAACTGACCTGTGTATCTATGTCCTTAAAGAAACAATATCTAAATACATTGACAGTAATTCAACTATTTATAGCTGTTTCCTAGATATAAGTAAGGCATATGATAGGGTGAACCACAATATTTTATTTGCAAAACTAGAAGACAGGAAGGTTCCCAAGTACGTATTAAATTTATTGAAATTTTGGTATTCCCACCAATCTTTTACTGTTAGGTGGGGCAATGTACTATCCGAGTGTTTTGGCTCCTCTTGCGGAGTGAGACAAGGCTCCTTGCTCTCCCCTATGCTGTTTAATGTGTATTAGGGCGGATCGAAAATGAGGTTTTTAAACGTTTTTTCGAAATTCAAATATGGCTAGTGCGGAAAATATGTGGGTGCTATAGATAATGACCGTGCATAAATATTAGTCCTGCGAAATTATATCTTCAGGTGCCACAAAGCCGTCGAAAAAAGTGAAATATAATGATTTTCTTATATTTTGCATTAGTACAATAACTGAAACTTACTTGTTATTATTATATATTAAGTGTTCCAATTACCAAAATAGTTACTGAATTACGCAGCTCTTAGTTTATTTAGATCAATGTTCTTTTGATTAATGATCTAAATAATCCAGAACTCACCACGAGGAGGTGGCTGCGTGTCGAGCTCCACCCATGCCCTCCCAACCACCCATCCTTGCGCATGTTTTTTTCTATTAACGTTTTATTTAAACTTTATATTCAGCTTTACTTTCGAATGATGGCATTTTTTTACGTGACTGAAGTGTTGATCTTATGAAGCCATCTCGCGCGTTCAATCCAAATACTTTTGATGATGCTTCAGTCACTAATTTTACCATTCTTTCTACTACTTGTGTATGACAAGGGAATTTCTCGAATGGAGGGGTACTCTTGTTTTCTATGAATTCTTCAATCTCATTTTCTGTCAGGTGTCTTGTCACAGGTGGTTCAGTGACAATGCATTTTTGCCAATTAATTAAATCAGTATAATCAGTAGCTTCAAATTGAATAACAGGTACTGTGAAACGCCTCACAACTTTTTCCTTGTTTGTTTGCCTTGCTTTCTTTATTCGCCTCCACGCTAATTCTCTTATGGCGCTGCGGTCATCATGAATCATTGATGCTAGAATATTTTCTGGATTTGCAAAAAATGCATTTCTTTGTATGACAGGGTTTACAATATCCTTTACTTCGTCATTCAGTATTCTTGTTAGTTCAATAGTTTTGAAAACATGTTTTGAGCCATTGACAAAAGACGTACTTTGCTTAATAGAAAACCACATTGGGATGTAGACCTTCATTATAAAAGAAGCAATGTTCATGAGGTTCTCAGATGGACTTACAGTTGAAACGTATAGACGAAGCAAACGATTTGCTTTAGTCAGCCATCGTGAATGTGCCATTTTGCCTGGACTACGATGAGCAAGATCTGGAGAGCAATATCCCTTTGTTATGGCCTGATGAATATCAATTAGATATTTTTGGTCGGTGCTAAGATCTTCACAGTCTACAGTTGGTTCCTCAGCATCAATCCTTTCAAACTCGACAATAGGAAGACTCTCACAGTTCTCTAATTCCCTGCCAATAGGACCGGTGAATCCGCGGGGGCCAGATGTTTTTCCATCCAGCTTTGCAACTAAATGGCGTAATGGCAATTCATTGGCATGGAGCTGGCACACTAAATGTTGAACTGGCTTCTTCAGCTTCAATTCTATAAGCCTTATAACGCCTCCCTTTTCTCCAGTGTTGACTGCTGCACCATCGCATCCAATGGCAACAAGGTTTTCCAGGTTCATGTCATTATTTCCAATATACTCAAACATTCCTTTACATATTTCTTCAGCTGATCCAGAATTCACAGAATAATGGCCCAAATAATCTGAACCAGGTTCTCTCACTAAAGTGATATGTTCTTCTGTTACCTTCTTCTGATACACTTTGGACTCTTTTTTTTCTTGGAAGAGTGTAGAATCTTTTCGACCATCAAAATAGATTCCTCTGATTGGGACCTGATTTTGATCTTTCATAATTTCTGATCTCTTCTTTTGTCTTTCTCTTCTGATTTTACTCCTATCCACTACTTCAGATGTATTGTCAATAGAAACTTCTCCAATATCTTGCAATACTCACTAACAATGAATGCTGCAGCTCGATCTGAAACTGCAGTCCTGTCACAAGCAGTAGCCACTGAAGGTAGATTTGTAGTTTTCCTTTTCTTGAATAATTGTTCTTCAGGTTGTTCGAGCTTTCTCTTCGAGCTAACTGGCTCTGGAAATGTATCGTCTGATATTTCGCCTGATTCACTTTCACTATTTGATGTCGATGATGATAATTCAACATTTGTATCCTGCAATTTCTCCTGTGAAGATTCTTTGGTGAGCCTCACAGCTTCTTTTTGCTTTCTTAGCAACGTAGATGCTTTTTTCTTTGAAAGTGTAATATCTACTCTATCAGTAAACAGTTTTCTTTCACTCCTTTGATCTAAGAGGAACGTCACTTCTTCCTTTGGAACCGTTTTTTCTTTGGGACAAGAACATTGTGTTAGTACTTTGCACTTGCACGCTGCAATGTCAAAAAGTTTCGTGTGTGCTTCTTTTTTGAACGTATCAATCTTTGCTTTGTAAGCTTCAGAATTTTTTCTGCTTTGGTATGGCTTCATAATGACACGATACTTTTCGTGGTAGCTTCTGAACATTGTTTCAATTCGCCTGTCTGACAGAATTGGGACGGAAGCACTTTCCCAAATTGTTTTCAATTTATCAACAACTTGTTCTAATATTTGAGATATTGAAGGATCTTTATTAGTATTCTGTTTCAAATCGTTTCTTACAAACAAGTAATATTTAAAAACTCCTTCGTATGTAGGAAGATTCCTGTGCCACAAATCTTCCCCCATACCAAACATGGGGCACTCAGTTGAGGCCCTGGTTGATTTTGCACAAACTCGAGACATTTTGAAAGTATACAAATCTGAAAAAGAAAGAGCTAATATCAATTATACGTTAATTTCAGTTAATAGTACATGGCAAACTTAGGGCAACACAATACAGAAATGCAAAATATATAAGAAATATAGTTTAGACTATCTGAGTAACGCCAACAACAGAACACCCACCTGCTACGAGAGCGACAGCTACACTGAACCGAGGTGCTCACGTGACAGCTGAGTGAGCTGACTATAGAAAACTGTTTTTAGAGAATAGAAACTTTTTTTAAAGGTTGACTGAGCTATTTTTATACAAGTGTGAATAAATTCTTGTCTATTGTGCATCGTGGACTCTTCTGTAATTATTGGTTAAAATCTGCTTTTTTCAATTTTTTTTCAATATTGAAGGTCATTGTGGCACCTGAAGATATTAATGTTATGATTTTAAATTTATACAGCTTATTTCCTCACTACTCCACACATTTTCCACACTAGCCAATTTGAAAATTCGAAAAATGAGTTTTTCACTCCGCCCTAATGTGTATATCGACGGATTAATTGCTTCACTTAATGAGGCAACAGTGGGATGTTGTATAGATAACACAAGAATAAATAACTTAGTTTATGCCGATGATATGGTGTTAATAAGTCCCTCTGTTAAAGGTCTGAATCGGCTACTAAAAGTCTGCGAAGTGTATTCGCAGAAACATGATATTCTTTTTAATGTTACAAAAACTAAGGTTATGCAATTTCATCCTAAAAGCTGTAATCAGCCAGCTGATATAAGGTTTAAAATGAATGGTGAAGTAATTGAGGAAGTACAAGAGTTTACGTATTTGGGTCAAACTATTACCAGCTCCTTGAGTGATGACTCGGATATAAGAAAACAATCTCGAAGCCTGTGTGCTAAAGCGAATATGACCATAAGGAACTTTCGATTCTGTACAAGTGAAGCTAAAGACGCTCTCTTTCGTACTTTCTGCAGTAATATATACTGACAACAACTGTGGGTGAATTATAAAAAAGGTTCTGGCAGAACTCTAAATTTGCTGTACAACAGGTCTTTTAGACTCTTACATAAATTACCCCCGAGATGCACAGCTTCGCAAATGTTTGCTACCCGCAATGTCCCGAGCTTCCCGGAGGTAACAAGACGTGCTGAACACAGTCTAATGCAAAGAATTAAAAAATCAACCAACCCGATCATCCAAGCTATCCATGAGTCCCGCCATTTATCCTCTAAGCTATGGACTTCTTGGTACGAAAACGTCTTCTCTGTAGCTCCACTTAACTTCGACATTACAGTATTATTTCTAATCACTTGTATATATTTCTATCCTTAGTATATAAACTGTCATTGTATTAATAATATTTGTCATATGGACTATAGTCTGCCAATAAACCTTTTCATTTTCATTCATTTTGATATATATATATATATATATATATATATATATATATATAAATAAATAAATTGACGATTGGTTAAGTCGTAATATTTTCGTTCGTTTTAACGTTTTATTTGATGGATTCTTTTAAAAAATGTCTCCTAAAGATTTACGTTTAGATTTACGTTCCCCAACTAAAGCTCAACGATATAACCAAACTGGCACATTATATTTTTATTTACAAGTGTAAGAACAAAATCATTAATTTGCAATGGGTAAATAGATATTTTGTAACTCATCAAGAAATCCACTTGTATCAGACCAGAAATAGATCAAAGCTTGTTATACCTCAATTTAGATTGTCTTCATCTCAAAAACTACCCATTTTCATTGGATTGAAACTATGGAATGACTTGCATGCCGATATAAAAAATATTGTGAATGTAAATTTGTTTAAAACCAAGTTCAAATCCCGATTAATAATGGCATACTAACAAAAATCTAGGATTAATGTACACTAATATTGTTTAATATTGTCCATTAATATTGTTTAATATTGTAATACGCTTTAGACATTTCAATTTACAGTTTCAGAACGTTTATACTGGTGTAGTGTTTTTTAAAATGCCCCAGATTCAGTCGTCAGGCGGGGTGTGCCCTAGTTAGGTGGTTTTTCGTGTTAGTATGTTATTGTTTATTTAAAATATTTAATTGTCTCTTTCTCCGCGTTAAATGTTAATGATGGGTCCGCACTCGTGTTCCCCCGATTGTTCATTTGTTTCGACATAAATAAAAAGTCAGTAAATAGTAATAATAGTGTGCAATTTTTCCCCGGTTCCCTTCATTGTTCGACATTTTTATCACGTCCACGGCTCAAGCGGTCTAACCCGCGTCCTTATAAAGACACAGAGAAAACGAGTGATAATAGTAAGAAAAGGCAAATAATGAAAAGAAAGCGAAGAGTAGAAGAAAAGAACGTTTTTAAAAAATCACTACAATTTTTGGTGGCTAGCGGTGTCCCTATTAGAAAACAGTCTTCTTCAACTCTTCGCTTTCTTTTCATTATTTGCCTTTTCTTACTATTATCACTCGTTTTCTCTGTGTCTTTATACGGACTCGGGTAGACCTTTTAAAACTGAAAGATAAAAGATAAAAGAAAAACGGAAACAGGAAAAATGGACAATGATGTTTATTATTTAAGCTTATAATAATACATTTCAGAATACCATTAATATGCCTCCTCTATTCTTTATTCTCAATATACATAAATGAAATTTTACATGTAAAAAAACTTCTTAACCAAATTATCATCGGTATTTGGTTGATTCTTTTTTGGTTAAGTTCAACGAGAAAGATATTGTATGGTTTCGCTATCCGATTAATTCAATTTCAATGGCTTTATTACTTAAACATCATATTCGTTGGGGATTTTTTTTTATGTAATATTGAGAATCCTGTAAAAAAAGTAATTTCTTTTGTAAAAGTTTTTGTATCATCATCATCATTATTATTATTACTATTATTATGATTATTATTATTATTAGTATTATTTTATTTATTTTTTGCTAACTTATGTATTGATGGATTAAATAGTTCTTTGTATTTTTCTAGTGTTAAATAAATCTATTTTTAATTTTTAACGTATTACAGCAATGAAGACGTCTGTAAATAAAGTGTAAAAAAAAAGGTGTAATATTATGAAGAGAAATTTACGTAATTGTAATTTAGTGTAAGTAACTGTAATTAATTATTGTAGAAGTTACACTTCTTTAAGAATAAAAATAAATTAAAAACAACAGAACAAACTCGATATTAAAATTTTAGGATCCTGTATTTTTTAATGCGCCTGACGTTGTTATATATACAGTATATATATATATATTAAAGAACGACGCTTGTGTGGAAGAGCGTCCGCACAAGATGGGGAAAGAGAACGAGCAAATGAAAAACGAGGGATCTCCCAGGAATCGAACCCGGGATCATCCAATTTCCGGTCGATTCCCGGGTTCGATTCCTGGGAGGTGCCTCGTTTTTCATTTGCTCGTTCTCTCTCCCCATCTTGTGCGGACACTCTTCTACACAAGCGTCGTTCTTTACATTAATTATACTGTGTGTTGTTTGCAGTTAAAATGTGTATATATATATATATATATATGTATATATATATATATATATATATACAGGGTGTCCCATAAGTCCGGCATCAGAGGAAAAATTCATATTTTTCTATTTCTACAAACCATAATTCATATGCTCGGGATGCCAATTTCCCGTCCACTATTCTGTTCAGTGACGAGGCTGTTTTTTATGGAAATGGTGAGGTAAATCGACAGAACACCCGCTACTGGTCTCAAAACAACCCTCACTGGTATACCTCTTCAAAGGAACAAGGTGCATCTCGGGTGATGGTATGGTGTGGCATTTGGAAGGATCGCATCATAGGCCCCCTCTTTTTGATGAGCATGTCACTGGAGGCACCTACCTACGTTTGCTCAACGAAGAAGCATTTCCCAGTGTCTTGAACGAAGAAGGAAATTTCCCAACATGGTTCCAGCAAGACGGCGCTCCTGCACATTACAGCATCCAAGTAAGGGAATACCTGTACCAACAATTCCAGGGTCATTGGATAGGACGTCGAGGGCCTGTGGAATGGCCAGCTAGAAGCCCGGATCTCACGCCACTAGATTTTTATCTCTGGGGCCACTTGAAAGCGCTGGTATACGCAGAGAAAATTAGGAGTGTTGAACATTTTCGGCAGCGCATTATTGGGGCATGTAACACCATTACTCCTGACATCATTCACCTTATGCTTGCTGACTGGGTATCACGTCTGAATTTGTGCATTGAAAACAATGGTGGACATATTGAGCACGTTCTGTAAATAAAAGTTTTTGTTTTGGCTTTTTTTTATTATTTTTCCTATGATGCCGGACTTATGGGACACCCTGTATATATATATATATATATATATATATATACACACCGGTTATCGTCAGTCATCGTTAGAAATATACAGTGGCAATGTTGTTGACAAACACTTTTTATAATTTTTCGGTTACAACCTAACTGCAAAATGTTTTAAGGCAGTGAGCAACAGTAATGAGACCGCTGTCCGCTTTCTATGGTTCAACAATAGCCTCTCGATATGTTGTCTTGCTTCTCGCCAGTAGGTGGCATTATATTTCCTCTTACTAAACCTGATGATAGAAAAAGGATAACAAATCAGACAACTACCTAAATCTGTCGAACTCTATTTTTACTATACATAAATATCGGACAATTTTTTCTCAAAACCAAAAAAAAAGGTTAACATCTTTGTGTATGTATATATATATATATATATATATATATATATAGGGTGACGTAACAGTCAGGAACCATAGGCACATTTTAATAATTTGTGTTTTAATATGTGTTTTGTTCTTTTCAGATTTGTTGTTGAACCTATGGCACAGAAATTAACAATAGATGAACTGGTGGAGATAGTTTTAATATGTGCAAGGCGTGCTAACACACACCGCTTAGTTGCTACTGCTTTTAATGACAAACACCCTGACAGGCCGCCAGTTGTTCAGGCATCAGTTGAAAAACTGTTCACTCGCTTCAAAGAAACAGGAAGTGTTCATGATCGGCAGCGTAGTGGCGGCCAAAAAGTTCAACCGATGCAGCAACATCACTAACGGTACTCATTCACTTCGAAAACAGCCCACGTAAGTCCTTAAGAAAGTTATCCCAGGAAACGGGTATCTCCAGAAAATCCATTCAACGAATTCTTACAACAAATCGTTTCCACCCCTCAAAGACCAACTCGTTCAGGATCTGCACGGTGTCGACGCAGACCGTCGTGTAGAGTTCTGCCAGTGGTTTCTACAACATCGACAGCTTCAACAAAGGATCATGTTCATCGACGAAGCGATATTTCACCTCGGCGGTCGTGTCAATAGGCATAATGCACGCTATTGGGCCAATGAGAACCCCTACTGGATGAAGGAAGGGCATATGCAATTCGATCCACGAATTATGGTGTGGGCTGCGCTCTGGGGGGATCGGTTGATTGGTCCGTAGTTTTTCGACAGCAATTAACAGATGAAACATATCTGCATATGCTGCAAACATTTCTAATGCCATACTGGACGACATTCCATTGGCAGAACGGGCGGAGATATGGTTTCAGCAGGATGGTGCACCACCACATTTCGCAACTATCGTCCGGAGCTCTTTAGATGAAATATTCCCAAGCAAGTGGATCGGACGGCGAGGGCCCGTCGAATGGCCACCTAGGTCTCCAGACCTCACGCCTCTTGACTTTTTCTTGTGGGGCCACCTCAAGTCGGTAGTCTATGCTGATCGACTCAGAGCCATACGTTCTCTAAAGGATAAAATCACATCTGACTGTGCCAAATTCATTACCAATGTGTTAATGAATGTTCAAACATCATGTATTCAACGCGTCAGAAAGTGTCTCCAAGTGGAAGGCCACCAATTCGAACATTTATTATAATTTAATAAAATGTGCCTATGGTTCCTGACTTTTGCGCCACCCTGTATATAGTTACTTGTTTCCCACACGGTCACTTTCCTAATCATATATCAGATTTCCGCCGAAACAGACGAAGCAGGAAAGAACAATTTAAGTGAGAAGTTTTCGCAGGCTTATAATCTCAGAATGCTGACAAGAATATTTCCTTCAGAACAAAGACTCACTAAATAACCATTAGAATTCCAAATATATAGGTTCCACAGCCATTTTGGTTTCTAAGAAGATTTCAAAGACGACAACGGAACTTGTGCTTTTCCGGCAGAAAGAAACGACCTGAGAAGAATCTTTAAAATGGCAAAACACAAACGAGTCATAGCTGATCCTATGAAGATATAACATCTCTTCAAACAGGTTTTTGCCAAGGCCCTATTGAACGCGAGTTTGTCATTTCGTTCACTCCTTGTTTACTTGTTTGTGTTCATCTCTCATGCGTAATATTGATTACTTTGTAAAATATTGGTGTCATACCTTCAATAATGACTTTGTATTTGTTTTATATCATATATATAATAATAATAATAATAAGTTAAGATTAATACATACTCTGATTAATAATTGTTACTCATGTTTTATTTATTATTTATAATTTATAATAACTATATGTTTTATTTTTAATTAAGAGCCCAATAAAGCCTAAAGCATAAGTGCCAAATTAAATAAAATAAAAAGTTCAATTTCACAATTATTTACGTTAAAACAAAAACAAAAATTGTAAAGCTGAATTTATTTTATCAACGAAAGGTTATTCAATTAAAAATTAAATTAAAGGACTCCGAATTTCATTCGTGCGTTATCTTATAATTCATATCATAAGTTCATTTATCTTTCATTTATATTCTGTAAATTGGCCTTCATTGTAATTAACATGTAATTTCTGCGTATCAAACATGAATAACTAAAAGCTGATTTATAATGAACTGCACATTCCGTACTACGTATAAGGTACAGTACTTTATAATTTAACGTAATAATTTATCTGTTTGTTCAAGTAAAAACCCGTGCAGCCGATTGCACTTCCTTGATTATTTGGTATGAAAGTACCTGGTGAACGCTTTAGAAACTAATTAACTATGTTATTAATTATCTACGCAACCTATTAAAAAAATGTGTAGGAAGGAGGGGCCTAGGGCGAATGCCCGCAACAGAGAGTGGCAAAGAGAGTCGAAATCAAGGACTAAAGTCCTCAGGCTCCCATGCTTGAGGGGGCCCCCCTCAATCAACTGAGTTTCAATGATATAATTCGAGATTTCGCAAACTTCTTTGATTAAATATGACAGAGTACACAAACTGCCAAATTCCCTGTTTTATTTTATGTTTTATAGGCCCTAAAGTAAAGTTTGTTTAATACTGTTTGGTTTTGGCAAATGGCAAAATACACTGTGTTAAGGTTCTTGTAAGTTTGTTTGTCAATTAGCCTGAGCACCGTACATATAATTCGTGTAAGTGTACTCTGTACTGTACATGTACGGGGTGTCAGGAAATGATTGCCCCCCCCCCTGTAGAGCAAAAACTAGAAGAGATAGATAAAAACCGGCGAGACCACTTGAAAGAGCGTTAAAATCTGAATAAAAACCATTATATTCTATTCCTGTGATTTTAATTCTTACCATTTTTATCCCCACAGAAACCATAGCATCATCTATTTTGAACGATTCAGAGAAAAAGCGAGTTCTTGACCGCATTCGAGCTGTCACATTTCGTGAAGCAAAGGAAGCTGGTGCAACTTTCATAACTCAACACTGGGTGGCTGAGAGATTAAAAAGATCAGAAGACTTTGTCAAAAGGAATTGGAATAAGAATCCTGAAGATTGTGAAACAGAATTTCGAGGAGGAAGACCGGAGAAATTATTTCAAGAATCGAAAGACATTGTGTTTGCTGCATCACGGCGCCGAAAGAAGAGCTGCTCTGAGGTAGCGAAAGAGATACTTATCCGTCGTGGTAAGATAGTCAATCGGCAACTTGTGCATCAATTTCGAGTTCGCCAAGGCTTGAGTGCTTGGCATGAAATAGCTAAGCCACGGAAGAGTGATCTTAATATTGAAGATCGGCTATGGTTTTGTGATTATCTCGAGGAATGGACGGAAGACGATTTCCTTCACTTGGTTGTCAGCGATGAATTCTTCATTTATGTCTCCAGAAAACCAAATTTTCAGAATGATCGGGTTTGGGCAACAACTCCTGATGAAGTCCCAGACGACCAGAAGTATCGAGAAATAGTAAAAAATTCAGCATGTGTGGGTGTTTTCATTATGTTCTCTATTCGGAAGCTCATCTGGGTTATCAAACCAAGAGGAACCAGTTGGGATGGGCCTTATTTTCGAAATGTAATTTTAGCCCAACATGTAATTCCGTTTTTGAAAGACCCCGAGTGTGTTTTGGATGTTGAACAGGCAACCTTTCTTCACGACAAAGCCCCCTGTATGAAAGCACTTGCGACTCAACAACTGCTTAAGGACAATAACATTGATTTTTTCGGAAATAATGAATGGCCTGGCAATTCTCCCGATCTTAATGTCTGTGAACGGTTCTAGGACAGTTCATACCAGGACAGCTCATACCAGGACAACTTATACCCAGACAACTCATACCCGACAACTCATACCTAGGACAACTCATACCTAGGACAACTCATACCTAGGACAACTCATACATAGGACCAGAAAAAAAAAAGAAAATTAATGAAAACATTTATTTTGTAAAATTAAAAATTAAATTTAAACATTTAGAGTTCATGCAAGTTATTAATGAAAACATTTTGAAATGAAAACATTTATTTTTAAAATTAATGAAAACATTTATTTTGTAAAATTAAAAATTACATTTAAACATTTAAAATTCATGCAAGTTATATATATATATATATATATATATATATATATATATATATATGCCCAGTTAGGTTCATTGAATGCCCGGTTAGGTCAACTGAATACCCGGTTGGGTTCATTGAATGCCCAGTTAGGTCAACTGTACGCCCTTGACGATTGGTTAGGTTTTGTCGTGATATTTTCGTTAAAACTAACGAAAATATCACGACTAAACCTAACCAATCGTCAAGGGCGTACATTTGACCTAACGGGGCATTCAAATTTTATCCTATGTAAATAATGGTTCTCTATTTATTATATGTTTGCAATGGTTATTATGTATTTTATCCCACTCAGTCATTTTACACACCAAAATACATTTTTCTAGTAGTATTTGATGTGATTTGTTCAAATATGACCTCCATTTCCGTCGGAAATGAGATCCAACAAAGTTATAGTACTTTGAAGTTTGCTCATTTTCAAGGGAAATGGAAGTCAAAATCTAAGCAAAACACATCAAATATTACTAGAAAAATGTATTTTGGTATTAATTAACCTAACCTAACCTTACCTAACCTAACCGTGGCTAAACGAGCCTAACCCTGGCTAAACGAGCCTAACCCTGGCTAAACGATCCTGACCCTGGCTAAACGAGCCTAACCCTGGCTAAACGAGCCTAGAGTATTACCTTATTATGGATTAGGTGGTGGATACAGACGAGAGCTCGTTTAACCAGGGTTAGGATCGTTTAGCCAGGGTTAGGCTCGTTTAGCCACGGTTAGGCTCGTTTAGCCACGGTTAGGTTAGGTTAGGTAAGGTTAGGTTAGGTTAATTAATACCAAAATACATTTTCCTAGTAATATTTGATGTGTTTTGCTTAGATTTTGACTTCCATTTCCCTTGAAAATGAGCCAAATTTCAAAGTACTATAACTTTGTTGGATCTCATTTCCGACGGAAATGGAGGTCATATTTGAACAAATCACATCAAATACTACTAGAAAAATGTATTTTGGTGTGTAAAATGACTGAGTGGGATAAAATACATAATTACCGTTTGCAATAAATAATAAATTTGTTGTTATTGTTTTCTTATCTTATTTTGGTTAATTTGCAGAGTTTAAACTTTCGGGGTGGATATAGATGAAAAGATCAACATTGGGGTGGTAATTGTTGAAGAGAGTATGAGTTGTCCTAGGTATGAGTTGTCCTAGGTATGAGTTGTCCGGGTCTGAGTTGTCCGGTATAAGTTGTCCGGGTATGTGTTGTCCTGGTATGAGCTGTCCGGTCACGCTGTGAACATGTCGGATCCATCATGAAGGATCGGGTAGAGTCCTTAATGCTGGAACAACCCATTGAGAATCGGTATTCAACAGAAATTATGACTGCAAAGATCAACGAAGTCCTTGAAGAAATGAGTCATGATACCGATCTCTTTGAGACACTTCTGGGATCATACCCCCGTCGATTAATGGCCGTCAGAGCTGCAAATGGGGGCAACACTCGATATTAAAACAAGTTTTTTTATTCAAAATTAAACGCTCTTTCGCGTGGTTTTGTCTGTTTTTTTCTATTCCTTTCAGTTTCTTCTGTACAGGGGGGGGGGGCAATCATTTCCTGACACCCTTTACATGTATTTTTAATAAAAAGCTGTAGAAAAAGGCCCCATATTCTTCATTGCCCCGGGAGCCAGAGGTGTTTTAATCCGCATCACAAAAGAATGTTTTTGGCTGTGTGCTTAGCCAGTCATGCACCGCCTCCTTCAGGTCATCATCGCCTTGGAATCGCTGACCTCTCAAAGCGTCTTTTAGTGGTCCAAACAGATAAAAATCCGAAGGTGCCAGGTCTGGACTGTAGGCTGGATGGTCGAGAACTTCAAATTTAAATTCTTGAAGGCATTTTCTAGTCTGTGCAGCGGTGTGAGGGCGCGCATTGTCGTGTAACAGAATAACACCTTCCGACAATCTCCCTCTCCGTTTTGTGCGAATTGCTTCCTTTAACTCATTCCGAAGCTTGTCAGAATACGATGCACTTGTTACTGTAGTTTTACGCTCTAGATAATATTAAAGGATAGGGCCTCGTTTATCCCAAAACAGTGTTAGCATAACTTTACCTGCTGACGGCTGCGCTTTAAACTTCCTTGCAACGGGAGATTGTAGGAAGGTGTTATTCTGTTACACGACAATGCGCGCCTTCATACCGCTGCACAGACTAGAAAATGTCTTCAAGAACTTAAATTTGAAGTTCTCGACCATCCAGCCTACAGTCCAGACCTGGCACCTTCGGATTTTTACCTGTTTGGACCACTAAAAGACGCTTTGAGAGGTCAGCGATTCCAAGGCGATGATGACCTGAAGGAGGCGGTGCATGACTGGCTACGCACACAGCCAAAAACATTCTTTTGTGATGGTATTAGGAAGCTTGTAGATCGCTGGACTAAGTGTATTGAGAAACAGGGAGACTGTGTTGAGAAGTGATGTGTTTATAATCTATTATGTAAAAATAAAATTGTGAAAATAAAAAGTGCGGATACTTATTGAATTACCCTCATATATATATTATCATAATATATATAATGTATTATGATTGATATTAAAATATCTTATATGTTAAGATATATTTTGCTAGAGTAAATGTCTAAACCATTTGACTGCATTTTACTGAAAACCCTTATATCAAATAACTATTTATTGCTAAATGGTAACTTCGTCAGTGTCCGAAGGGCGGCTAAATCAGTATGGCCCTTGGCGTCAGGAAACCTAAATCCACCCTTGATTGGAGGGAAGATGTACAGGAGGCAAGATGGATTGAGTTGATGAAAGATTGATAATACCGATTAACCCTTGCTTTAGAGAGTTGGACAGAAAAGGAATGAGAATGTGTCGAAAGTCTGATACTGCATACTCTTCTTAAAGAAAAAGACATGCAGTTAGAGAGTTTAGAAGAGCGGTATCCATTATAATAGCAATAGTAAAGAGAGAGTGAGGCAACAATGCGACGAAGAGAGAGGGATTGAAGACAGTCAGTAATAAGTGGGAAACTGATGAAACGAAAAGCCTTTGATTCCACCCGGTCAAGTAGAGCTGTATGGGTTGAGCCACTCCACACATAAGAATCGTACTCCATACAGGGGCGGACAAGGCCCCTCCAAGAGACAGGAACTGAGTGGGGTGAAGAAACTGCAAAACCGGTACAGCACACCTAACCTTTTAGAAGCTGATTTAGAGAGAGTATATGCGTCACAACCATGTGATTTATCATTCCCATGTTCGGACTGTACCCATGTTTGTGCCATGAGAAGTTCCTCAATTTTATTTCCTTAAAGTACAAACAAGACAGTCAACGGTTTAGACTGTTTTAGATTTCCATCAGAAATTTCCCATATCGCCATCTTCCATCTGTTATGAAATTCATTATAATTAATTATTATTATTTTGCATCTAACCCTCCATCCCTAAATTTGATCAGATTATGCATCTACATTTAATGTAGCGTAGTTAAAAACCTTTTTTGTACTTTCTCACTCATTTACCCTATTCAATTTCATTGTGTCGAATAATTTAATTATATACATTTATATACTGTCTCTCTAATTCATTTCCTCTTATAGCTCCTATAATGACTTATAAATCCAAATTGAGTAACGTATCATACTAATTATGAACTTTGTCATAAAATAAATTAATTCCTTTCTCAATTTTCAAATTGAATACGTAATAGTAAATTAAATACCAAACTGAATACTAAATATTTCCATATTTCATATTTAATGTATGGTATATATTGCTATAAAGTGCATACTTATAGGTCATTGCATATATCGTGTCTTGTGAATCGTCCCATGTAGTAAAGCGTGTATTAATTAATTTTATGTTTCCTACGTATTGTCTTATTGCCTATCTATCACCCTATGTTTACTCACACATATCCATTCAAGATTGTACGTAACCTTACGTATACTGTACATTGTCATTACGCGCACATGATCTGAACAACTGTCTGTCTGTTCACCGACGCACATACTCTTACGTTCATGATTTTATTATACAGTATATATATTGTAATCATTTCCAACTAAATGCAAAAGTAATGGAATTGGCCGATACATTCGTTCTCAGTCCCTGACCTTGCAAAATGTTAGTTTCATCTTTCTCAGAATGTCCTCTCACTCTGACGAAAAAATTTCTATTGTAACTGTTACATAGTTAACCGTTACTGTATGTTGCTGTCACAGTCCTGTTACCTAACTGTTACACCAATGTTGCCTACTGTTAGCTGTTAATTCGTTTCTTCTTGCATGTCCACGTATTCTAATGAGGGTTAACATTCATGTGTGATTTCATGTACATTTAATTACATTCCTGTAGTATTATTTGCATCGTATCGTCCTTTCCTCAGTCTAAAACTAACCATTTAGATAATAATAATGATAATAATTATAACTATAATAATTGCATTCATGATTAATTATCATATAAAATTATGCGAGTCGTAAAAACATGTCGTTAAACACTCCACCAGTGAGGACATACTGTAGTACGTTAAATACTTGATGTACTAAATTGTAATATTATATTAGTGTACAAACCCCGACATTATGTAGCCATCAAAAGTATGTAATTGGCAAATTTTTATTTTTTATTTAATATTTTTTATTTTTTGTTTATTAAAGAAAATGAAACAATTTGCAGATTCTCTAATTAGAGGGAGAGCTCGGCCTTCAAATTGCATTTCACCCCAAAATTTAAACTAATTTATTCTTTTATTACAAAGTTAAATCACTCCTGCCTCAGCCATTGTCGAAAGAGGCCGAACTTCCTCGCCTTTCAATTCCTGACCATTAGCAGTAAATTTAAGACGCTGTAAATTCGTCTTCCCTCTTCGGTGCCTCTTTCTGTAGAAAAAAATTCATCAATAAAACCGTTTGAGTGAAAGAAGACTCCATTTAAATAATTCATGTTTCCATCCGCTCCTTTATTGATTTGGTTATAAAAAATTTAATATAATTTCTTCACTTGGAGGTTCTACGGCTAAGGCCGACCTTAACTTCGAGGACCACCCCTAGATTTATTGTCGTCCAGAGTACTACTGTTCCTTAAACCAAAGTGCGGAAAGTGGTCCGCATAACATATGTGATCTTTCCAGGAAAGTTCACGAGAAAAGAAAACGCCAAAAATGTTAAGAGAAGAGGAAGGATTGAGTTGTGTATCGCTGTAGATAAGGGGAAAGTCGTGGAAGTTTTTGACAAGTAGACAGAAAAAAGAAGTGGGTTTTTGAGGCATTGAAAACCACGAGGTTTTCTCTGTCCCAATCAGATAGTGCATAGATCAGAGATCAGGCGCACCATAGCCGTCTCTGGCGAAGCATGGAGTGACTGTTGAGAGGGGACGCTTTGTGAAACGGGTGGAGAAGTGAATGGTGGATTCATCGGCATAGGAGTAGGTAGGATAAGAAGTGCGACTTAAAAGATTATTAATAAATAAAAGAAAGAGAATGGGTGACAGGACAGAAGAACAGTGACCATCTACAACCGTAACTATAGATTAGCCAAAAAGGAAATCAGAGACGAAGACACAGATAGAAGGAAAGAAAACGGAGGGCAGTTTGGAAATTAAGGATTTGTACCAGACTCTATCAAAGAGATATGTCAGAAGATTGCCAGTAGAGGTCCCTTGCGGAACCCATACTGACTGTCTGAAAGAGGTTGTGAGTAGAGAGGTGTTTAAGAATCTTCCTATTAAGGAAAGATTAAAAACTTTAAAAAGGCAAGAAATCAAAGCAGTTGGATGATAGTTGGAGGGTTGAGAGTGATTACGCTTTTTTGGGACAGGTTGAAGGAGCCCGAACTTCCAGCAGGAAAGAAAAGTACCAGATGAAAGACAAAGACGGAAGAATTTGCCAGGCAGGGAGAGTGTCAGCACAGAAGCACAGTTCTTGAGAAAAAACTGCTCTGGAAGAGATTCTAATTTCAGATATAATTAAGTCAGAAGAGGGAGGAGATGAAGGAGCAGCACCGGAATTGTCCAGGGTTGAGTCAGGAAGACAGGAAACAGATATAAAATCGTGGTGGAAGGAGTCCAACGGAGAAAAAAGTTGGACAGATTAAGAAGGATGAATGGTTAAAAGTAAATGCTGAATGTTGGCCCTATCTCCAAGGCGATCGGGGATACGAGTCGAGTGCTGTTCAATCTGCTCTAGGTCATTCAGGATAGAGAAGTTATAAGCTAGTTCTCCAGGGATGCCAGTGAAATGGGAGGAAAGGCAAGGATGGTGGTGAACATTGAAATCACCAAAAATGGAGATTTTAGCGGAAGGAGATTGGGATAAAATACGTTCCACTTTAAAAGTGAGGTGGTCAAAGAGTTTTGGATAGTCAGTAGAATTAGGAGAAAGGTAGACAAGCAGATGTATTTAGTTCGAGATTGGCATGTAAGCCCTAGCCAGAGGGCGTAGAATTCGTAAAATTCAAATTTGGGAATAAGAGCTCAAGTCAGGTCGTTGCGTACATGTACACAACATCTACCTTTCACAGAAAACAAAGACTTTCCGCAACCTTTTATACATAGAAATATTTTCTTTTATTGTATGTAATCACTGAAAAAAAGAAATTTTGAAGACCAGTTCTTCTATGCAAAGAAGTTATGTATAATTAAAAGAAGTTATATCATCTGACAAGAAGCTTTGATACCGAAAGAAGGAAAAATGTCTCCTAGAATGCACCCTCAAATAGAAGTTATTAGTTTAAATTTTGAGTGTTAATGCCGGAATAAAACTGAGTACAGAGAAAGTAGGAGAGTACAGAAAAGGGGTTCCTGTTAGTTGTCTCAGACACCTGAATTTCAGTGAGAAGGAGGTGAGGTTTAGAAGAGAGGTGGTGTTCAAAAGATTAGAAATTTGAGGAAAGGCGACGAATGGTGCAGAAATTTATTAAAAGTGAATCAGACATACAGAAGGTCCAGGATATCTCGAGTGGGCGGTAGCAGAACCAACCCTGCAACCCGGATCTGTGTTCCCGGTACTGACAGGACGGGGGCAGAAGCTAGGACATTTATGGTCCCCATCCAGGGGGCCTCTATAGCTTTTAAAGACGATGCTATTTTGTCTGTTTTTTAAATTTTGAAAAGATTGTTTATTGTGTAAGATCCATGCATGTCTAGTGAGGAACAGAGGGAAAAGTGTGTGTTTGAGAGCATGCTGGGCTGCTCACAGGGTAGATGAGACGGGGAAAAAGATCAACTAGGGAGGAGAGTGGCAGGAGAAACAGGAGTTCTAACACTCCCTGTCTCCTGTCCAGCGGAACAGTGTCGATCTGCATAGTGTCGCCATAAATACGGTCAATATGCACAATGTCGGCACCAAAATTTTGAACTTGAATAATGTCGAAAATCTGGATCTTATTAATATCTGTTAAATTCATGTTATTTTAAATTAGGTCAGGTTAGGTTCAGTCTAACTTTCTTTCTTTGTCTATTATGGCCGGCCAAACCACTGGCCAGATTTGGATGAGACTTGGAGGATATAGGGGTAACTGAGGCTGGGGAAGAACATAGGCTATGTGGCGTCGGTCTCCGAGGTCATCTGAGGCCGCTAGAGGCCTCTGTATTCCGGATTGGTTGAAAGATAGTGACATCATCGACACGTCATAAGAGATAGTGACATAAAATGGGCGGAGCTCTAGCATATATATATATATATATATAAGAACAGGCTACGTGGCGACGGCCTCCGAGGTCATATATATCGAAACCTATAGTAAAATTATTGAATGCCCGGTTCGGTCAACTGTACGCCCTTGACGATTGGTTAGATTAAGTCGTGATATTTTCGTTAAAACTAACGAAAATATCACGACTTAACCTAACCAATCGTCAAGGGCGTACAATTAACCTAACCGGGCATTCAATTAACCTAGCAGGGCATTCAATTAATCTAATCGGGCATTCAGTTGACCTAACCGGGCATTCAATTAACCTAACCAGGCATATATATATGTATATGTTACAGTCATTGTCTAATATCAGGCAATTTGTAAATTGAATGAAATTTTAGAGTGTGTCAAATTGTGATACACACAAAACCTAACCTGATCGAATCTAACTTAACCTAATGAATTTTTAGGCAACATATTGGAAAATACCACTGGGATTGCATATGACGGATTACCACAAAGGTTAGGTTAGGTTGAGGAAAATCGCAGAAGAATTGAGAATTTCCAAATTTTCAGTAGCAAAAATATTGAAATCACAGGAGGACCACGATTACAAACCCATTTACTCTCAGCTCATATACGACGATGATTTTGATAGACGGCTGCAGTTCGCTGAAACAATGAGACAAAAGTTCAACAGTGATCCAGATTTCCTTCGAAAGATCAAATTCTCAGTTGAATGGGTCTTCGGTTTAACGAGTAAAGGAAATAAACACAACGTTCACAACTGGGCGAAAAAAAATCTCAAAATACGATTGGGTAAACCCGTTAAAACGGATACACTAACAGTTTGGGCGTGCATTATTTATTCAGGATTCGTTTCCTTTGACATATCGAGAGATACAGTGGATAGAAAACGCTTTACAAGGTATTGAGAGACAAAGTTTTGCTACAGTTTACTAATGGCGTTGACAGGAATTGGTTTTATTAACATGATAGAGCGCCGCCACATTACTCTGCAGCTGCTCGTAAGATTCTGGATACGAATGTTAAAGGAAGATGGGTTGGGCGGCGAGGTCCCATTGAGTGGCCATCCAGATCACCTAATTTAACGCCATGTGATTTTTGGCTTTGGGTTTATTTGTGTGACAAACTCTACACTCCTGGTTTCATCTGTCAAGATGTAAATGCCCTTGGCCGCAGAATAGATGAACAACTAAAAAAGATGCCACTCGATATATTCAGAAGAACAATGAAGAGTTTCACAGAGAGAATCCACAAATGTATCATAGAGGATGGAGAACTCTTTGAAGACTAAATTACAATTTAACAAAATATTTGTATGAATAAAATTCTTATAGACTTTTTGTTTGATTTGTTTCATCATTTGAACACTTATCTATATAATATTGTTAACTAAATAGTTGTATGTATAAAATCCTTAAACCCTTTTCTTCCACCTTGTATAACGGGATTTGTGAATGGGTCAAACATCAACTCCACTTTCACTCCCCGTTTACAGTCTACAAAAAAGAGATGCAAGCCTTTGTAAAAGGACATAAATTATGTAGTAGGTGCACTCAATATATTTTGCCACACCCTTTTTACTTAGCTAAATAATAGGCCATGGGGCTGAAATGGCTTTTGGGCCGTAAGTTTGAACTTTCTGTGCTTCACATAACCGGATTTTTCCACTTTGGACCTCCCCTCCTTGTACAAAACCGCTTTTAAAAGCCCTTCTATAAAACTGATGGTTAACGCAGTTTCGAAAATGGCGTCTGACAGTGACGTGCGTCGTAAACAGAGAGCTGTTATCGAGTTCTTAACCGCAGAGAAGGAAACAGTTGGAAATATTCAAAAACGTCTACAAAACGTTTACGGAGATGCTGTTGTTGATCGAAGCACAGTTGGACGCTGTTCTAAACGTGTGAGATCATCGGAGAGAGAGGGAGAGCCAGTTTCGATGATGAGCCACGCAGCGGTCGCCCGGCATCGGCTGTGACATCTCACACTGTGCAACGTGCTAACAGCATCATTTGATCAAATCGGCGCGTCACATACAAGGAGCTATCACTGGAGCTAGGAATTAGTGAAGGAAGTGTAAATACGATAATTCAGCAACGGGGATACTCAAAAGTGTGTTCACGGTTTGTTCCTCGAGAACTGACTGAAGATCACAAAGCCCAAAGAAAAGAAATTGCTTCTGAGTCGTTGGCTCGATACAAGATAGAAGGGGATGACGAATTGTGACTCGGGATGAGACTTGGGTACACCACTTCGAACCTGAAACAAAACGCCAATCCATGGAGTAGCATCACGCAGACTCCCCACTCAAGTAAAAGTTCAAAATGGCTCCTTCTGCAGGAAAGGTTATGGCTACCATCTTCTGGGACATGAAAGGGGTGATTCTGGTGGACATTATGAAGAAAGGACAATCAACTCAGAGACGTATATTGCTACCCAACAAAGACTCCAGAGATGTATAAATCGAGTTCGACCGGAGAGAAAACTGGAAGACGTCCTTCTTTTGCACGATAACGCAACACCACACAACATTTGCAAACAAGAGAGGCTATCACAAAAATGCGCTTGACTGTGTTATCCCACCCTCCATACAGCCCCGATCTGGCACCTTCAGACTTCCATTTGTTTGGGCCAATGAAGGGTGCTATTCGTGGAAGAAAGTTTCAGAGTGACGATGAGGTTGCTCAGGAGGTTAAGAGGTGGCTCCAGCGGAACCCAGCGGAACCCAGCGGACTCTTACCAGCAAGGAATAAAGGTCCTTGTTTCGAGGTGGGGGAAAGCCGTAGAAAAGACTATGCGGAAAAATAAAAACTTGTAAAAAAGGTATGTAACTACTTGTGTACAAAATTTCTGGAACTTACAAGGAAACTTGGAAAGAAAAGAAAAAGGTGGGGCAAAATATATTGAGTGGCGCTCGTATATACTAAAAAAAAGTCGGTGACGTTTAGTTTCACTTGAATCAGTGTTCATATGAACCCTTCGAAGGGACAAAACTTTTGTCACTGTTCATATATATATATATGAAAGAATTTAAAAGGAATTTGATGTGTTATTAATTTAAGTAAAACTATCTCTTTCGATTTGAAATTTCTATATTTTCTATATTCTCTCTCTCTCTCTCTCTCTCTCTCGATTTTAGAAGCATGTTTAGTTTAAATGATAACCCAACTCGCAACAATGGCTGGAAGTTGGATTTGAAACGGTTTAGGACTAGTGTGTGTGGGAATTACTTTACGTATAAGATATGTGACACGTGGAACAGTTTACCTTCAGAAGTTGTGAACAGTTCCTCTGTGGATCATTTCAAGAAAAGGTTAAACCAAATCTTGCACACTATTTGAGTGTGTAGAAAATTTTCCCTGGCACCCGTTGCCATTGGTACCTCCTCGGTATGGGCCGCAAGGCCTTTTGAGGTACTACTTTTCCTTGTAACTCTCTCTCTCTCTCTCCATTTTATTTTTTCCACTTTGCTTTGTTTTTGAAAAGAATTGTGTGAAATAAAAATACATTAAAATAAACGGATCAAATGTAGAATTCGGACCCCAGCCTTCTTTAGTTAGCTTTATAAGGCTAACTAACGAAAATATCATGACCTAACCTAACCAATCGTCAAGGGCGTACAGTTAACCTAACGATTGGTTAGGTTAGGTCGTGATATTTTCGTTAGTTAGCCTTATAAAGCTAACTAAAGAAGGCTGGGGTCCGAATTCTACATTTGATCCAAATAAAATAAACTTTAGTTATTCGTTTTCTTCATTAAAACCATTTATACTCGTAATATGAGATATATCCTAATCATTTTTATATATAGTGCCAAAGGACCCCAAAAATATTCATTGATGCATAATAAACCTTGAAACCATTCATTCCAAAGACCTAATTCTATATTACAGCCGATATTAGTGTAATTCCTTACAACTACATCATATAAAAGAGATCAAACGCTAACGATTATTTCGCATTAACAATTTGGCGTCTTGCTCTTCCGTTGTCATGGAAACATCTCGGGTTTTAAAGAGGACCTTGCGTCGATATATGTTCACCTCTGTCTAACGATATATCGTACTTCACCCGAAGAGAAATTCTCTCATGACGAATCTGTAGACACGTATAATGATCGAAGCATGTTTGAAATTATTGACAAAGACCATTATATTCGTATTACAGGACTCCAACCAGAATCACGTGAGTTGTACAATTCGTATACTTATTTACTATACAATATACAGTAAATACATATGTATTTTCATTTAAATTATCTGTATTAACAATAGTTTTTATAGTTTTTTTAATATTTTATAGTTTTATACTTTTTATATAAGCTGGGCAGGTTTTCACTTAATTAATAGTATTAAAAACATAATATAGAGCAAAGTCGTAGCTACAGGCTTGCTTTGCTTTGACTGTAGAATGTTCTCGATATTTAAATTTGTGGTGTAGTCATTGTAGGGTGTGTGTATTTCGTTTTGATTACTGTTCACTCAATGTCATTCCCATTCGTGGTAAAGGCGACTAATGACAATGGCTAATATTTCTTAACCAAACTTAATTTAACCTAACCTAACTTGGACCAAAGTGGGAAAGCCGTGAATAAGAATAAAAATGGCATGAATTGGGATTAAACCTTCGTTTTAATTATTAAAAAACGAATAAATTTTGCTCAGAAATGCGTCTTTTCTGAGTCTGAATAAAATCGCCTTTCGTTAGTAAGAACAAAGCAAAATAAAATGTCTCTTGGCGGTGAAGGGTGAAACAATCTTCGAAAGAGTTACTTCATTCGATTATTTCAACCTAAACTAACATTATTAATTTACTTCTTAGTTTCTTTTATTAATTTACTTACTTAATTCTTATTTTCCTTATTAATTTACTTATTTATTTCTTATTTTCCTTATTATTTAATTATTTATTTCTTATTTTCCTTATTAATTTACTTATTTATTTCTTATTTTCCTTATTATTTACTTATTTATTTCTTATTTTCCTTATTAATTTATTTATTTATTTCTTATTTTCCTTATCAATATACTTATTTATTTCTTATTTTCCTTATTAATTTATTTATTTATTTCTTATTTTCCTTATCAATTTACTTATTTATTTCTTATTTTCTTTATTAATTTACTTATTTAACTCTTATTTACTTATTATTATTTGAAAATTTATAATTCTGTTATTGTGAAAAGGAATGTAGAATGGATCCAGGAATATAATGGCAGCGCGACTGCTCTGGAGCGCTTTTTGCGGGAGAGTAAGGACGTTCTCTCATCCAACTACTCCCACAGATACAACGTCGCTTAACTTCGCGGATCTTAGGAAAAGCGGTGTAACCCGCGACCACAACGTAGTTCAATTTCGTGGTTAGAATTATGATGTCGCCAGTTTTAGTTTAATTCATACATTATACTGATGACAAAAACGGAAAAAAAGCAAGTGAAAATAAAGGACACTGAAAACGGATACCAACATACTTACATTTATACACGTCACACGTGTAAAGCTTTCACACAGGAATAGTAGTAGTAGTAGTAGTAAAGTATAGAACAGAAAAGAAGATTTACAGGAAAGTAGAAAAAGTATAATGAAAAGAATAGCTTCAGAGTTCATTCACACCAGCGTACACTTTTCCTATGTACTACTCATTAGATTTAACAGTGGTCGGGGAACAGGGGTAAATTACCCCAAATGGGGTAAATTTAAAAATTTTGGGGGTAATGCGTGCGGTATGAGAGACACTTCCCTCAGAGCCTCAGTCGTGTGTATGGTATCATGAAACGAAGAGGTGCTTTTAGTGCTTGACACTTTGTGCTGATATTTTTTTCGTATATTTTTATTTTATTTTGTTACATAAATGTGGCGTTATTCTAAATTTTAGAATATTACGAATTTACGTCCTGATTTTGATGTGTATCAAAAATGAAACAGCATCATTTTTCCAAAACCTGAAGTGGAGATGTTTTGAATGAAATTCTTCAGTTCTTCAATCCTTTTTACTAATTTTGTTTGTGTGCTATTCTTATGCCAGCATGTGTGGCTTTTTTTTATTTCTCCATAATAATGGATCCAATAAACATTTTTTGAATTTGAATTTTTTGTATACCATATGCAACAATTTTAAGAGCAATTGGCTTGTTTTTGTTTACTTTGAAGTCTAGGGGTAATTTCATTTTACTCAAATAGATTTTTGGGTAATACCCAAAAAAGTTCCCCGACCCTTGCATTAGAAGATAGTGAAAAATAAAGATAACGTGAAACACTAAACTACTTAATCTAATCTACGCCATGCATCGTTTTTTTAAGGATTCTTTTTTTTATTCGTATAAGAAGTAACTATTTCATCACTGCATCGTTTCTTTGATGAATGCCAGGCAATCGTGCTGAGAGATTTACTTTTAAAAAATAATTAATTAATTAATTAATAATAGTAATAATAATAATAATAATAATAATAATGATAATAATAATAATAATAATAATAATAATATACAGAGAGACTGTTTTCTATGCGTCATATTTCCTCTATTTGTTTCATAATTTGTTCAATAAATAACTGAATACAAATAACATTTTATTGCCTATTCTTCGCTTTATCTTACAGAGAGCAGTAATAGCCAAATAAAGGAGAAGGACACTAAGACGGAAGAAAATAGGGTGAGGATTGTGGGAGTGGGAGATCCCTATCGCACGCAACGTTGACAAGAAGTTGAAGAGAATTACCGGTGATACTTTTACAGTCACTATACCTGTTCCTTGGAGAAAAATCTTGTACCACGAGCTTTCTGTGCAAGCAAGTTTCCTTAGCCTCAGTCCTAGTGTATGTAACTTCTCATTAATGAAGTTGATTATCCAAAAGTGGTAACATCCAAAGACACAATTTCCCCCTCCTTCGCAGAGAATGATAGGCGCGAACTCCGAGTCACGTGAGCCCGAAAATTATCAGAGAAGTTGATCGGCACAACCCAACCTCAAGACTCAGCAGGAGTCGAACCCGAGACTTTCACGTTCCGAGTCTAATCTCTAGCTACCGAGCCAAACTATTACCTCTTTTTTATTATTATATTTTAAATAGGACCCTAATAATTGAAGATCGTAACCAAAAGTTTGTACTAATCACATACATGCCGCCAAATGGATTTTATAAATCGATATGGATAGGCTGTAATCGATACAAATAAAATCCTGTAAATAGATATTTTATTTTTTATTAATTTAGTGTTACTTCGTGTTTCAACTATGTCTAAGATACAATAAAAATTTGATTTTATATACGTTTACTCATTGAAAGACAAAATATTAGCAAAGGTGGGTGCGACGAGGAATACTCTAGAAAGGAGCTTAAACTTGCAGCTAGAACTGATCTTTAATTTGACTTATTTCGATTACAGTTCCTTGAGAACTTTTTAGTACAGTAGTCAAAGCTTGAATTCCATTTTCATTTCTCTCCTTCATCAAGGTTATTCTAATGTTGCTTCAGTTTGTATTTTACTTGTGATGAGATCATATATATCTGTTGTTGCCGAAATATTTCTATTAATATTTGAGAATTAATTTACAAAAAATGTTATCTATGTTCTTTTTATATCCTTATTATGCTTGTATGTACAATTGTTATTTTTGTCCTACTTCCAGTCAGAGGTTCTTCAAGTTTCAGTTTGTTTTTCAATATTCTCTGAATAGTGAATACACAAAGAAAAATGTTTTGTGGACTCAGACAAAAGTATATGTGTTTCAACAAAACTTTTGTTTCATTTTTAAACGCCCAAATTTCTGTTTCATGTTACAAAATGAATAGTGTTATTATTAATTTGCTGCAGTAAACAGATATTTAGTTGATTGAGCAAAATCTGGGTATGCTTGTTTTAAACAAAAATTTGTTTAAATTAAACATACATTATATTAATTTTCGAATTACCAAAATGTTTATTTTAATCTTCTGATTTTTTTTATCAGATGTTCTTTACTTAACTATTATGTACTCAGTCAAATTATAGTATATGTATATACTGTATAAAGAAATAAATATGAAAACATTTTTAATCTTAACCGGAGACGAATTGCTTTACGTGAGATCCTTCACACAACGTGTAAAGCTTTTTACTCGTTATTATGTTATTCCTAGTTACGATCGCACTTAACAAATTGGGCATTTATAGTTCTGTTCTTCATTAGAAGTTTATTAAATAATTTGGATCACCTGAAGATCAGGGTCCCCAGCCTTCTTTAGTTAGCCTTATTAGGCTAACTAACGAAAATATCACGACCTAACCTAGCCAATCGTTAGGTCAACTGTATGCACTTGACGATTGGTTAGGTTAGGTCGTGATATTTTCGTTAGTTAGCCTTATAAAGCTAACTAAAAAAGGCTGGGGTCCCTGATCTTCAGGTGATCCAATAATTTTTTTAGTTGAGAAGTTGGGTCATCTGAAGATCAGGGCCCCCAGCCTTCTTAGTTAGCTTTATAAGGCTAACTAACGAAAATATCACGACCTAAACCTAACCAATCGTCAAGGCGTACAGTTGACCTAACGATTGGTTAGGTTAGGTCGTGATATTTTCGTTAGTTAGTATTATAAGGCTAACTAAAGAAGGCTGGGGGTCCTGATCTTCAGGTGATCCAAGAAGTTTTATATTTGTACTCAGAAACTTTATATTTAGAAGACAATAAAGAAATGCACTTTTCTGAAACTAAAATAACTAATATTAACTCTTTATGGAAAGGGTGCATGCATGCATGCACGTATGGATGCATGACTTGTCGTTTGGAAATATAATTTATTAGTACTTATACAGCTTTTATACAGCATAAATACTGATGTTAGGCTTGTAAAATTAGGATTTATTGGTAATATGATTTATAATACGAACTGTTATATAAACGGAAAAACATAAGTTAGAATTTAATAGTTAAGGGATAAATTCCTCGAAGGCCTCAGATGAATTTAGACAACATACATGACTTTTGACAAAACCTACCTTAACCATTACTCCTGGTAGAGTTTAAGGGTTAAGGAGCTAACCTACCGTATAGTTCGTTACCAATGGGTGTAGTAAATTCTGGTAATTTAATCAAAGTGTTGGGTAAAATGGTAGGCCCAAAGCCGAAACGAGGCCGTGGTTGACATCCGGTAACCTCAAGGCCTACTCTAACATGAGATACGCTTAAATAATACGACTTTTCCACGTATGCTGATAGGCCTAACCCAGCTAGGCTTAAGGTTAAGCTTGCTTTCGCTACCAATTTCGTAATCATATAACGCGAAGGATCTTTTCGGTTTGACGGCGGCGAAAAAAAAAAACCCAGCTTTTTTATTCAGTTAATGTTTATTATATTTCAGAATAATACATTTTACCTTAGAGAATATCATATACGCTTTAAGATTCCAAAATCCCTGGGTTTTATTATGGTATATTGAATCCCCGGTTAGGTCAACTGTATGCCCTTGACGATTGGTTAGGTTAAGTCGTGATATTTTCGTTAGTTTTAACGAAAATATCACGACTTAACCAACCAATTGTCAAGGGCGTACAGTTGACCTAACCGGGCATTCAATTAACCTAACAAGTTGGTAGAGTCTAGAGTTTAACGGTCCGACAGCTATGACTTGGCACGGGGCTCCAAAACCTGTGGAACTGATCGGCAAATGATGATTGACTCTTATCTTTGTGAATTTATGTGGCGAAGAAGAAATAAAGAGGAAAACCTTTTGGAAAAAATACTAAATGACAAGCAGAGCCTTCGGCTCCCTGCCCTACGGGCGGGGCTTGTGCTTCGCAAACTCGCCTACCCATTTTGGGGAGGTCATTCTTCCTCTCCCCCCAAACCCCTCACCCCCCTTTATGCAACTTGGGGTTAACTCCCACCCCGTTGTTGCATAACCTCCTCCCCCATTACTCCCACCCCCTCCCCCAAACAGTGGAACAATATGAAAATAATATCAATTTACAAAAGTGGTGATAGAATGGACATAGGTGATAGGAGGGGGATATTCATAACAAGTATAGTTAGTAAAAGTTTTGAGAAAGTTAGACTAAATAAGAAGAGAAGTGACTGGAATCGGGGATTAAGTATGTACCAATGTGGAGGAATAGAAGGGAAATCAACAATAGACCACATATTAACGTTGAGTGCAATAATTGACTATAATAAATATCTAGGTAACAATACATATGTTTGATTTGGGGATGCTTAAAATGTTTTGACAAGCTAGAGTTGAAGGACTGTATCAAAAAAGCATCAAAAGTAGTAGGCCAAGAAGAAGCACTACTAATGTACAACTTAAATAAAAATGGCACAATACAAATAAAAGCAGCTTTAGGTGACATAAGACCAAGAAATATAGAAGAGGTAGTCAAACAAGGCACGTCTCTGGGACCCAGACTGTGCTCAGTGGACACAGATAGAGTAAATAATATGGGTAAATGTCTGACAAGAATAAGGGAAATAGAAATTCAGTCATGTATATTTATGGATGATATAATGCAGGCATCAAGTAACTTAGGAGTAATAGAAAAAGTAATTAGTAATTTGTAGATCAATGGAAATACTAAAAAAAATTACATTTAATAATAAAAAAAGAGAAATCAGCAGTAATGACAATAAATGTGATGAGAAGAAAAGTACCTGAAATGAGAACAATTAACGAAGTGAAAATGGGAAGTCTAGAACAAGTGCAAGAATACAAGTATTTGGGACAATGCTTCAGTAGCAGAGATGATCACCAAACACATATAGAAAAGAAGAAAAGTAAGATAAATTTCATGATAGCAGATCTAAAGAGATATGGAGATCCAGCTACAGTGGACCATTGGTCAATGAAGGTGAAAATAAAATTGTATGAAACCATAATAGTACCTACAATATTTTATGGAGTGGAAACATGGACGAGAACAAGGACAAAGGATATTGAAGAAGTGAAACAAATGCAGGGAAGAATTCTAAGGGAAATAACAGGAATGAAATGTAGTACCCCATATTGGGGATTATTAGCTGAATTAGGAGTGTGGCCAGTCAAAGAAAAAATATGAAGAATATGAAGATTATAATGGAAATCCGATTAAATATGGTAGAGGTGAAAGAAAACTATAAAGGAAAATATAAGGACATGAAGTGTGAAGTATGCAGGAGAGAGAATGATACGACAGAACACTCGTTTCATTGTGAAAAACTAAGAAACATAGTTGGGGAGATGATGGAAGTAGAGAATATAAAAAAACCCAGAAAGTATCAAAAATGATATTGTAAAAATAATGGAAATTAGAAAAAGACTCGGCTGACAGTGAAGGTTTAAGTACATAATAGGAGATACAGTGTAGAGGCTCTGCACCGAAAACGTGTGCTGATCCGCAGGATCAAGTGAGCAATTTCTGGAACCTGGAAACTGGAACCTGGAACCTTGTAAGCATTTTCATCGGACAAATTATGGTTTTTTAACTCTCGAGCGGGCGCGCTGGTGCATAGAATGCGCCATTTTTAGTAATTAAAGTGTTCAATTTCTTATGAACCATACACTAATAAATCCTAAAATATTCATTATAAATATGGCTGATGATAAATACAATACAGTTTTAAAAAATAATGACCCATAGTTTACTAATTTGCAAGAGTTATTCTATAAAATTGAAGTGGTGTATTGAATACGCAAGAGGGTTAAATTAATTTGAGAAATTGAAATACGTGTTCCTTTTTAATGTTAAGCCACTTTTAATTTCAGCATTTCATCATTAACGTTTAACAGACTTCGCCAGTCTCTTTTTAAGTAATGGGATATTATTTGAAAATAATAAAAAAAAGAAGTCCATGTACCATTATCATCATATCACGATGGAGCTTCATTCCAATTATGGGTCGAAAGTTGCAGTGTTTTGTCACGAAATTTAGCTCTTTTAAAACCCAAAACGTATTTCAGGCTCTCCGAATTATGAACAATAATTTTAATTTCAAATGTTATTTGTCTATAATCACTGATGAAGCAGTAGTCTCTTCAAAGACATTATCAATTAAGTCTAGTTTTGTACTTAAAACTACAGGGTGTTCGATAAGTCCTGTCACCCCCTACAAAATGTATATATTGCAATACCAATTTTATTTTTGTGTGATTAATTGAATTTATATGTGATTCATTGACATTTTGTTTTCTTTTCCAGGTTTTAGAGTTGTGTGAACAAGTAGACCAGTCCATTTGATTTACACTCTGGAGGAAAGGACAGCGATGAGCACATGGGCTCATGAAAGGTCACATACTGGCAAAACGATGCATGATATCCAGAATAATTTCAACACAAGATTCAATAAGGCTGCATCACCAAACAAGACGGTATTACGCTGGCAGGAAAACTTGTTTGAAACTGGCTCCATCAAGGACAGACCACGGTCGGGAAGGCCAACAACGCGAGCAGAACAATGTGAAGGTGTGATTGCATCGGTGGCTCGTTCACGAAAAAATCACTTCGGAAACGACCACAAGAACTTGCAGTAGCCAAGTCCACAATGAGAGATCACATGACAAAAGGTCTCGGCATGAAACCGTACCGCCGTCATTTGTTAATGAATTAAGCGATACAGACATGCAGAAACGATATGAAGCCTGTGAACGGTTTTTGACCGTTTTTCCAACAATTCATGCACGTGGAACAGTGATTTTTTCTGACGAGTGTGCAATTCACCGTAGTGCCAAAATGAGAAATGTTTACTTTTGGAGCAAGGAAAATCCACACTTCTTTCAGGAACTGGAACACCATCCACCGCACGTGATGATATGGGGTGCAGCAATGTCTGCTAGGAACTTGTTCGGTCCATATGTTTTTGAGGGTCCTGTCAACCAAACTCCCTACCTCAACATGTTGCGGGACTGGTTTGTACCTGAGCTCGAACGTTTAGGGTTGCTTGGTCGGGTGTGGTTTCAATAAGACGGGACTCCGGCTCATTTTGCCAACGAAGTGTTCAGAGACAAATGGATCGACAATGGCTCGCAACATTTATCTGCCCCTCTTGGGTGGCCGCCCCGAAGTCCAGATCTGTCTTCATGTGATAATGCGTTATGGGGTTTCGTCAAGCAGAACGTATCCCAGAGGAACTGAAACACGCTGTTCGAGATGCATTTGGTGCAATCACCCCAGCAGTGGTGCGTCGATTCTCACACCGCACATGGAGGCGCATAATCCTTTGTTACGAAAATGATGGTGCACACACAGATATTCTTGATTAGTAACTGTAATTAGTAACTGTATTTACTGTAATTAAAGTAACTGTTGCTAGTGACTTGTTTCTTAAATCACACCTACATATAAATACAATTAATCACACAAAAATAAAATTGGTATTACAATATGTACATTTTGTAGGAGGTGACGGGACTTTTCGAACACCGTGTACAGTAAATCTCAAATATTGCGTTCTCTCGTTGGTTCTTTGACCATTTGAAAAAGTGAGCTTTCGAGCAAAACCTCATACAGTTGACGACCGAAATTAAACTGTAAAAGACCACCCCAATTCCTGCTAGGTAAATTGAGATCTCCCATAATGGTACTTTTCCGTTGAACCCCCGAATTGGTTCGGTTAAGTCGTGATATTTTCGTTAAAACTAACGAATATTTTAACGAAATACGAACGAATATTTTAACGAAAATATCACGACTTAACCTAACCAATTGTCAAAGGCGTACAGTTGACCTAATCGGAAAAGAAGAAATTGCGCGGTATAACGGAAAAGTACCCCCATAATTATCGCATCATCTTCGCTACTTACATAAAAAATTAGTTTCTGAAGCCTATTATCACTATCGACAGTCTGAGAGGGAGGCCTACAGTATATACTAAACCTATAATTAATTTTTTTCTTGCGTTGTTTTTAATTTGAACAAATGTCGCATTTGTATTATCAATGTCTGCAATATTTTTAATTATGGGTTTTAAGTGCGACTGAATGTAGAGCACAGTACCATTTTATCATTGTTAAATATCTCATAACCAGGAATATGATATTCTGCGAGAAAATCTCTTCTCTCTGTATTTAACCTCGCTAATAAAACCATGAGATCCATCGTAATAAGCCGTAATGTGGACAGTACTCCCTAAAAGGCATAGATGAAATCAGCTTTTTGGAGACTGGTGGATTATATGTGCTGTTGTTCAGCACACCCATCCAGCCACTACAGAAACGTGGGACCCCCAGTTAAAGGTTTCGGGACAAAACACTCATATAGCGATGTCGCCCATTACAGCATGGGGCAAGTTGTTTGTAATGTTATCTTGTAAAAATTTTCATTTTACAGGGCATCTTGATAATAATAATAATAATGATAATAATAATAATAATAATAATAATAATAATAATAAGGATCATATGTAGAATTCGGACCCCAGGTAACCCTAATGGAGAATACAGACCCCAACTTTCCCCTAATGTAGAATCCAGACCCCAACTTTCCCCTAATGTAGAATCCAGACCCCAACTTTCCCCTAATGTAGAATCCAGACCCCAACTTTCCCTAATGTAGAATCCAGACCCCAACTTTCCCCTAATATATAGCGATGTCGCCCATTACAGCATGGGGCAAGTTGTTTGTAATGTTATCTTGCAAAAATTTTCATTTTACAGGGCATCTTGATAATAATGATAATAATGATAATAATGATAATAATAATAATAATAATAATAATAATGATCATATGTAGAATTCGGACCCCAGGTAACCCTAATGGAGAATACAGACCCTAACTTTCCCCTAATGTAGAATCCAGACCCCAACTTTCCCCTAATGTAGAATCCAGACCTCAACTTTCCCCTAATATATAGATTATAGAAGCCAGACCCCAAACGAATCGTATAAGGACATCAATAAACAATTTAAAGGTTCATAGAAAATTTTATTATTATTATCACAAATAAAAACCATTAAAATCACACAATTGTAAAATCTTATATCAAATGTAGAATTCGGACCCCAGCCTTCTTTAGTTAGCTTTATAAGGCTAACTAACGAAAATATCACAACCTAACCTAACCAATCGTTTGGTTAACTGTACGCCCTTGACGATTGGTTAGGTTAGGTCATGATATTTTCGTTAGTTAGCCTTATAAAGCTAACTAAAGAAGGCTGGGGTCCGAATTCTACATTTGATCCAATCTTATTAAGTGAAAGTTTAATTAAAAGGATATTGTGAAAAAATGGTATCACAAAATTCTACATATGATCCATATAGGATCATATGTAGAATTCGGACCCCAGGTAACCCTAATGGAGAATACAGACCCCAACTTCTCCCTGATGTACTGTAGAATGTAAAACTGACTCGAATAGTTAAAGCGTAGCTTAAACATGGCCTCGGATGTTAAGGCAAATGTAGAAACTCAAATAGTTAAAGAGTAGCTTAAACAAGCCAAATGGAGAATACAGACCCCAACCTTCCGCTAATGTAGAATTCGGACCCCAACCTTGGTAGGGGTCCGAATTCTACATATGATCCAATAATAAGTACTGAACTATTACTTCTATTATTTATTTATTTATTTATTCATCCATATTTTTCAGAATTTTGGTGAGGTATGATTTCATGCTTTGTTTCACACTTTCATTTCGCTAAAAGGTCGAAAAATGGAGCTTAAATAGAAAAGAACAAAAAAATGCCGAAAATTGTCACGTAACACAAACGAAAAGAAAAGACTTTCCTACTTTTTCCTTATATAAGAAGAACAGTTAAAGATAACTGTACATGATAAACGCGGAAAGACGGAACTCTATGATTTTTTTTAATTTGAAGTTTGTGTTTAACCCTTTACGGACGAGTCCGCAGCATATGCGGTCACTCTTGTTATCAGAATGTATAGGTTTTATTGTTATTGAAAACTCAATATTTTAGTAACTAGTCACTGAAATGATACACATTTTGGGTTCCTTTCCCGACAACTAAATGACATCTATATATAAACACGTAGAAACATTTATAGAAACGAGGCATTGTGGTACAATTTATATTATTATTTCTGGTAGACCTTAAGGTACCATCCGTCGTTAAAAGGTTAAGCGTTTTATGATTAAGTGGGGACATTAGGAACTCGAGTCCCTTCTAATGTTCCTACTTAAAATTAGAAAAAATGGAAGCGGAAGCTCAAAATTAAACTTAAACTTAAAAAAGTTCATAGAGTTCTTTTATCTTGCTTTAGTCACACTCTATAATAACAATCGCAAAGATAAAACTATTTGATAAGAATAATTCATAAAACAAAAAACAAAAAGAGAATGACATAATGAAACTAATTATAAAGTTTAATTTTAAATCGACATATCTCCAATTGAAGGAGGGGTCATACAAACAAACTTACATTGGCAGGATGATATGAGGGCACATTAAATAAGGTTCATATATAGGGGCTGGCCATAAGTAGCGCCCAAAACTATTTACTAATTAAGAGAAAGCCAATCACATTTGAGCCAATCAAATTTTTTCTTTCAAACTATATATAATGAGGGTTTATTTTGCAATATGCATATTTACCTTCTTATCTTTAGATTTCAATTGATTTGGATTTATTTTGCTATATTCATATTTACCTTCTTATCGAAGAATTGTGGAGTTCGGTCCCCCATCTAACCCGAAGACTCCAATGCGTTGTTGAGAATAATGGGGAACTAATAGAACATTTATTATAGTTTTTTACAAAATCGACATAGTTACAGTTGACTTTTTATTTTGGGCGCTACTTATTGCCAGCCCTATATGTATACAATATATATATATATATATATATATATATATATATATATATATATATATATATATATATATTCACTTCCGGTTTCCAGGTGTCAATTATTACATGAACAAAGCTGCAAGTTCTGTCCTTGCAAAACGTCTGATCTTATCAATTGGGCTCAAGAACATAACTGCACTGAGACCAGAACTTCTATAAAGCTGATAAGAATGTGCAGGCTTATCGTGCACGTGCTTTCTCAGGATTGAACTTATTTTGTATCGAATTTACCGTCAGTGTCATCGATAGAATATATTTTATGTATCATAGATAATAAAAGAGATTGTATCAATGCATATGGTAATGAAAGCCATTCCGTGCTCCCTCTCTCTCTCTCTCTCTCTCTTGTTCCCTCCTATTTTTTCATCACGTCATTGTAAGTGGAGCTGCTTACAGGGTGGGTTAGTTAAAATAAAGTAGAAATAATAATGTTCGCTGTCAATAAATGAAGTAGGAAGCTTTGGCCAGGTTTGGTTCCAGTGCATTGGGAGTTCTCAGGTGATATCTCATTGGTAGAGACGGAAAGTTTGATTCACTCCTAAAAAGTTTTACCTATAAATCACACACCAGTTACACATTTTAGCGTGACTTTTATGTAACGCCGAATTTAATGTGTAACAAATGCGTAACTTTTTCAACTTAACGCCCTTGACGAATGGTTAGGTTAAGTCGTGATATTTTCTTTAGTTAGCCTTATAAGGCTAACTAAAGCCTGGGGGCCCTGATCTTCAGGTGATCCAAATAAAGTTCTGAGTTGTAGGTTTTATTTTTCATTTACCTTTAATGATGCAGCATAATGCAACATTATATATGTATACACTAACATGTTAAGTCCATAAAACTTTTCAGAAGTAAATCGCAGAGAGAACATATGTAGCCTTCAATGTATTTAAAATGATGTGTATATATATATATATATTTTCCTTTCTGGCCGATCTATAGCTACGGTTGTAGATGGCCACTGTTCATCTCCTAAAGCTATCAAGAGTGATGTTCCTCAGGGTTCTTTACTGTCACCCACTCTTTTCCTCTATTTGTTAATGATCTTTTAATTCGCACTTCCTATCCTATTCACTCCTATACTGATGATTCCACTCTTCACTTCTCCACCCGCTTCACAAAGCGTCCCTCACAAAGCGTCCATGATTCGCGTAGGACGGCTATGGAACACCTGACCTCTGATCTTTCTGCTATCTCTGATTGGGGCAGAGAAAACCTTGTGGCTTTCAAAGCCTCAAAAACTAAGTTCCTCCATGCATCTACTCGTCACAGTCTTCCAAACAACTACCCCCTTATCTTCAACAACTCAATCCTTCCCCTTCTCCTAACATTCTTGGCGTTTCCGTTTCTTGTGATCTTTCCTGGAAAGACAACATATACTCTCTTTCCAAAACAGCTTCGAAGAGGTTAGGTGTGCTGTACCGGCTTCGCAGTTTCTTCACCCCCGCTCAGTTGCTTTCTCTGTTTAGAGGTCTTGTCCGCCCTTGTATGGAGTATGCTGCTCAGGTGGAATCAAAGGCTTTTCGTTTCATCAATTCCACGCCTCTTACTGATTGTCTTCAATCCCCCTCTCTCCTCGCCGCAATGTTGCCTCACTCTCTCTTTACTGTCGCTATTATAACGGACACTAATCTTCTAATCTCTCTAACTGCATGCCTCTTCCTTTAAGGAAAGCACACAGCACCAGACTTTCTACACATTCTCATTCCTTTTCTGTCTAACTCTCTAACGCAAGGGTTAATCAGTATTTTCAATCTTTCATCTACTCAACCGGTCAACTCTGGAACAATCTTCCTCAATCCATCTTTCCCCCTGTCTATGACCTCCAATCTTTCAAACGCAGAGTATCTAGGCATCTCGAAAACCCCGGATCTTGATTTTGGCTCTCTTCTTCTTCTATTGGGGAGGGGGGCGTTTTTGCGGGCATTCACCCTTGACCCCTCTTTCCTGCATAAAAAATATGTATATATATATATATATATATATATCGGGTGTCCGAGAATTATCTGTACAATTTTTGGCTGTTATTAAAAGTCAACCATGAAGTGTAGAAATTCCAGTGTTGTCCCATTTTACAGAGAAACTCATTAAGTTTTTTCTGATAACAAGCTTTGACAAGTTTTTTCTTTTTTGTACGCGGGTGACAGACATTGATGATTTAAAAGCAAGAATCACAGCTGCTATTGAGCGAATTGATGTGGATATGCTGCAGCGTACATGGCAACATTTGGATTATCGATTGGATGTTTTGCGAATCACTGATGGTGCACATATCGAATGTTTGTAACAACGTTACTTTAATAAAAGAAACTTTTGAAAATACAGATTCTAAATAATCTTGTTCAAGAATTTTACGTGTGTTATCAAGAATTTTATTAAAAGATGAAATTGTACAGATAATGTTCGGACACACTGGAATTTCTAAAAAACTTGTCAAAACTTGGTATCAGAAAAAACTTAATGAGATTCTCTGTAAAATGGGACAACACTGGAATTTCTACACTTCATGGTTGACTTTTAATAACAGCCAAAACCTGTACAGATAATTCTCGGACACCCTGTATATATAATTGTTCCATCTATAAAATTTACTGTTGAGAGGGAACCTGATGAATGTTTATCATTTCTGGATCTAAAAATTCGGAGATGCACAAATCAATTCAAATTTGAAGTTTTTCGCAAGCTTACTAACTCGTACGTTCATTTTTATTCTGACCATCACCTTTCGTAACATCTTCAATTTTTCTCCTTTGTTTCTTCGACTGCATTAAGAGTTGCTCGTCCTGAGTTTTTAGATTCTGAATTATGCAATATTATGAACGCTGGTATTAAACTATGTTATCTTATTCCATTTCTAGAAAACTGTCTAGGTGAAGCTAAAAGAATCGTATTATAATAGTGCAATTGAAAAGGAATTACTTTAGGTTACTTTAGGATACTTTAGGTGAGTTTGAACGATGGTTCAGGATCAACCTGCGGTCGACCCCTCTGCCGCATCCCGCCTCATTTAAGGGATTTGGTGAAGGATGGAATTGCTGTCTGATCTCCTCCTGCCCTCATAGCCAGCCACGCATGGCTGGTCATGGACTTTGCACAGGAATCTGTCCAGCTGGTTCTTGAAGTTATTCAGGTCCGTGTGCTGAAGATTCCTTACTTCTCTCGGTAGGGCATTGAAAAGCTTTGGGGCCTCGTATTCTGAGGGAATTTTCCATCCTCGTTTTCATGGTCCCCTGTCCCACAGCAGCTGGGAATGTACAAAATCTGCCTCTTCTCTCATTCCAGTTTGTTTCTATTTCATTTCTAAGGTTAGGGACAGAGCCCTCAAGTATTTCCCATATGTATATTATTGTGTGCCGCTCGCGCCTTCTTTCGAGAGAGTAGAGTTCCAGGGATTGTAGTCAAGACCAGTAGTCTTCACCTTCTGTTTCCTCTATTTTAGACGTAAAAGTCCTTTGTATAGCTTCAATGTTCGTAATGTCTCGTTTTCTATATGGGCTTGTGAGTACTGAGCAATACTCAATTATTCGTAGGACTAGACTCTTCCATAATTTGAGCATGATGTTTGCTTTTTTGCTGCGTAAGCTTCTCCAGATGATTCCCATTATTTTTCTAGCTGTTGTAATATTCATGTTATAGTGCTCTGAATTCTGCTAAAATTTACTGTTGAGAAGGAAACTGACGAATGTTTATCAGTATCTGCAATCATTATCAGTATCTGCAATCATTATTATGAACAGCAAGGGAGCTAATACTGTCCCTTGTGGGACAGAGCTCACGACTTCCGAGACTTCCGATTTAACACCGTGAACTCAAAGTCCATTAATAAGTTTGTGCCGGAATTTGTTCTTGGTTGATTTGTATCTATGTCGAAAAATTCGTCTGGGTTTTCCACTTCCATCTCGGACTTAGGGGTGCTAAACACAGAGTTAAATTGTTTCCTAAACAGTTCGCTTATTCCTTTCGGATCATTTGTGTATTCGGCCTCCCCGTCTATCAACGGACCAATACTCTCCTTGCACTGCATTTTTCTTTCCGCAAACGTGTAGAAGTATTTTGGGTTGTTTTTTATGTTTTCTGCTACCTTGTTTTCCTCCTCGTTTGTCTTATGTATGAATGCTTGCTTTAGATCCATTTCTATTTCGCCAAGTTTTCTCTCTAGTTCGAGTCTCCTTGCATCAGTTCTGCATCTATGGAGATTTTTTACGGTTTGTCTTCGTTGCCTGAATAGTGTCCTGATTTTTCTCTCGAGCTTGCTACGTTTTCTTTCCTGTCTCTCTGGAATATGTTTCAGTATTATAGGTTTGGTTTCAGTCTCTATCATACATAGTATTTCTTGTGGAGTCTTCTCTTGAAGTAGCAATTCCCAATTTACCTCCTTTAAATCTTTATTTACGTTTTCCCAATTTATTTTCTTTGAATTTATGTTTAAGCCTTCAAATATTCCATCTGCCTCTCTAGGATGCGTTTTCTGACCTCTGGGTGCTAACTTCAATTGTATATCGACAATTGAAGTTAGCACCCAGAGGTCCGAAAACGCATCCTAGAGAGGCAGATGGAATTAGATCATAAAAATATCCTTAGCCTACCTTACTATGTAAATTTTAAACGTCTTCCGACCTTACTTAAAACAATTAGTATTCAATTGGATGTAAACAATGTAATTCATTTTATATAGGTCAAACTGAAAATCTTTCGACGTCAGAGTAAAACAACAAATATGCGTGGTGAGTGACAAATAATACTGTATTGCTTAACGATATGTATAGATATAATAATACTATTAATTGGGAGAGTTCTAACATTCTTTTTAAAAATAAAGACATAACTGAAAGGAACATTTTTGAAATGTGCATTCATTTACTTTATAAATAATTTCAATAACATTTCGGGAAAGTATAAAATGGACCATATTTTGTTAAAATACCTCTTAACGGTAATTTGTTTTACGGTTTTTTGGTAATCCCTCTTAACTATTTTGTTAACGCTTACAAAGATATACAGTATATTTATGGTTTCTTGCCTTTTCCCTTCATTCCCTGACGATGTGTACTGTTGAATACCGAAAGACCTTAGAATCGCTTTTCCTTTTTTCTTGTAGGTTTGCATAATTTATTTATTTTGCGTGTTTAATTGTAAGATTCATCCCATATATAGAGGGTGATGCATAAATGTGTTTCATAAATCGCAGGGCGTATTCTTGAGACAAAAGTAAAGAAAAAATACCATATAAATATAGATCGAGAAACCCGTAGGTTTTGACCTAAGCACGCGACAGAAAAATGAAACTCCTAAAGATTTTTTACATTTTATGCAAATACACAGTGTGATACATTTGCTTCATTGAAGTAAATGTAAAGTAAATGTAAAAGTGCTATTAAAGATGTGCCTATCAGAATTCGACGACTATGTGGTTCATATATGATGGCGCACCAGCTCATTTCGCCCGTTTAACGAGGAAATATCTGGATGTTGTTTATCCTGATAGGTGGATAGGGCGCGGTGGTCCTATTCCGTCGCCACCTCAGTCACCAGATTTAAATCCTCTTGATTATTACTTGTAGGATCATTTGAAAAGCCTAGTTTATGTTACAAAAGTCCGAGCACGTGATGAATTGTGGCAACGAGTTCGAGACAATACGCAATACTCCAGAAATTTTTGAGTGTGTCAGACAATCACTGGTGCTAGGTGCTGAGGCATGCATTCAAGAAGTAGGAAAAAATTTCGAACATTTACTTTAATGAAGCAAATGTATCACTGCGTATTTGCATAAAATGTAAAAAAGTTTTAGGAGTTTCATTTTTCTGTCGCGTGCTATAGCTCGAAACCTACTGGTTTCTCGACCTATGTTTATATGGTCTTCTTTCTTTACTTTTGTCTCAAGAATACACCCTGCGATTTATGAAACACATTTATTCATCACCCTGTATATATTAGAACGACTTAATGATGTAGGTGATTTGTATCAAAACAGCAGTCCATAATATTAAATGAAAAAAGGTTTGTCACTTAGTTTCTTTCAATATATTCGTATCTAACAAAATGCTATTTCGTCATTTTAGGATCCAAATTGTTATTCCTCCTAAACTGTCAAAATATTTTACAAATTTGTCATTTCGTATTCGTCAATCGTCGATTCCCAACATATATTTTGGTATACACAAACTCAGAATGGTTCCCTGAGAACATTATATGTTAAACACAGACCGTGCATGGAACAAGGAACTCTTCTGGGAAAATTAAATCCACTATAGTCCGAATAAGTAATGGTAAATGACAAATACCATAGTTTTTTCTTTTTCATGATTTTAGCCCGACGTGCCTTGAAAAGTGGACGCTCAATGTCCCGGTTGAGGTTTAAGTTTTGTTTTTTTTGGCTAAAAATACAATAGTTACCCCCTTTTTCTTTGATTTATTCAACACGACGTGAATGCAACGAGTCTTTTACTTATATAGAGGTTCTGAATGTAGGGATCTAGGCTTGCTTTAAACCCTAGATCCATGTCCCAAAGCTGGATCCTGTCTGCTTTGCAGATAGCTGGTGAGGGAAGCTATATTTATGGGATCTCTTTGCGAGAGACCCGTTGCCCACGTCGGGCTAAAATCATGAAAAAGAAAAACTATGGTATTTGTCATTTACCATTACTTATTCGGACTATAGTGGATTTAATTTTCCCAGAAGAGTTCCTTGTTCCATGCACGGTCTGTGTTTAACATATATTTTGGTCTAAAATCTCGATACGTTGATGAAATAAAAAATAATGTTTTCGAAAGGGTTTGAAGTTTGTTCGATCACGTTTATTATTATGAGAAAGTTAAATATGCAAAACATACGTGAAAGTTACCAACAAAAATTACTTTAAGCAAAGTTATACGTATGAATTACATCTGTTAGTAAAATAAGAAATTGTTACGTACGAATTACACAGTAATTTGTGTGTGAGACTCTCGAGAGTCGAAATTTTCAAATATCCGGTAGACGTGTTCGTTTTAAGTAAAACTTATTTGGAATCCAATCAAGGCTTGTTAGTAGCTCTTAGAAAAATAGTGACACATTTAAATTAACTAGGTACAGGCCAAATTCCCTGTTTGCAACGCGAAATAAATTTTCTGAAACGTTTCTGCTTTTGCTCGCGTTATCGTATCGTAGGAAGATGGGTAGTTCGGGTCGGTTTTAGAGCCACTGCGACAGAGTGCAATAAATTCATTTTAAATATTCAGCCTAGCGGAACGGCAGTGTTGCCATTCTGCGGGGTTTAAATAACGACTTCTTCCATTTAATAAATAAAAAATCTTTAAAAAATGCAGGATGTGGGTTATATTATGTAATGTAGCGTTTCATGCTATCCTTTATTTTACATGATGTGAAAAACTGTAAACTTGTTCTTTTTTCCTTGTACCGTTTGTACATATTTATTATAGTGGCTGGCTGGGAATCTTTTGTCTATTTGTCTCCTCCATACTTTACTACTATCACTGTTTCTGCGCGAAAGCTTTAAACGTTTATAAATGTAACCATGATATGAGAGTTTTTAGTTCCTTTTATTTTCATTTGTTTTAAGAATCTTCTTTCATTCCCTTTTCTTTCTAGATCCTCTAGATTGGATCTTAATGTCTTTATTAGCCTCCAGCTTTGTAAGTCTCTCTTTCTCTATTTGCATATAAAAGGTAACATCCAAGACGCTCATGTGCCCACGACGAGGGGATGAGTCTGCCCCAAGGGTCATCTGAGCCAGAACAGAGACAGAGTAAATGTCGACTCCACTCTATCTGATGCCAGCGGCTGGAAGTGAACCAGCGCCACAGTGCTCGGAGTCCAGTACTGTAACCACTGAGCTACCTGGCGCCCTATTTGTATATTTATATATATATATATATATATATTATATATATATATATATATATATATAAATAAATATTATATATATATATAATATATATATTATATATATATATATATATATATATATATATATATAAATGTAAACCCCCAAGGAAAACGAAAAATTATTCCAAGGCCTTTCATGTATTCAGAAGTACACCTCGTCACGGAATGAGATTCCCTGACGAGGTGTACTTCTGAATACACGAAAGATCTTGGAATCATTTTTCTTTTTCTTTTCCTTGTGGGTTTACATCATTCATTCATTTCATGTGTTTAATTATGAAATTCATCCCATATATATATATATATATATATATATATATATGCACAAATTTACGTAGACATACTGTATACAATGCGCACACGCATATAAGCCTACTCATATCCATGTATATATTTCATACGTTACTTAACCTCACATGCACTACACACAGAACCGAGAATTTCCGTTACAGTGAATGAAAAGGGCACTTCAATGCGTAATGAGTGAACAAATTTGAAAATTGAAATTACATCATGATTTAATGCCTAATGCTAGTATAGACGACAAAATGAACTGATTTCGCCTACAAACTCGCATAGTAAAAAGGCATCCAAACTTTTATTTGTTTTTCACCTTTTTCAATTTTTTAGTTCAAACTTCGGTTCATTACAATTCTGTAAAACCAGTTTTATAGCATCATTCTAAAAACGATTGACAAACTAAATGACTCATATGCCATAGCGAGGTTTCGTATAAAGTACTTCCTAAATAGTGATTTGGTGATTTGGCTAAGGTGTATAACTGTATGTATACGTGAGGGACAAACAGAAAATCACGATGAACCGCATTGTTCTTTGGTTATTATCACTTTTCGAGTAATTAAATACAGCTATAAATGCGAACCGGGATGAGAGAGTATCCATTTCACATAGAATCTGGGAGAGATAGTATTTGTTGTTCGTTTTAAATGACACAGAACATTGCTAAGTTATTGGCTTTCTGTCCCACAAAATCTCTTTAATTGAACCTTGGGGAACAATTGTTGAGTTCAGTCAGAGAAAGGGGTTGGCATAAACAACGTTCATAATTTTAAGTTTGTGAGATTCACGCATAAATAATATTTCATAGTGAAATCATGCAGTTATCGATAAATGGACGAAAACTTTTGTCCCCATTCAAGTTACGTACCAAAATCAGAGGAATGGAACAGAACGAGATAAAGTGTAATTTTGCATCGTGGTTTTTTTTTTGTTTACCCAATTTAACTTTTTTTTTAAATTTTAAAATGTTTTATTTAAACTTATAAATAAGAATTTTCATATGTAAAAAAACAATTTACATGAACCAATTAGTGTGTGTGTTGTGTGTGTGTGTGTACACACACCGTTAACTTTGTAGATGTTCCCTGCGTCGGTCTCTCTTCACACGGAGGTCAAGAAAACTCAATCGTTACTTTGCCAAGGAAATGTTTTCCCGAGCAAACGTAGTGGTCACATCAATCTCGGTGTGTGGGGCTGGATGTCTGGCTATGGTGTCGGAGAATTGACTCAAGTAGATGGACGCTTTACGGGACAGCAATATTGCCAGATACTGGAAGAGGTGCTGCTACCCAGTGTTCGTGCGTATCTGGTTCCAGCACCGGAACCATTTTACTTAATGGAAAACAACAGTCCCATTCATAGGAGTAACGTTGTGAGAGCGTGGTATGAAGATCACCCAGAGATTATTAATCTAATTCTGCCACCACGTTCTCATGATTTGAATCCGATTGAAAACCTTTGGGCAATAATGATTAACGAATGGGAGCAACGCAATGAAAGGATATTTGAAGCACTTTTAGCTCACATGAGGAATAGTTGGGAGAGCTTACGCCGAACACCAAACATTCCCTACAATCTGGCCTCTTCTATGCCGCAACGATCGCAAGAAATTATTGATGCTGGAGGAAGCTATACGAAATACTGATGTTAAAGCCATGACGTAAATATCTATCGAATATATATTTATGTTAATATAGAATTTTATTATATTTTTGTGTTTGACATCTATAAAAGTATATATTGTGACCATGAAAGAACTTTACTTATCCTTAGTTAGAATCTTTTCTTGCAATGTCTACGCTCGTGGAGATGATAATATATGCATTGTTGAAACAAACTATGAGAAGGTAATAGTTTGAGGAAAAAAATAAAAACTGGCAACATCGAGGTCATCACATGTTTATGGGAATTGTCATATGATATGCTACCAATAAACTCTTATATACTACTATATACAGTATACTATATTACGTAATAATTACGATGAACAAATCAAATGCAAATTTCTCTGATTCACGGCCCACCAGTCTTGCTTTAGACCAGTGGTAGTCAAACCGGGGTACGCGAGGGGTTTCCTGAGGGTATGTAAGCTCTGCTGCAAAAACAAGCAAGTTGGTTAATCAATTATAAAATGAATTTATACAATTATAATTATCATCTATCATTTAAATTTTTTTGAAAATATATATTATAATCATTTATTTATAATATTAATATTTAATTATAAATTTAATTCAACATTGGTACAAGTTATTATTAAATTATTTAATATTAATTATTTAATATTAATTATTTTTATATTTTTATATTTTTATATTTTATTTAAATTACTATTAAATTACCCGATATTGGTACAAATTGGTACGAATCGTACGATGCTGTAAAAATAGTAAATTATATCAAGTCTCGAGCAGTGAATTCACACCTCTTTAAAATTCTTTGTGAGGAGATGGGCAAAAATCATACTCAGTTGCTTTTGCACACTGAAGTGCGCTGGCTCTCACGAGGAAAGGTATTAACACGACTTTTGAACTTAGGAATGAAGTGAGAAGTTTACTTAACAGCCGAAATTCAGACATTAAAATTTATAGAAAATGAGGAGTGGCTTTGTAAACTGAGTTATTTGGCAGATATATTCACCAAATTAAACGAACTTAATCTTCAACTTCAGGGGTATGACAAAATATATTGCAGGCACAAGAAAAAGTAAAGGGATTTTTTGGGAAAGTTTTATACTGGATAAAGTGCATAGAAGACAATAATACCACACCTTTCCAAATATTTAGCGAATTCTGTCACGAAAACGAGTTTCTTGTCAGTGACTCAGTTATGAATATTATAAAGCAGCATTTAGTGAGCCTTCGTGAATCATTTTTGCATTACTTTCCATGTATTAATAGAGATTCCCCACAAAGTGAATGGATAACGAATTCGTTTTCGAACCTTGCTCTGTCTAATGCGGAGCTTCCCGCTCGTTTAAAAGAACAACTGATTGAATAGGCAGCTGACAGCTCACTTAAACATAAATGTAATGACTTTTCTGTCTCCGAGTTTTGGAAATTGGCCCACATTGAATACAAAGAATTAAGTGAATTTGCTATCAACAAACTACTTCCATTCCCGTCCACCTATTTATGTGAAAAGGGATTTTCGGCACTGACAGCTATCAAGTCGAAAGAAAGAAATCGCCTACATCCAGAAGCTTGCCTCATAATGGCACTCACAAATGTTCGTCCGCGAATAGAACAACTTGCTAGTGACAAACAGTCCCACCCATCGCATTAATTACTTGTAAGTATTTAAAATATATATTATAAAAGCTCAGACGATTTCTAATTAACTGTATTAGATTCTAATATTTGCCTGAGTTAAAATTTGTGTAAATTGCTTGAGTTGTGTAAAATGTAAATTGTATAATTAAAATGCTATGATATATATATATATATATATATATATATATATATATATATATATATATATATAATAATAATTAGGTGGTCGTAAATAAAGATCGTTTGATAGCTTCATATTCTGTGTAAATTGTATAATAACATTTTTATTTTGGAAACTGAGGGGTAGGAGGTACGCCATAATAAAAAAACAAACTAAAGGGGTACGCCAAGGAAAAAGTTTGAATACCACTGCTTTAGACTAATGACTTTCATAAGATGGAATAGGTTTAACATAATTCGTTTAATAGGTTACCACTTAAAACAATGGATAAACTATCTATTAGTGAGACGACCGTGACTTCCTCGAAATGCGAGCGCGTGAGAGGTTCACTGAGGAATTTGGTCATTAGATTCTTCACGTAGGATATATATCACAAACAACAATATTGACAACAATTCCCAACAATTACTTAATATCAATAATTGCATTTGAGCAAATAATTTAGACCTGCGTCAAAATAACATAGGTATCATGCCATGATTTGGGATATTTCCCGAATTAGTCGTTCTCTATAGTCTACAGTATATACTGTATTGAGACGGTATAATGTAATACCCAGCTAATATTATGATGACTAGGATTGCTCCATAACCATCCCAACATCTCGAAACTTGCTCCATTCTGCTTCTTAATCATTTGTATTTTAAACACTAAAATGTAGCACAAGTGACGTAATAATGGACATCATTGATTGTGTTAGAGCAGTTATGTGCACCAATCCGAACACACCTCCGCTGCCATAAGGACCGCCCATTTTATACCTAACAGACTAGCTTGGGACGAGACAGAAGCGTGAGACTTCTTGTAAGCACTGTACGTAGTCTTTCCCAATAATTGAGTTCTTTGCAGCCATCGATCTTGGGTGTGAAATTTCTTAGAATTTCGTCCAGTTCATTAGTTTCTTTTTTATATGGGGACATCGAGAATGAGTAGCATTCAAGTTTTGGCATGATCAGTTGTGTTTTCAGCCGGGTACTCATTACTTTCTCATCTCTTATTTTAAAGGCTCTCAGTAACTATCCCGTAACCCTTTTTGCTTTGTTTATCACTTTCTTATTTTGTGTCCCAAATTTGGCATCATCAGTCATTATAACTCCTAAATCGTTTGCATTCGTGCTTCTCTGAATTTCCTGGCTATCTGAGGTATAAGATTCTGTCTGTTTTAGTCCCTTACTTCTTCCATATCTTGAGAGCTGAAAATTTTCGGTGTTAAATTTTTAAATTTCATGTTATTGTCTTTTGACCATCTGTATATTCTGACTTCCACCTCTTCTGCATTTCTAATTTTCTTGCTAATTAATTTCTGTATCAGCAAAGGATGTTACTATAATGTTGATACTGCATTGACTATGTCTGTTAGTATGATAATGAATAGGAGTGGGGCTAATGCTGTTCCTTGTGGTACTGAGATGCGTACTTCCGATTCTGAAGATGATACACCTTCAATTTTTAGAACTTGCTGACACTCTCCGAGAAAGTTATAGATCCGTTTTTCCCAATTTTCCTGTTATTCCCATGTGTTTCATTATACGAGTATGTGTTGTTATACCTTGATCACACTTGTCGAATGATTTAGCAAAATCCATCCTAGTTTTCATTGTCTAGTGTTATAAGAGAAACAAAAACAGAAACAATCTTTATTCAGAAAGAACACATTACATAAGATATACATCACATCCATATAGATTTACACACACTTGGCATTAACGTTTAATTTTGTATTTTTAGTGGCAAGTAGTCTAATTACAGCATTCTTATCTGAATATGCCGCTGGGAAGCATGACAGTTTTCCAGGCCAAAGATTTTTGAGATTCATTTCAATTTTTACAAAAGAAAATAAGAAATCGGAATAGAATTAGTGGAAAATAAAATAAATTTGCATTTAGTTAATTCTGTCATTACAAATGAAAATTGGGATAATCTTCGGAATAATAGAAAAAAGAACTGGTAAACAATACGATATAATAATAGAAATAATAGAAAAGAAGAAATTGTAAACAATACGGTAAACAGAATATAGTGAAATACCAATAATAATTCATTTCTATTATTACAAATGAGAAATGATGATACAATCTTAAAGTTATAAAAATACAGATAAATAAAGCACATTATAAATATGGCATAATACAATGGAAATTTTCAACATATAATTTATATAACTTGTGATTGTACCCAATTTAAGATTGTGAATTTTGCATATATAATAGGTAATTTTTTTTTTGTTTAGTAATATTTACAAGGTACGATCTTCTTGACCGGAATCCGTGCTGTTTCTCTGTGAATCTTTCCTCTGTCTTCAAAATTCCATAAATTTTCTCTTTAACTATTCTTTCAAATATTTTGGTGATATGGGATGTCAGTGACACTGGTCTATAGTTCTATGCCTGAGACCCATCCCCTCGTTTATATATGGGGACAATGTTCGCCCTTTTCAGGATGCCCGGTATTTCCTCTGTATCCAAGAATCTTCATCATATCAAATACAGAGATGTAAATATTACATTCTTGCAGTTTTTAATCATCAAGGCGTTCCAGTCGTGCGAACCTCAGCTTAATGTGATTTAATTTGTCCTATAGCTCGCGCTATAGCTTCAGGGGTAAAATTAAAATAAGTTATACACTCTTTGTAATTTCTCTTCAAAGAAGTACTGAAAACTGACTTATACTGAGCCCTCAATATTTCAGACATTTCTTTTACATTGTTGGTTAGTTCATTCTTTTCTTTCCTTAAGGGCTCAATAGTGGCACGCGTTCTTGTTTTCCTTTTCGCAAACTTATAGAAGTATTTTGGCCTTTCCTTTATTGCCTCTATCAGATCTTCGCCTTCCCTTTCTGCATGGCTCTTAATTAGAGCTTGTATTTCGCCATCGATACTCTTCAGCTTTTATTGTATCGCTCTCCTAGAATTTTGGTCTGTGCAATTCATTAATTTTGTAATTACTCTCTATTTTGGCAGAATATTGTTCGTTTTCCTCTCTCGAAATAATTCCTCTTTCCTTTTGGTTGTGCTTTCGGAACATATCTTCCTAAAGTTTCCAACGTCCTTTCCTTCAAGATTATTAGCTTTTCTTCAGTTGTTTTATTTTCTGAGATTGTCTCCCATTCTATGTGGGCCATGTGGGATCTGATTTTTTCCGAATTTATAGTCTTGAAGTTTGGTTAAAAATTTTAAATTTGCTCCTTTCCCTGGTGTATTTTCTTTTAAGGTTGTCATCATATTAGTTAATATTTCAATGATGGTGTGGTCTGAAATAACAGCTGCAGTTATTTTGAAGTCATCACTTGAGTTGGTGTTGTTCGTGAATACCAAATCCAGGCAGTTATTTTCTCTGGCGTTATGTTATTTCTTGTGTTAACATAAATTCGTTTGTGAGAGCTATCAGCATGTTGCTTGTTTTTGATCTTCTTTAGTGTCCCCTTGTTCTGTTATATATATATATATATATTATTATATATATATATAAAGGGTGATCCAGAGAAATGGGACCCAAAAAAACCCCTACTGTAACTCTTAAAGTATAAGTCCTTTTATAAAATCATACGCATCATTCGAAAGAGGATAGTTACAAGTTTGTACAGGATTGTATAGGTTTTGACAATACAAGACAAGATAAGATACAAAACAAAATAAAAGTGTTAGTTAAAACTAACCCTTCAAGATGACTGCATGGGCTGTGGAACAGCTGCGTTTCATAACTAAGCAATATTATGAGCATGGAAGAAGTGTAGTTTCAGCTCTTAGAAGGTGATTTTGACATCTGAAAATTTGTCTTGAAAGATCTTTGAGCTGAAACTACACTTATTCCATGCTCATAATATTGCTCATTTATGAAACGCAGCTGTTCCACAGTCCATGCAGTCATCTTGAAGGGTTAGTTTTAACTAACACTTTTATTTTGTTTTGTATCTTATCTTGTCTTGTATTTTCAAAACCTATACAATCCTGTACAAACTTGTAACTATCCTCTTTCGAATGATGCGTATGATTTTATAAAAGGACTTATACTTTAAGAGTTACAGGGGTTTCTTTTGGGTCCCATTTCTCTGGATCACCCTTTATATATATACTCTACCATCCGGACATTTGCAAAAACTACACGACATATGGAAACTGCCAGTACAGGATAAAATGCTACTACCATCATCTCCCGACAAGTTCAAAGGACAAAGGACAAGTTCCAAATGACAACAGGAGGAACGTGAGAAAAAAAATACAGTATGTATATAAATAGCAAACAAAATTTTTTCAACATCTCGGACACAATACGGCTGCTAAGTCTTATACAGCACATGCAGCTGACACAGCTGGGAACCCTCGACCCGGACCGCTTCGTGGCAAGAAGCTACCAGAACAGGTAGGCGGGAACGGATCCATCTCGGAGGACCACAAGGCTACGAAACACGCGATACCAAAGGACAACGAACTTAAAATGCACAAGGGGCAATGCCAAACAAAGAACATAAACATTGTCCTGGCAAATATTCAAGGAATAAAACCGAACAACTCACTAAACAAAGTTTTATACCTGAAAGGTTTTATGGACGAAACCTGGACGGACATCGCATGCTTCACAGAAACACATCTTAAAGATTGTCAAGTAAACTGTGATAACTGCGAACACTGTATCGATAAGAAAGAATTGCATATCGATGGATTCAACTTACTAAGAGCGGATAGAACAGCGAGACGTAAAGGTGGCTGTGCTATTTACATATATGAGAGGCATATAACAGAGATGGTAATAAGTAAGTCCAACAGCTTCGTGGAAACAATGCAGTGAAAATAGAGAAACATGGTACTGATAGTCATCTATAGACCTCCACACTCTCCAACCGAAAAATTTTCAGACACCATTGATGATATTAGAACGTTAATAAAGTCCGTAAACTCTCCATCCCCTAATATAATACTCTGCTGAGATTTTACTTTGCCATTTATAAAATAAAAAAGATGGCTAGAAAAATATTTATACAGCAAAATAAGGGGGGCACAAGAAACGACCAGGAGCAAGCAAAAATGCTGATAGCTCTCACAAACGAGTTTATGCTGACACAGGAGATAACAGAAAATACCAGAAAAAGTAAGTGCCTAAGTACAGTATTCACAAATAACACGAACTTGATTGCTGATATAAAAATAACCTCAACTATTATCTCAGACCACAACATAATCAGTTATCAACAAATATGGTGATAACATTAAAAGACAATACACATACAGAAGAAAGAAGCAAATTTGGGGTTTTTAACTTAAACTCCAAGACTATAAATTGGGAAGAAATCAAATCACACAGAGCCCAAATACTGTAGAGTGGAGAACAGTGGTAGAGAATAAAACAAATGAGGAAATGCTAACAACCTTGAAAGAAAAGACGCTGAAAATTTTAGAAAAATCTGCTCTGAAAGCACAGCCAAAAGGAAAAAGGAACTGGCTAGAGAGGCAAAAGAGAAGAATATTCCGCAAAAGAAAGACAGTAGCGATGAAGTTAGCTAATTGCGGGGGACAACAATACCAGGAAAGCAATAAAAGAAAAACTGGAGAGTATTGACAGAGAAATACAAATCCTGATTAAGGGCCATGCAGAGAGGGAAGAAGAAAAGGCGGTAGAAGCAATAAAGGAAAATAAAAAATACTTCTATAGCTATGCGAAAAGGAAAACAAAAACGCGTGCTACCATCGGGCCCTTAAGGAAAGGAAATAATGAACTAACAAACGATCTAAAAGAAATATCTGAAACATTGAGAGCCCAATATGAATCGGTCTTCAGTATCCCAAAAAGTGACAAAGCGATACCTGACATAGATGCATTCTTTGAAGAAAAATTTTAAGGAGAATGTATAACAGACTTTGATTTTACCCCAGAAGATGTAGCGAGAGCTATAGGACAAATGAAATCACATTCAGCTGCAGGTCTGGAAAAATGGAACGCACTACTGACAGAGGCGGATTAAGACACCTCAGGGCCCCGGGGCAATGAAGAATATGGGGGCCCTTTTCTACAGTTTTTTATTAACAACACATGTACAGTACATGGTACATTTACACGAATTATATGTACGGTACTCAGGCTTATTGAAAAACAAACTTAAAAGAACCTTAACACAGTGTATTTTGCCGTTTGCCAAAACCAAACAGTATTAAACAAACTTTACTTTAGGGCCTATAAAACATAAAATAAAACGGAATTTGGCAGTTTGTGTATTCTGTCGTATTTAATCAAAGAAGTTTGCGAAATCTCGAATTATATCATCGAAACTCAGTTGATTGGGGGACCCCTCAAGCATGGGAGCCTGAGGCTTCAGCCTCAATAGCCTCAGTGATAATCCGCTACTGACTACTGATTAAAAACTGTAAAAATGAAATAGCTACACCCTTATACTGGATATGGAGAAGATCTCTAGACAATGGGGGAAATACCGAGCATCTTGAAAAGAGTGAACATTGTCCCTATATATAGAGGAGGGGATATATCTCAAACAAAGAACTATAGACCAGTGTCATTGGAGTCCCACCTCACCAAAATATTTGAAAGAATAATCAGAGAGAAAATCTATGACTTCTTGGAGACACTGGAAAGATTCAACGAAAATCAACACGGATTCCGATCAGGAAGATCATGTCTTCCACAACTTATAGAGCACAAAAACAATATCCTAGATGCACTGGAAGGCAATGACAACTATGATATCATATACACGGATTTTGCTAAAGCTTTTAACAGATGCGATCATGGTATAATAGCACATAAAATTAAATATATGGGAATAACAGACAAAGTGGGAAAATGGATCTACAAATTCCTCAGAGGACGTCTACAGGTCGTCAAAATTCAAAGTGTATCATCATCAGAAACAGAAGTATGCAGCTCAGTACCACAAGGTACAGTACTGGCCCCACTCCTGTTCATTATCATGCTAACAGACATAGACAGTGGAGTAAACAGCAACAGTATAGTAACATTCTTTACGAACGATACAAAGATCAGCAGAAAAATCAGCGATGCAGAGGGACACGAACAAAATATACAAATGGTCAGAAGACCACAATATGACTTTTAACACCGACAAATTTCAGCTCTTGAGATATGGTAGAAATGAGGAACTTAAACAGACTACATATCATGCTCCAGATAAACAGGAAATTCATAGAAGTACGAAAGCGGTTGACTTGGGGGTAATAATGACCGACGATGTCAAATTTGAGACACAAAATCAGATAGCTATAAACAAAGTAAAAAGAGTCGCGGGACAGGTACTAAGAATGTTCAAAAGGAGGAACAAGACAGTAAGTAATGGTTCCCCTGCTGAGAACACTGATCATACCAAAACTTGAATACTGCTCAGTTTTGACGTTCCCATATAAAAAGGAAGAAATTAATAAACTAAAAGAAACGCAGAGACAATTCACAACCAAGATTGATGGCTGCAAAGAACTCAACTACTGGGAAAGACTATGTAAACTAAATCTGTCCTCCCTGGAAAGAAGAAGAGAGAGGTACATCATAATCTACATATGGAAAATGATCGAAAAACTGGTACCAAACCTCAAACTAAACCCAATTACCATCCAAACAACGCTGAAAAATAGGAAAGGCAGAATATGTAGTGTTCCCAAATTAAAGGCCCTACAAGGGATCTCCTCAACACTGAAGGAAAATAGCTTGGTTGTCAGGGGGCCAAGACTTTTTAACCAGCTTCCAAAGGACCTCAGAAACGTTACAGGGGTCAAAGTTGAAGTCTTCAAGCGAAGACTAGATGCCTGACTCAGAACGGTACCGGTTGAGCAAGAGAGCAACTCATTCCTCCACCAAGAAAGGCCTAGAGGCGGAGGCACCAGCTTGAACTTCGTGTGAAGAGAGACCAACACATGGAACCTAAACGAGGTTAACGAGGTGTGTGTGTGTGTATGTATGTATATATATATATATATATATATATATATATATATATATGTAAAGAACGACGCTTGTATAGAAGAACGTTCCGCACAAGATGAGGAGGGAGAAACGAACAAATGAAAAATGAGGTAACCACCCGGGAATCGAACCCGGGATCTTCCGATTGCCGGTCAGATATGCTATCCACTACACCAGGGGTTCCCAAATTGGTGTTCCGCGGAACACTTGTATACCGTGAGAAGTGCTCCGCGGAACACAATTTGGGAACCCCTGCACTGCACCATGGGCCTCGATTAATGAGAAGTCGTAATTCTCCTACATACGAGCAGAAACCAATGCCCTGAAGGGGCACCTTCCGCATGCCGCACATATATACATTTTAACTGCAAACAACACACAGTATAATTAATGTAAAGAACGACGCTTGTATAGAAGAACGTTCCGCACAAGATGAGGAGGGAGAACGAACAAATGAAAAATGAGGTAACCACCCGGGAATCGAACCCGGAATCTTCCGATTGCCGGTCAGATATGCTATCCACTACACCATGGGCCTCGATTAATGAGAAGTCGTAATTCTCCTACATACGAGCAGAAACCAATGTCCTGAAGGGGCACCTTCCGCATGCCGCACATATACGCATTTTAACTGCAAACAACACACAGTATAATTAATGTAAAGAACGACGCTTGTATAGAAGAACGTTCCTGGGAAGATCCCGGGTTCGATTCCCGGGTGGTTACCTCATTTTTCATTTGTTCGTTCTCCCTCCTCATCTTGTGCGGAACGTTCTTCTATAGAAGCGTCGTTCTTTACATTAATTATACTGTGTGTTGTTTGCAGTTAAAATGTATATATGTGCGGCATGCGAAAGGTTCCCCTTCAGGGCATTGGTTTCTGCTCGTATGTAGGAGAATTACGACTTCTCATTAATCGAGGCCCATGGTGTAGTGGATAGCATATCTGACCGGTAATCGGAAGATCCCGGGTTCGGTTCCCGGGTGGTTACCTCATTTTTCATTTGTTCGTTTCTCTCTCCTCATCTTGTGCGGAACGTTCTTCTGTACAAGCGTCGTTCTTTACATTAATTATACTGTGTGTTGTTTACAGTTAAAATGTGTATATATATATATATATATATATATATATATATATATATATATATATAACATAAAATCTCATGGGACTATTTTGAGTTCAATCTCATATATATATATATATAGAAGAGCCTCCGCACAAGATGGGGAGAGAGAACGAGCAAATGAAAAATGAGGCACCTTCTAGGAATCGAACCCAGGATCATCCAATTGGCGGTCGGATATGCTAACCACTGCATCAAGGTCCCCGATCCGTCACAACTCGTAATTCTCCTACATACGTGCGGAATCGAATGCCCGAAGGGGGCACCTTCTCATGCCATACATACAGTGGTTAGCATATCCGACCGGCAATTGGATGATCCTGGGTTCGATTCCTGGGAGGTGCCTCGTTTTTCATTTGCTCGTTCTCTCTCCTCATCTTGTGCGGACGCTCTTCTACACAAGCTTCTTTCTTTACATTAATTATACTGTGTGTTGTTTGCAGTTAAAAAAAATATATATATATATATGTGTATATACACACTGTGTGTGTGTGTGTGTTGTTTGTGTGTGTGTGTGTATATATATATATATATATAATATATTTCTTCTTTCCCTTTTGTATTTTATAAATGGGAAAATAAAATCTCTGCAGGGTATTAGTATATTAGGGTATGAGGAGTTTAAGGCCTTTATTAGGCTCTGATCTCAGTAATGATTTCAGAGAAGTTTGTAATTGTAGTGTTCAGGGTTTTATATATAACTATTAGTATGACGTTTAGTTTTTAAGTTTTTATTGCTAAAAGTTCCATGTAGCTGTTTGACTTGCTATTATTTTTGCCATATGGTTCTCATACAAGCATATAGCACAGCCACTTTTTCATCTTTCTATTCTGTCGGCTCGTAGTATGTTATAACTATCGATTTGCATTTCTTTTTTTTATCTTTGCAATATTCGCAATTTTCAGTGTTCTTGGCAGTCTTTAGGATGTTTCATGAAACTTTGGTTCACGAGTGGTTCGGTTTATCTCTTGTATATTTGCCAGGACCATTTTAAATTTTCATTTTTACGCTGTCCCTTATGTAAAACAGGTTTATTTCTGTTGTACGAGTCTCACACGTGCTATGATATAAGGGAGAGCTCTTCATCTTTCCATTTCAGGCAATCAAAGTCGAAAGGAAACTGGCAGGCATCACATCTAATTGTCTTTAATTCGTCGGTTGCAATGTTGCAAATTTGACAGAATTGATGAAAAATCGGTTGCCTATTTCCATGCTATTTATTTATTTAATATAAATACCGGTGAACGAAGTCTGACTCAAAAAGAGTGGATGGAGGGATTTTGATTAAAAGGAGTGAGAAAGAGGTTGTCTCCATCATTCTGGATGAGGGGGGGATCACGTGTTGTATGTGTTCACTGATGAGTAAACAGGAGGGCGACTGTGGAGGATGACTGCAGGAAATTAGGGGAAACACTGCGCTTTGTTTTAGACTTGAAACAGTCGAAACACTATATAGATAAATTTACTTTTTTTATGACATACTTCGTGATTTCACGACTTAAAAAATATAACCTTGCGTGCACTAGATATTTACACAGATACTGGTACTTTTTAAAATTCTTAATTACGTGATTTTGACTATATTTTAACTTTTGTTCAGTCTTCAATCGAAACATGTGTCACGACTTCACTCAGGAGGCAGAAAATATATATATATATATATATATATATATTTTTTTTTTTAAAGTTCGGGAAGAACCGATTCGCCTCTATTTAAAAGGGCATATCTCGGCGGAAAAACAAAGAAAAAAATGAGAGGAAAGACAGAGGAAAAAGAAAGGGTGGAGGGGACAGTCAAAGTGGAAAAAGACCAAAGGATGACAAGGACTGCAGGGTCGAGCCCCATCATCCTTGGGTGCTAGGGCCGGGAGGGCGCACGTGAAACCTCCAGGAACAAGCACGTACAAACGAGCACAAAGAGCACTCAAGAGCACGAGCTTAGAACCCCCTTGCGGGGATATATATATACACATATATATATACTGTGTATATATATATATATATATATATATATATATATATATATATATTATGTTTGTCTGTGTGTGTGTGTGTGTAATTTTAGAAATTAATAACTGAAATTAATTCCATCGTTACCGAGAATTTACAACTTTAATTACAGAAATTACTTTGCAATTATGTGCACCTGTTTCCAATTTAGTACTTAATACTGTTTCATCTTTATAATGCTAATTCTGCAATTCATTCTTTCCGTAATACGGGTTTGATTCATATGATATAGTGTAATAAGGTTTAGTTTTAATTACAAACAAACAACGTATTGTGTACTTATGAAATTAACCAAATATAGCTCTTATTATAGCTTAGCTTAAGATCGCATATCCCTCGCGTTAGGAGTTTAATTGCACGTGAATGCATTCGAAATCTATAGCAAAATATGAGCGTAATAATTAGTAATGCTTATTTGTCCCAATGTGAATTATAATTAGAAATGTTAATCAGGTTAACTTGAACGATTTAACAAATAATTATAGGAAATTAACAAAAGGCTGAAAAGGATCCATAATTCATTCGAAAAGTTTGTAATTGAGTTCACGTTTTTGGAACAAATTGGGACATTATTAAGCTAATTATGGCAGAGGTCCCAATTTCGTATCAAATTGGGACATTGTTAATTTAATTGACAAATTAGGAATGTAGCGTTTTTATTCTTAATTTAAATAATTTATTTAATGGTATAGACACACTCCATACACGATTGTTGTTTTTGGAAGAAAATGCAACTCCTTATTTTCAGAATTTCAAAAATATGTTCTTCCCTCCGCATTGTGATGAAAATATTCAAGTTTTGGTAAGTATGAACATACTGAAGTCATCGAGAGCCGAGTCTATGACTGTAAGTGAGTTTAGTTTAAATTGCACACACACAGCCAAATAATTCTGTTGATTCACATAAATAATTTTGCTTACAAGAGCGACTTTTTTTAGCAAAATAATTTTCATTTTATTTTACAGAATAATTTTTGTTTAAATTAAACAGTGTACAGTGTACATTACATTCATTTTGTTGGATGTTTGTACAAGGTATTACTGTGCTGAATCTCATTCATATTTCTTTGTACGAAAGAAATTTATTAAGTAACAAAATCCTTTACATATTTTCTGTTTTTCCGAATATGTATTTAAACACTAAATAATTTAACGATAAAATACCGTTTCTTAAAAAACGAGTGAATTTATTAAAAAAAAATATTTACCGTTAGAAAAATTATATAATTTGAAATATGAACGAAGAAAAGTGGAGAAAAAGAGTAACGCTTGCTGGTCGCATGTTATGCTGAGGTTTTCAAATTGGGCTTATCACTAACATTATGGGTATGACATATTTTGGATTATAACGGATAGTTACTCTAAATTCAAATCGTCAATTCATTTTTCACGCACTTTTCACTTCATAAAATGTCGATCATATATATGCATTAAGAGATCGTTTTCACTATGACGAAACACCTTTAAATTCGAATTCTATCTGTAGAAATGATTCACCTCAAGGAAATTTGCTGTTGATATTTTTTCTTAAACAAAACAAAATATGTCAATGATATTTTGAAGAAACAGTATTTGTTTTAAAATGACAAATTTTTAAAAGTTCGTTAACAGTAACATAAAATTCGTTTCAACATAAAATACTATGCTTTAAACGAACATTTTCTTTGACGTAGTTAATTTGTTTGAAAATAAAGGATTCAACGTAATTTCGGTTCTCAATGCAAGGTTGTTGTTGTTGTTTCGCAACATCTGAGGTCATATAACGGAGGTGATCTACAGCTTCGTGCGGGATCCGAACCGAGGGTCGCGACATAATCTGGACGCAGAGGGGGCAACTAATTTTTAAGGTTCTTTTTGAAGTTGAAATTGAAATTGAATAGTTTATTGACAAAAGAAAACAATAACTTCCACAAATACAGCTAGTAATAATAAAAACTAAAGACAGAAACTAAGGTAAAAAATAAAACTACAAGTAATGAAAGTACTGTACTAATATCGGTGTTAAGTGGAGCTAAAGACAAGCGTTTTCATACTAAAAAATCCGTAATCCGGAAGACATAAAGCAGGACTGCTGAATATTTTTGGACAATTGGATTGTCTGTTTTTTTAATTCTTCGCATTAGACTGTATTGAACACGTCTTGTTACCTCCGGGAGGCTAGATGGAAACATTGTGGTTAGCAAACATTTGCGAAGCTGGGCATCTTGGAGGTAACTTATTCAGCAGTCTGAAAGGATCTGTTATAAAGCAAATTTAGCTTTCTGCCAGCACCTTCTTTATAATTAGCCCAAAGTTGCTACACGTATATATTAGTGCAGAAGGTATGAAAGAGTGTGTCTTTAACTTCGCTTGTACGGAATTTGAAATCCCTTAGTACAGGATCTGGCTTAGAGTTCGTATAAATTTCTGGGTGCAGAAGTTTTGACGGCTGGTCGAGACTAATTTTGGGGCGTAGAATCCGAATTTTTCTATGTCATCGCACCAAATTGGTGCGAAAGTGGTAAAAATGGCAAAAAATTGGCAAAAATGGCAAAATTTTATCAGTTTTTCGTATTTTTGTCATATTCTTGAGTTGAAAATTTTTTTAAGGGCAATTGTTTGTTTGAGAATCTGTGTTTGTAACATACTGCTGCCTGAACCAAGAAAACTGACAAAAATGTCAAAAAATAACAGCAAAAATAGTAAAAAATTTAGTAAATATTGTCAAAAAATCGCAAAAATGAAATTTTTGGCTATTTTGGTGCATAAACTAGCTCTAACCAATCTTATCGAACTAAATAGTCAAGAAATTAGATATTAATAGCTCTACTGAAATTTCCTAACACAAAAACATGTACAAATGTCTAAATTTTGGGTTACAATGATTAAAAATGGTTGTAGAATATTTGAAAAAATAGACAAAATATAAAAAATAGTGCTAATTTTATAAAACTCTTAGGTTTGCATGTTGTAAAAGACTGACATAAGATCATGTATTATTTCTGATGATGAAGTTGACTGAAAATCTTGCAAAAGTGGCAAAGAGTTTGGCAGATTCAATTCCCGATATATGAAGATAAGATCCAACACAAGCAAGTACAATCTTCTCAAAATGGAATCCACCCAATCCGATAAACAAATTACTGAACAGATCTTTTTTCAGGAGCTGAATTTCCTTCGCAATAGCATAAACTCCTTCATCACACCACAGTGCACCGTATGGCTATTCTGCTGCTTAAGCACGTCCTGAAAGTTAATCATTGTTATGAAAATGGTATCAAATTCAGTTGCTTTGTATGGCACTATGGGAGTGAACGCAATAGTTGTAGGCTTCAAGCTATCTCCTACAAAAGGGCTTTTGACAGCAACAAAGCTTGGAACAAAGTCATCATTATCAGTATTTGAGTTAGTTGAAGAGCCCTGTATTGCGTTTGTTCTATGTTTGTATCGCATCACAAACCACAGGAAATGGTCGAGATTGCCTTGTATTCAGAGACTTGAAAATCTTGACTTATTGTACCTCGTTCATGTCTTGGTCCAATCGAGATAATTTCTTGGCAAGGAAGAACTCTTTGTAACTTGCCAAGCCGGAGGGTTGACTCTGGAGCTTCACTGATCTTATTAGTATGCTGTTTTGTTGGTGCAGAGCTTAATGGAGCATTTTGGAATAAAACCAGCACCGTATCGTGTGTCGAACCAATTCCAGACAAGGTATTTTCCAAGGTGTCAAAATTATCCATTGCTGCTTGAATTGGATGGTTTTGATCAAATACTGGAGGAACTGGAACTCTACGTGAACCACATAAAGATATTGTACGTTTTGCTAGTGCAAAATTTATTTTGCGAACTTCTTGATATCCTACACAAATGTTCCGTTTGTTTGCAATTTCAATAAGATCTTTAGACGGTGACAGGTTATGTATAGTTTGAGCAAATCCGATATGCAATGGGGTGGGCTCCAAACCATTATGAAGGATGTAAAACAACATCTGGAAGATAGTGTCACACTTCAGCATCAACTGATTGTTGCTATCTGATACATTCCGGGTGGAAAACAAATGCTGAAGAAATTCCATCCATATTGGAGGACGTTCATTTTGGAAGCGTTTTAAGGCTAGAGCAAGATCGTTTGGATCACAATAGCTAGAGCGTAAACCAAAACTGTAAGTTTTTAACTCTTTCCTTAGGTCCTTAGCAACGTTTTCGACAGATGATTTCCGCAAAGTTTCAACAATTCTTGCACTCTCAATCTGGACAGAATAAACCATCTGGGATTTTCGTTTGTTGCTAGGATATGTAAAATAAATGGTGTCCTTAAATTTGTCTATAAGCAGGCTCTTAACGAAATAGTTACTGATAGATTCATCCTGGTTCAGCTTTTTATTGATCTCTTGTCTCAAGTAGGTGACACTGTATCCACAGCTTGTGAAGTCTATTTTTGAGACTACATCATTAAACGCTTCTTGACCCATGTCAGTAGAACCCATAACTTCATTTTCTTGCTGTCTGTTTTCCAAAATCGTCTCTATTCTGCTATCATAGGCTGCAAAATGCTTCTTTATACAATTATTATGATAGAATATATCTGCAGCGAATACATCTTTGTATTCGTTCAACATCGCTACTCTGGTAAAAACATCGTCTTGGAACAAGTGAGCATAACTCAATAACTTTTGGGCACGACCTGGAGTACATATCCGAAACAAATCATGGTCAATGTTCCCACCTCTTCAGTTTGACTCGAGCTGAACCACAAAATACACACACTTTCATATCCTTGATATGCTGTGTTTTAATCCTTCTGCTTGAACTATTTTCTGGAGGAGTTAATGCTTCCCCTAAGGAGGAATCGGAAGGTTCAGATTCAGCATTTTTAGACTTCTGGCTACGTTCAACGAACTTTTTATATGTTGCATAGCACGAAGTGCTGTGATACTGGATATAAGGAGTCTGACTCTCAGTAAGAGCTTTCAAACGCTTGCTTCTGTCATCATTTGGGTACGCAGAAGCCAACTGAAGCAAATTTTTTATTCCATGTTCTCCGCTGCTCAAATATTTCTCTCCACTTGGGCTTTTGTTCTTCTGGCACAAGATACATTTACCAAGGTTTGAGCTATGCTTCTTTTCTGGCACAAGTTGACATACATCCGGAAAAAATAAAATATACTAAACTTCTTGCAATTGCAATTATAATAAACTGGTTCTATTCTATACATATAAAAATTAATTTGTAACACATTGGTCTTTATATTTATGTTTTAAGTATTCAATTCGATTATTACTTACCATGATCTATCATCTGTTGAATCACATAATGAATACAGGGATCCTCAATTTGTAGCTACTACCAATACTAAACCTGAAACACAATAAATATGACTTAGTTACTCTAAAGAAATCAAATAGATCGATTCTATAAGAAGTTCAAGCATTTTACAACAAGCAAGCCTAAGAATAACATAAAATTAGTACTATTTTGGCTATTTTGGCTATTTTTTCAAGTATTTTACAACCATTTTTATCGATTTATACCCAAATTTAGACATTTGTGCATACTTTATTTTAATAAATTCTTGCAGAGCTATTGATATCTAATTTCTTGACTATTTAGTTCGATATGATTGGTTAGAGCTAGTTTATGCACCAAAATAGCCAAAAATTTCATTTTTGCGATTTTTTTACAATATTTACTTAATTTTTTACTATTTTTGCTGTTATTTTTTGACATTTTTGTCAGTTTTCTTGGTTCAGGCAGCAGTATGTTACAAAAACAGATTCTCAAACAAAAAATTGCCCTTAAAATTTTTTTCAAATCAAGAATATGACAAAAATACGAAAAACTGATAAAATTTTGCCATTTTTGCCAATTTTTTGCCATTTTGACCACTTTCGCACCAATTTGGTGCGATGACAGAAAAATTCGGATTCTGCGCCCCAAAATTAGTCTAGTTCAGTCGTCAAAACCTCTGCACCCAGAAATTTATACGAACTCTGGGCCAGATCCTAGACTATTATAGTCATGTTTATTTTGCACAGAAACTTCAATATTCTTTTCTTATGATGATAATTTGACCCAGATACTCGTACTTAGATCTTTTATTTGTTGTATTTGGTTCCCTTTCATTTAGAAAGTGATATTGGCTACACTGAAAACAAATTCTTGTTGGAACACTATTTTAATTCAAAATAATGTTTAAAGCTGATATTTTTTTAAAATTGAATGAAAATTTGTTGGCACTAAAAATACCCCCCCCCCCCCCTTTTTTTTTGTCTAATTAGGTCAACCGAAGAAGATTTTTATTCATTGCAAACAAATTCTTACTTAATTTTAAAAAATATGAACAGCTTTAAATATGATTTTGAATTAAAATAGTAGCCTGACGGCAAGATTTTTTTCAATGTATTTGATTTGAGCTTTTGGAATGAAATTTTATAACCTTAGATTTTGCAACATCAAAATTAATATCGTGATTCTGTGAATATAATTCGCAATTATTTTTAAGATGATCCAGACCTTTAACTGAAGAGCTAATTAATACCATATCATGACACAGACCAATTTATTTATCTTCATGTTATCTGTACAACATTTCACTCTTGCCTCATTAAGAGGAGTAATTAAGCCATCAATATATGATACATATTAAACAATATAAGAGAGAGCAAGGAACCTTGTCTAACTCCGCATGAAGAACCAAAACACCCAGACAATACATTGTTTCACCTAACTCTAAAGGTTTGGTTGGTACACAAAATTTCAACATACCATATTTAAAACATACACTGGAACATTCTTGTCTTCTATTTTTTAAAATAGGATATTGCGATTTACTCTATCATATGCTTTCCTTATATTCAAGAGGTAACTATAATTAGTTGGATTGCTGTCAGTATGTTTAAATACACGCGCCTTCAAACCATAAATACACAGATCATTTGAATGGAACCTTTTAAAAACAAGTTGAATAGGAGACATCCATAAATAACACCGGTCTACATGAAAATCGATTTCTTTATTTTGAGTTGTGATTCTGAAGCAGTTCGCTGAACTGAATTAAAAAATGCTACCAGTTTTTTCTATCACCCACAGTTTTAAAGTTATTAGCAAAACAATTTTGGGGCGTTTTGTAATTTTTTACCTTTTTTATCTTTAATTAGTTTCGTTTTTTCATATTTTTCAGATAGATAATTCTAACATTACGTCTTTAAAATTTTAATAATGGCTTCTAGAGGATGTACCCATAGTCCAGACATATTTCGTTATATTTGTGGTCGGTATGTTGTTGTAAAACAAAGGACAAATGTAACGACCTTCATTAAGAGAGCTTATCATGCTTATTTTGGAATTAAATTAGGAGATCAAGACAAAAGTTGGGCTCCACACAAGGTTTGTCTTACGTGTGTTGCGGCACTAAGGAATTGGAGCAAAGGTAAAAAGAAAAGTTTGCCATTTGGGATCCCTATGGTATGGCGCGAGCCTAGAAACCATACCGACGACTGCTACTTCTGTTCTTGCAATGTTAAAGGTTATAATGCAAAGAATAAAGAGAGCCTTCAATACCCAAGTCTTCCATCTGCAATAAGACCGGTACCCCATGGTTCAGAAGTTCCTATTCCCGCCCACCCGAGAGTCTGGATCAATACAATTCAGATTCTGATTCAGCTCCAAATCCAGACAATGATGATGTTTATGAACAGCCAACAGCTGACCGAGATCCTAAACCATTAACCCAAGCCGAACTAAATGACTTAGTCAGGGATTTGAATCTGCCTAAGGACTCTGCAGAACTTTTGGGGTCTAGATTGCAGGAGAACAATTTATTGGCATCCGACACATACTTCGCTTGGTAAAGAAGGTAAATATATTTTGTTTCTTTCAGTTATTTTTTTATTCTTTCATAAACAAGCAATATGCTTGTCCAAGAGCTAGGAGCTATTTAATTCTGCTTTAATTAGGTTTTACTCTATCACCTAAAGATTTCGTGCTACAAGGGGTGTTGTAATACCTCATCTGTCCCCAAATGTTAACCACCCATTGATGGGAGGGGAGAGAGTATTTTGCCGGGAACGGGACTGGTTGTTATATATATTTACCCTACATTATTATGTAAGCGTTACTGTAGTCTATAACAACAAAATTTCTGGTTTAGCATGTGCAATCCAATGTTGGTCTCGATAAGATGGTTCACATTTGGGGATAAATGGGGGATTTATGACACACCCTGTAGTAAGAAAACCATACGTGATAGGGAAAAACTAACTATATTTTTGAGATCAGCGCACTCAAATTATATAGAATCACCAACTAGTTTGTAAAAATCGATCGACAAGTTTTCAAATGTGTACTGGTGTAATCATTTAATTCGGTGTAGCAAGGGAACAGTAGTTGGCTTGTAAATGTTGTTGAACAGAATAGAATACTTAAAAAGAAAAATAAATAAATAAATAAATAAATAATAATAACAATAATAATAATAATAATAATGGTAACTATAAATAATTTATATATATGTGAGGTGGAGAGTACAAGAAACCAACTCACTACTTCACCAGGCCAAGCTTGACCTTCGTGAAGCTTGACTTTCGTGAAATGAGGAATCATCGCATGGAACCCTTGAAAGGTTGAAAGGTATATTATATTTCTCATTTTTCTCACCATTCACCCTGTGAGAAATGTCCTGTCAGGTAACGAGCCCCACGAAGGTTCTCCAGGCCAACCGATCCCGATAGAGTTTACTCTCCTCCACATCTTCTATGGTTCTTCCTCTAGCACTGATAACTTCTTGTATGGTATCTCTCCATCTTTTCCTTAGTCTTCCCACTGGTCTCCTTCCTCTCGGCGTCCAAATATAAAATTGCAGTGGGTACCTTTCCTCTCTCACTCTTCGTATATGGCCGTACCACCTTAGTTGGTTTTTCTCTATACAAGTTAATAGTGACTGCACTCCAAGTTATTGCCTTATTGTCTCGCTTCTAATTCTGTTCCTCAAGGTTACTCTCCTTATCAACCTCAAAACTCGCATCTCCACTGCTTCAATCCTACTCTTTTGAGAAGTGTTCAAGGCCCAGCACTCTGATCCATAAATTAATATTGGGCGGAGAATCGTGGTGTATATTAACATTTTCACCCCAGTTGGTACATTTTTTTTCTCTCAGGATGGGATAAAGCATCCCCACATTCCTCGAGAACTTCCCAATTCTTTCTTTTAACTCTTCTCCACTACTTCCTTGTTCACTTACAATCACTCCTAAGTATTTGAACTTATCAGCCTGGTTTAGCTGTGTTTCCCCTATTTGTGCATTTATGTTCTCTCTATTCCTTGATAGTGCCATCACTTCGGTTTTTGCCCTGTTGATCTTCATGCCATGATCACTCATAATTTAATTCCATCTTTGTGGCACTCTCTGTAACTCCTGAAGATCTCTTGTTATCACCGCTGCATCGTCTGCGTATACGAAAGTGTGTTCTTTATCTTCCCGAGTTCAAATTCTTTTCAAACATTTATCCATATAGAGAACAAACAATAGTGGCGAAATCACGCTTCCCTGTCGCACCCCTGTTACCACACTGAACCAATTTTCTCTTCCTTCATTTGATCTTACCGTGTTACTGCATATTTCATACAAGCCCTTAATGACCCTTATCAGTTTATGACTTAATCTATACAGTGGATCTTCCGACACCTGCCATAATCTATTTCTTGGTACCCGATCAAAGGCTTTTTCTAGGTCTATGCTATACTCTTCTCCGTTATCATTTTCAACGAAAAAACCAAGTCCATAGTGCTTCTGTTGGGTCTAAACCCATGCTGCCATTCTCCAATTGATTCCTCCACCATCGATCTTAGTCTCCTCTCTAGGATTCTTTCATAAATTTTGCTTGCGCAGGTAAGAAGCGAAATTCCTCTATAATTTTGACAGTCTCGTTTATCACCTTATTTATCATATTATTGCTTTACTCCCTGCTACGGTCCTGGAGCCTTACCCTACCAAAACAAGAAACTACGTAACCTTGTCGAGGTGTAGCAGCTTAAACCGACTGGAATGTCTGCCTGGAAATCTGGAAGGAGATTTCTGTAACTTGCGGGGGACAATAGGCATCCGGAAGGTATTAATTAGTAGTTTTGAACAAGCCAGGAAAGGCCTAGCAAGCCTCTGGTGGTTTTCTTTTGCTCAAGTACAACGCAGAGAGCCTCGGAACGGACGGACTACGGTCACGACTTTGGCGCGAAAACGGACTTTCTTTTGGATTGCTACAATAAATGTCGGAACACTTAGAGATAAATGCGAAGAAATAGTTGAGTTCATGGAATCGAAATCTATACATATTATGGGAATCGCAGAAACCAGATGGAGAGGTCAAGGAACCAAGGTACTGCACAATGATTATAAGTGCACATACAAGGGCAGAGAAGAGGATACCAGATCGGGTGTGGCAATTATACTGTCCCCCCGATTTTCTGAACATGTTGTTGGAGTGATAATGAAGAGTGACAGATTGATGGGAGTGACCCTGGGTGGAGATCGAAATGGAAATGAAGACGTGATCGGGGCATTTGTGTGGGGGAGAGAAATTTGGAGGGGGAAATGCTGGTAAATTTTTGTGCAAGAAATGTTCTTAGTGTAATGAACACGTTTTTTAAGCACCAGGAATTACATCTCTATACGTGGTATGGATGGAATAGTAGAATCGGAAATTATGATAAGAAGTCTCAGATAGACTTTATTGTGGTGGATAAAAAGTCATTGGTGAAAGATGTAAGAGTAGTACCATCTGTGTCTTTTGACTCGGATCATAGACTTATTAAAGCCAAAATTTTGCTTCCAGTACCACAAAATATAAAAAAGCCTAGAAGGAGAAGAATGTGCACGGAGAATATACCAGAAAAACTGGAAGAGATTAGAACTAGAACTGACGAGGCTTTTGGACAAAGGGTAACTACGGAAATAGTGGAGGAGGTTTGGGTTGAGTTTAGGAGAACGATGGAAGGAATACAGCGAGAGGTGATTGGAGAAAGGGTAGTTGGAGGGTCATAAAAGAAAAAGACGGCATGGTGGACCCGTGAGGTAAAGGAGGCAGTAACAAATAAGATGCGTGCTTTTAGGAGATGGCTTAAGGATAGAAATGACTCTCAAATGAGCAAACAAGGCAAGAATATGTCCAAATGAGAACCCACACCAACGAGGTTAAAAGCAGAGCGAAACGCTCTGTGTGGGAGAAAATAGGTAGAGACTTAGAAGAGGATTTTCAAGGCTCGAAGAAGTTACTGTATAGCATGGCTAAGAAGTATAAAAAATGGAGAAAGCAAGAAAACAACAGTGGCGATTAAAAATGCACATAGTGAAGTCCTCACTGATAAAAGCGAGGTGGCCACACGCTGGAACGAATACTTTAGACAGCTTTTGAATAACGAGAATCAATATGATGAGGTGAGACGGGAGGAGTGGGTAAATCATGAGGAGCATGAGGGGGACAGAGAGATCACTAGAGAGGAGGTTATTCAAGCACTAAAGAGGATGAAGAATAATAAAGCTCCCGGGCCGGATGCAATTGTCAGAGAAACACTAAAAGCAGCTGGTGATCCAGCTGTGGACTGGCTGCTAAGCATTTTCCGGGTGGTGTGGTCGCAGGAAATTGTACCGGCAGAATGGGACAGAGCAATTATATGTCCTATATATAAAAAGAAGGGAAGTGAGCAGGAATGTCAAAACTACCGTAGCATATCTTTAATGTGTCATGTGGAGAAAATATATGAAAGGAGTTTGGAACATAGAATACGAAACATACTGGAACCTGGGTTACTGGAGTGTCAATGTGGCTTTCGTGCAGGCCGGAGTACTATAGATCAAATTTCAGCCATAAGACAATATCTTGAGAAGAGCCGAGAATTCAATTTGGACCGCTTCATATGTTTTTTGGGTCTGGAGAAGGCATTTGATAGTGTGCCCAGGGAGAAGCTGTGGATGGTTTTGAGTGAGAGTGCCACCCAAGCTTCTGAGAGCAGTAATGAGCACCTATAGGGTCTCCAAGAGCACGGTGGTGGGATCGGAGGAGTGGTTTGATGTAAGTACAGGAGTTAAACAAGGGAGTGTTCTGGCACCCATTTTATTTATTGCCTACATCAACAGGGTTATGGAACACATAACTGAGGAAATTGAAGAGGAAATAGAAATTTTTGGATATGCTGATGATGTGGCTGTTGGGACTAACACAGCACAATCCCTGGAGAGAATTATGCAGAGGTGGGATGAGAGTTTGAGGGAGTATGGACTGAAACTGAATTATGATAAAACTGAATATATGGTGGTAACGAGGGGAGCGAACGAGGATGGAATCTTTGTTAGGGGAAGGGAAATGAAAAAGACGGACACATTTAAATATCTTGGTAGTGTGATAGCAAATGATGCGAGTATGGATGCAGAGGTGAATGAAAGAATTGCTAAATATAGCAGAAATGTTTCCTTCCTGTACCCCCTATTGAAAGATCAAAACATCCCTAAAAAGGTAAAGACCAATCTTACAAACCAATCTTACTATACGGCAGCGAGACTTGGGCCCTAACCACAAGGACGAGGGGAAAACTGCAAGCAGCTGAAATGAGGGTCCTGAGATTGATAGGAGTAAGTAGATTGGATAAAATAAGGAACACTGAAATAAGAAGGCGATTGGGTGTAACTTCGGTTAATGAGAATATTGAGAGGAACCAACTGAGATGGTACGGGCATGTCCAACGAATGCTGATGGAGAGGACAGCAAGAAGAATGCTGGAATGGACCCCTCAAAACAGAAGACCAGTTGGAAGACCCAAGATCCGATGGATGGATAACATCAAGAGTGCTGTCGAAAAGTGTGGAATCAGTCTCCAACGGGCGAACTTGATGTGTGGAGATCGTGAGGTATGTAGGAGTCTCGTCCGAGGGCTCCCAACTGACACACCGCTTTAGGTCTACCAGGCGCCTGGTAAGAAAAGTAAGAAATTGCTTTACTCCAGTCAGATGGTATACATTCCTCATTCCATGCTTGGTTAAACACCTCAGTCAACCATCCAGCAAGTTCTCCAGTTCTATAGAACTCATTACTAATACCATCAATTCTAGGATTCTTGCCGTTTTTAAGTTCTTTAATTGCATTTTTTACCTCAGTAATACTAATAGGTTGGTCTTCATCTGACTCTTCTTCCCGTGTTCATATCTGCAGATCTTCGTCTTGCTCTTCTTCCCGTACTCGTACTTCTGAATCTCTTTCTTCTTCCTGCGTCACCTCATTCACTACATTTAGTAGTTCGTTAAAATATTCTTTCCATTTATCTTCCACATCTATAGGGTCAATAAGGGGCTCTCCTTCTTTACTTAGTATTGAATGAACCTCAATATTATCTCCGTTTCTATATTTTTTCGCCATTCCATAAATTATGTTTTTCGTACCTCTCATATCTTCCCGTAGGTCTTGTCCAATTCTTTCCCATGCCTCTCCTTTAGATCGTCTTTTTATTGTTTCTGAATGATTTCTTGCAGTGATACAGTTGCGTCTGCTCTCTTCCGTTCTGTTTTTTATCCATAAACGAAACATCTCATTTTTTCTTTTCACAGCTTCCTTGACCTCCTCCGTCCACCATACATTCCTCTGCTTTCTCTCCTCACTTATTTTCTTAACTCCAACTGTTTCCCTTGCCACCAGCTCAATCCCTTCCTTAAGTTTTCTCCATCCTTCTTCAACATTTTCAGCTGTATCTGAAGCTTCCATCCACTTTTCTCTCATCTTTTGTTTGAAACTTTCTAATATATTTCCATCTTTTAAATTTTCTATTTTATATCGTTTTTTAGAAAGTTTTCTGGTTCGGATCCTTTTCACCCATCTTATTTTTCCTATTACTAATAATCTATGATCTCCATCTAATGAAACGGATGGTACACTTTTCACATCCAAAACTACTCTCTTATCATTACAGAGCAAAGTGAAGTACATTGTTCCATCGGTACCACGTCCATTTTTTATTCTTATCGTGTCAAAAAAAGATATTCATTACTGCAAGGCCGTTTCTCACTGCAAAATCCAACAGTCTATCACCGTCCGTATTTCTTTCCACTTTCCCAAAAGCTCTAACAACAGACTCTAATCCATTTCTCTGATAACCCACATGCGCGTTCAAGTCTCCCATAACAATTTTGATCGTGCCTCTCATCCTATCATATACATCTTGTAGATTTTTTTAAAAATTCTGTTTTTTCCTCCATTGGTCTCCATTGATGGGGTGCGTAGACCTGGATAATGCTTATCGTTTTATCTTTAAGTCTTAAAGTGATAGCCATTATTCTCTCATTAAGAGTTACTGCATCTATTACTTTTTTGCATAATTCTGGTTTGAAAATGATCGCCACTCCGTGTCTTTTTTCACCCGGTCTTCCTTTGTACATCATTACATAATCTCTGTGCAGAGTTTTTATTCCCTCTCCAAGATATCTAACCTCACATACCCCCAGAATGTATAGTTGTCTTTCCTCCATCAATTCAACCACTTCCTTCTCTTTACCTGTGAAGGTGCTTGCATTAATAGTGGCAATTTTATATTGCTTATTCCTTTCTCGTAGTTCGTTTCCGCGCCAAGTCGTATATCAAAAGTCCGACCGGTACCGAGGCTCATCACTGGTTTCACGAGCAATTAAATTGTTGCCTGAGCAATTCCACCAGTATTACCACCATATTACCAGTATATATATATATATATATATATATATATATATATATATACTGGTAATGGAAGGTGAGCTAGATGTGTTATTCAGATCAGCCACATCTTAATTACTTTCTTGATGTAAGATCAATATATGACACAAAGGTTGTTCTAAGTAAATAGTGTTTTCCGTAATGAGTGCCGTAAATACGGTTTGGAACACACACAGACACAGAGCCGAAATTACACAAGATTTGAAATAGTATTTCATTTCATTTAACGATGAAAGAATTCCTACCAACTGCCTCAAACATTTCTATAAATTTTGAAGGTGAAATAACATTACAGCCATTAATTTTGGTATTATCTTCCACGCACGGTAGTGTGTGGACAAATCTTTTTTTAAATCCGATTAGTACTTCGCAGACGGCTCTTCTGAAGACTATTACTTTTTTCAGAAGAAACTACACCACACGAAATTTTTCACCAAAAGATAGAGGACATCGTCGCGACTAATTTGATGTACACATCGAATAAATTCGTTCACTATAAAAAAGTTTAGAGCAGACCGTTGTTCAGTTGAGTAAGATTTTTGTCTGCGTCACGCATCACCTGAACAACATTTTGCTCTAAACCTTTTTGTAGTGAACGAATTTATTCGATGTTTACCGATGTTTACGCTTATTCGTCGACCGAACTTGAATGAGAATAACAAGGGTATCCTGTTTGGAATTAATAATAAAAAGAATAATAACTATATTAATGAGGGTAATAATGATAATGATAATAACAATAATGTTAAAAATAATAATAATAATAATAACAATAATAATAATAATAATAATAATGATAATAATAATTATGATGGTAACGGTAACAACATGAATAGTGGTGCGGAGAAAACTCAATGGTGTTTGCAGTAATGAGGACGAGAAAATTAAACTGGATTATGAAGAGGTATACTGGAGAAATACTGAAATAATAAATATAAAATAAGGAAAAAAATAAGGTGTAAAAGGTTTTCCGAATTTTATTCTGGGTTCGATTTTTTGGAAGGTTTTTCACCTTGAAAGTCAAGTTGAGACGTAGTCTTCTTTAAATTCTATTCCGTTTGAGTTTACAAATAGTGTTTTTTCGCGTTGAGTCTACAGATATATAAAAAAATATTATTCTAAACTAAATACAGGGTTTGCGATTGTGGATACTTGTGGTTTTTGGTCCAATTTGTGTGGAGCAAGCCTGAGGTAGTACAAGTATAACTGTGAGTGATACAGGTAAATTTGTGCTACCTTAGAGAAGAAACAAACTTGCGGTGCATCTTGCTCTGAAGAATCGTGCACCAGGACTGATAATAACTCGGGGTGTCTGCAATACAAACTAACGAAAATTACAGTAGACTGAATACGGATTCTTTGGACTAGACTAAAACAGAGCATTGATGCTTTCAGTGGTGATGAACCACGTACGAAAGCCTCGTCAGTACTTCGACTCCCTAATTGCTTGGCAATGATGCTCTATGTGAAAAGCTGTTTAATTCTTCATAATTCCACTTAAACTATAAATGTATCGATGAGTATATATATATATATATATATATATATATATATATATATATATATATATATATATATATATATATAGTATATATATATTGGAGACACTGCGTTTGAAAGACTGGAGGTAATAAATGGGTGGAAAGCTGGATTGATGAAGATTGTTTCAGAGTTGACCAGTTGAATAGATGAAAGAGTGAGAATGGCGATTGACCCTTGCATCAGAGCGTTGGACAGAAAAGGAATGAGAATGTGTTGAAAGTCTGGTACGGCATGCTCTCCTTAAAGGAGGAGGCATGCAGTTAGAGAGTTCAGAAGAGCAATGTCCGTTATAACAGCGATACTAAAGAGAGAGTGAGGCAACATTGCGGTGAAGAGAGAGGGGATTGAAGACAGTCAGTAAGAGGCGGAGAAGTGATGAGACGGAAAGCCTTTGATTCCATCCGGTCAAGTAGAGTTGTGTGGCTTCAGCCACCCCGTACAAGAGAAACGTACTGCATACAGGGGCGGACAAGAACCCCTGTACAGAGACAGCAACTGAGTTGGGGTGAATAAACTACGGGGCCGGTACAGCACACCTAATCTCTTAGAAGCTGTTTTAGAAAGAGAGTATATGTGATCTTTCCAGGAAAGCTCACGAGAAAAGGAAACACCAAGAATGTTAAGAAGGATTATGTTGAAGGTAAGGGGATAGTCGTGTGGAAGATTGTGACGAGTAGACAGTTGGAGGAATTGAGTTTTTAAGGCATTGAAAGCCACAATCAGAGATAGTAGAATATTCAGAGGTAAGGTGCGCCATAGTCGTCCTATATGAAGCATGGAGTGACTGTTGAGAGGCAAACTTTTAGCGTTTACTAAAATGTAGTTAAAGGCCAGGTTTCTAGTAGTAAATATTGGAACTAATTTGATTGACGTTAGCTAATTCATCTGTTCAAAGTATTACTTGAATCAGTCATTCAGAGAGAGGAAGATCGTGAATGTGAATACTACGAAAAGGGTTTACAAGCACATTAACCCTGTGTCTACAAATGCTTACAACCATTAATAAATGAATATGTAAAGCTGGAAAGCATAATTTAATTGAGTATACGAAGGGAAATATTATTTTTATACACAGTTTCTAAAAGCAAAATTGAAAGGTAAGTTGCCACGTATTTTAACAAGGGTGGTGTTGATATTTTTATAATTTAAAAAAGTATGTACTTTTTGCTTTCAGAAATGTAAAAAATTATTATAAAAAATAAAGCATTTGAAGGGGCGCCAAATTGACAAAAAGGGGTGCCATATCAAATTGACGAAAGGGGGGGGAGACCCCCCCCAGGTAAATCCGCTAGTGTCGGCATAAAAGTGGATAGGACAGGAAGTGCAACCCTGAGGAACACCACTGTTAATAGTTTTAGGAGAAGAACAGTGGCCCTCTACAACCTCAGCAATAGATCGCCAGAAAGGAAATCAAAGATGAAGGCACAGACAGAAGAAGTAGGAACCGAAGGAGGGCAGTTTGGAAATTAAGGATTTGTGCGAGACTCTATGAAAAGCTTTTGATGTGTTCAACGGAATAGCAAATGTTTCACCGAAATCCAGAAAGGAGGATGTGATCAGTCTTTCCTTGTGAACAGACGTGTTTTATCGAGTGTCCAGTGTTATCAATTGAATAAGTGGTTTTCGTTGAGGTGTCTTTAAAAAAAATAGTGTTTGGTGCATTCTTAACTAAATTAATTCGTGTTACTAATCATTCATTAACGAATATATTTCATTTATTGACTTTATTCAGTACTATATTATTTGATTAATCCAAGGCTAGTGCACGTGGCTTGCCTTATTTGTTTTTGAAATCTATCAGAAAACGAGGAGTCATAAGATTCATTTTCCCTTGATTGTTTTTCAAATCTATCAGAAAATAAGGTTTATTTTCCCTTCCTTTGGGAGATCAGGTAGAGTGTGGTCACACACCGTGGGAAAAAAAGGAAAAAAGTCGGTCGAATCGCGATCAGATAAGTATTATTAATACTCTTTCTTTTACAGATCTTTCGTCGGTAGCTTAATTATATATTCATTTAGTATAAATTTGTGTTACAAGAATCTGTTTCTGCATTTCAAGAACATTTTTGCGGGTTTGGGCAGGTGACGGCACAATAAGCACGCGGTAGACCTACGTTATAATTTATTAATTTCCAAACGCTTGTTTTATTTTTGTTTTTTGTTTTGTTTGTTTTTTAACTAATTAAAAGCATGGCACCCCCGTCAAGTACTTGCAGTCGCTGTGAAGGGAAATTTGCCGCTTACGCGTTTACAATGGCTAATAATAATGAGCAGTTAGTTTGCAGGTGGTGCTCAAGCATGGAAGTCCTGAGGAACGAGTTAGAACGTGAGAGGGAGGCCAGAGTGAGGCTTGAAGAAAACGTGATGCTCCTGATGGCAAAATTAGAATCCCTTGAGACTCCAGTTACGACCCCTCCTGCCTCAGTTTCTACTAAAATATAACTAGTACTAATAGCCCTCTCTCTTCCCATAGTTCCCAACCCTTCGTTCGAATGCGTAATGGAGCACCATTGAGAAAACCTAAGACTTGTCTACCAGTAATAACAAACAATAAGTTTTCTGTTTTAGGTTTCGAAGATGCTGACGAACCGGAAATACGACTTGTTGGCGATTCCATTGTTCGAGAGTAGCTCGAGGAATTCTGTGGGAGAAACCCTCGTCGTAGGCGCCGTTACTGCTACCCTGGTGCAAGGGTGGAGGATATAACTAATAGTGTTGACCATTTTACAGACGGTACCGCCGAGACCACAACGTATGTTGTTCATGTCGGTACTAATAACGTTTTAAATTCTAGATCGGAAGAACTGCTGGCTAGGTACAGGGACTTACTAGAGCGATTAAAGGAAAAAACTAATAAGATTGTTTTAACAGGTATACTTCCTCGAATTATCCAACGTAACGATTTCTACAGCAAGGCGACCTATATTAACAATAACCTAAAGTCTCTTTGCCAACAGGAAGGAGTGCATTTTGCGAATTTTTGGAACAGTTTCTATGGCAGGAGGGAATTGTTCCTCGGAGATGGACTTCTTCTTAATGAAATTCCACAAATTTCCCCTGCGCTCGCGAAGGTGTCGCAATTACAAACAATTTGAAGGTTCTATCCTTAAATGCTCGTAGCTTACAAAATAAAATAAACAAATTTTTTTCTTTAACTGCTTGTAAAGACTATGATTTAATTGCGATAAATGAATCGTGGCTTAACACTAAAACACGTGACTTTGTAGGGGAGTATCAAATTAGAGGTTATAGACTTTTTGTTAAAAACAGAATATGTAGGCAAGGAGGTGGTGTTATGTTGTATATCAAAGATAATATTGCGAATGTTATAGAAGTAAAGCACACAATTCCAGAACCAATAGATTCGACTATAGCAGAACTTAAATTGAACGATTTCAAACTTGTTGTTGCGGTTATATATAGGCCCCCTAATCAAACAGCTGATACGGACGAAGCGTTATATCGTGAACTAAAGAGAATAATAGGTAGTGAGCAGGCTTTAGTTATGGGTGACTTTAATTGCGCCAACGTGAATTACGATACAATGCAGGGAGACGCGGAAGGTACTCGTTTAGTTAATTTTCTCGAGGGTAGCTTTCTTATTCAAAAGTTTGGGGAACCACGAGGTTGGACAGTATTTTAGATTTAGTAATAACTACGGATGATAGGCTAATTACTGATCTTCAAGTAATAGAACCGTTAAGCAATAGCGATCACAATATGGTGGAGTTTGTCCTCTCAGTAAGTCACTCGAAACCAGCTAACTCGATTAAAATTCCCAACTTCCAGCACGCAGACTTTCGTAAATTTCGAAATATATTGTCACACGTCAATTGGGAAAACGTAATGGGGAACTCCAATGTAAAACTAATGTGGGAATCGTTTGAAGCAGTATTTAGGACTATAAATGAGGAATGTGTACCGTACAAAATTAAGCGTGCGAAAGTAAATAACAAGCCCTTGTGGTTTACTTCTAGAGTAGGAGACATTATAAAGAGTAGAGATAGGACTTATAGGCTACATAAGTGCGATGAAGACAATTTGTGGTTACGAAACAACTACATATCTCTAAGGCGTGAAGAGAAAAGTTTAATAAAAAGTCCAAGCGCGAATTTGAAATCTCGATAGCTTGTGACGGTAAAGAAAACCCCAAGCGGTTCTTTCAATATGTCAACAATAGAAATCCAGTAAAAAGTGTCTTGGGGCCGTTGAAAAATGTTAACGGAGATCTAGTTTCTGAAAATAAGGAAATGGCTACCTTGCTAAACGAATTCTTTACCTCAGTTTTTACTGTAGAAGATGTAACGAATATTCCTACCGTCATAGACATAATACCTTTTGATAATGGTAATATTTTGGATAATATTTTGGTTAGTGAAGGGAAGGTAATGCGCTATTTTGATAAAATGAAAACGCGTAAATCACCGAGGCCGGATTCCATATATCCCATACAACTAAAAGAATTAAAAGATAGCATTGTTGTGCCGCTAACAAAGATTTTTAATGAGTCTATTTCTGAGGGGTGCGTACCAGATAATTTCAAGTTAACAAACGTAACACCTATCTTTAAGAAAGGCGATAAAGGTGCGGCGGGAAATTATAGGCCAATCAGTTTAACGTCTGTTGCAGGTAAGCTACTGGAATCAGTAATTAGGGATCGTATAGTCGAACACTTAGAATTGCATAACCTAGTTAGAAATACGCAGCACGGTTTTAGGCGAAACAAATCTTGCTTAACTAATCTTTTAGAATTTTTTCAAGGCGTGGTTGAAGTTTACGATAGACATCGGGCTGTTGATGTAGTGTATTTAGATTTTCAAAAAGCGTTTGACACCGTACCGCACAAAAGAATCATTGAGAAAACTAAAGCTCATGGAATCAGGGGTGTAGTAATAAATTGGCTAGAAGAGTGTGTTGGTTTACGTCGTCGTCGTCGGCCTAGGCAAGCTACGGCTTGGGACCGTAGCGCATCTATCCGGTATAGGTTAACCTGGATGATGTAGCCATAAGCACTGCCGCTAGTTAAGTGCCAACCAGTGATTATCTCACTAGCCGTATTGAGTCCGTTAGGTGAAACTGCGACAGTACCAAAGGTGGAAAATATAACCGTTGGATTTCTATTATTTATTTGTAAAATGGACATGGTATTAGATTAAAATAAATATTTGAATATAAATAATTAACTGACAATTGTGATATATAATTAATTATGTTTACATACAATAAAATAATATAGTATACATAAAATTAGTATTAATGTGGTTCACAATTGAATTATAATGGGGTAACTAATTTAAAATGAATTTATACTATTCCGAAATTCAAGACGGTAAAATTAACATTTATCTTGAAACTAAAATAAGAGTATTCACTACACACTCCCCACCAGAGAGGAAGTTCAAAGAGTTCCGAACGACACAGATTTCCGCTGAACCTTTTTGGTAGCTACATGTACCTCGCTTAAGGTTGATTCCAAAAACGCAGGCTTAAGACGATCGATAGAAACCTTGTCGACCTTGGAACCGCGCTGGATGAGGAATGATTTGCGCGTACGTCGGAGAACTTCATAGGGTCCGTCATATGGACATTGGAGAGGCCGTTTTGGGACAGGTACACGAACGAAAACGTGGGTGCAAGACTGGAGGGCTGGGAAATAAAGATGTTCTGTTGGCTAGTCAATCGAGGGGGAACAGGCTGAAGGGACTGCATGTGAGAGGAAAGTGTTTGAGCGAATTCCGTAGGATCACATGACTTATCCCCTGCAGTGAAGTAGCCACCTGGTAGCCGCAGTGTTGTTCCATAGACTAGTTCAGCCGCTGTAGTCTTCAGATCACTCTTAAATGCAGAGCGAATACCAAGCAAAACGAGTGGAAGCTTATCCATCCAATGGGAGTCTTCGTGACACATAAGGGATGACTTCAGCTGGCGATGGAAGCGTTCGACGAGGCCGTTAGCTTGCGGATGATACGCACAGGTATGCGCATGTACTGTACCCAACAAGCTAGTAAACTTCTTCCAAAGCGAAGACTCAAATTGGCGACCTTGGTCAGTGATGACTTTTGTCGGCAATCCAAATCTTGATACCCATCCATGAAGAAAGGCTCTTGCAACAGTGTCCGCTTGGATATCAGGAAGTGGGATGGCTTCAGGACCATCTGGAAAAGCGGTCGAGACAGGTGAGCAGATAACGTTGGCCTTGAATCACTGGAAGAGGGCCAACAATGTCTACATGAATTACCTCAAATCGCTGGGATGGGGGCGGAAATGCGTCAAAGGGGGACCTGGTGTGCCTTTGGACTTTGGCACGCTGGCAGGCAAGGCACGTTTTGGTCCAATGTTTGACATCCTTCCGCATCGAGGGCCAAACAAAGCGAGAGGTAACCAGGTGTTGCGAAGCACGGATACCAGGATGGGAGGGCTTATGAAGATCCGTGAAGACTGCTTTTCTGTGACATGGAGGGACATAAGGGCGAATAGCAGCTGTTGATACGTCGCAATAGAGGGGCACAGACAATCCTGGCATACTCATTTTCTTGAGGGAAAGTGAGTGAGTGGAGTCTTCTCTGAGCAGTTCTTGTAGTTCCGTATCCTTATCTTGATCCTGTGCAATAGCATTCCACAGTGTAGAGCTGAGGGTAACAGAAGTAATCTCTATTCTTGAAAGTGCATCCGCTGGAGTGTTCAAGACACCTTTGATGTGGCGGATATCTGTGGTAAATTGCGAGATATAATCGAGTTGCCTGATGACTCTGGGAGAGTGGTTACAGCTGTTTTTATTGAAGACAGTGACCAAAGGTTTGTGGTCGGTAAAAACACAAAACTCTCGGCCTTCAAGGAAATGTTGAAAATACTTCACGTTTAAGTAAATAGCAAGAAGTTCACGTCCGAAAGCACTATAACGCGTTTGGGCTGGCTGCAGCTTTTTCGAGTAAAACGCGATGGGTGCTTGTTGACCGTTAATGGTTTGTTCCAACACCCCACCGATCGCAACATCTGATGCATCGACCGTCAGAGTTAGGGGGGCATCACTGATAGGAAATGACAGAGACAATGCACTATTGATAGCATTTTGGCATTGTCGAACGCCTGTAAACTATCGCTACACCATACCAATTTCGTTACCTTGCGTTTGTGTGTGATCATAGCGTGTAGAGGAGCAAGAACACTGGCACAGTTTTTAATGAACTTGTGGTAATAATTTACCAAACCTAGAAACCGACGTAACTCACGCTGATTATTTGGCATTGGGTAATTTTTTATCACTTCACACTTGTCCTGAAGGGGGGTAATTCCGTGCTGCGAAATCGTGTGACCAAGAAATTCCAAGGTTGGCTGTGCAAACACACACTTAGATGCATTAATAGTAACACCGTATTGTTCTAAACGTTGAAAGAGGGAGTGAAAGATGTTCCTTATGTTCCTCTTCCGTTGAGCTGGCCACAAGCAAATCATCGATGTAGGCATAAACAAAGTCTAAGCCTCTGGTGACCTCATCTATAAACCTCTGAAAGGTTTGCGCAGCATTCCGTAGCCCGAACGGCATCTTCACAAATTCGAATAACCCAAATGGTGTACAAACTGCAGTCTTGGGAATATCCGAAGGCTCTACGGGAATGTGGTGGAAAGCCTTAACGAGATCTATTTTACTGAAGATAGATTTGCCGTGGAGAAGAGAAGTAAAGTCTTGGACATTTGGTACCGGATATCGGTCCGGGATGGTTGTCGAATTCAAAAACCGGTAATCCCCACATGGTCTCCAGTCTCCTGACTTCTTCTGGACCAGGTGTAGGGGAGAGGACCAACTGCTTTTGGAAGGTCTTATTATCCCAAGATCTATCATAAGCTGGAATTCCGATTTGGCAGCTTTCAGTTTGTCCGGGGCAAGACGTCTGGGTTTTGCAAACACAGGGGGACCTTTTGTTGTAATGTGATGGGTAATGGTGTGCTTAATGGTATCACCCATCTGCATCGGTTGAAGAATTCCTGGATATCGCTGGAAAAGGCACTGGTACATGGAATTAGGGGGAACGAGGGAAAGTGCAGAGTTCGAGGCGTCCGGAAGGGCAACCTGTTTGGCAAGAACAGAAAGCAGTGTGGCCTGGTCGCATAAGCGTCGCTTGTCAAGATCCACCAGGAGTTTGAAATGCTGGAGGAAGTCAGCGCCGATTATGGGATGCCGCACTTGAGCACAGATGAAAATCCACTTGAAGGATCGGTGAAGGCCCAGTTTAGTTCACGCGACTGAGTACCGTACGTGGGTATGCGTGAACCGTTAGCAGCGTATAGAGGCGGAGATTCCGAGTGCGTATGACCAGATTTTTGAGGGAATACACTGACTGACGCTCCGGTATCGACCAAGAAATTGACACCAGAGTTCCTGTCCTTTATGAATAACAGGTTGGCAGTGCGAGTACTAGACGCCATTAGGACTCGCTGCTGGGTTTTCCGACGAAAAATTGCAAGGGGAGATGCACTTCCTAGCCTTCTTTCCAAATTTGGCGTGGTAGAAGCAGATCTTCCCGGAACTCGAACGATGCCTCTTCGTAAATCTTGACCGAGAATGGCTTCTTTGCCGTTGATTTTGTAGCAGAGAACAAACGTGGTTGAGTTGTTGACTTAACTCTTCCACTTTCAACTCCAGTTCCGATTGTGTGTTCACGTTGTTGACCGGAGCTGTGTCAATCTCCACTACTTTGTCGGCAGTTTCTGCTAGTTTATCAACTGGAGTAGCAGGATCCATAGTGGCCAAGACACGCTGAGCTGATGGAGGAAGTTTCTGCAAGAGCAACTGTCTAAAGATGTCCTTATCGAAGGTTTGTGCGCGTTCGCCTAGAGCGCACTGCATAGCCCTCAGCATTTGAGTGGGCTTACGGTCTCCAAGTTCTTCTTTGAGATTAACTGATGTAGTTTCTCACGCTCGGAGACAGTGGTGCGGCACAGGATGGCAGACTTCAGATCGTTGTATGGGTCCTCACTCGTGGAAGTAGACACGATGACGTCACGGACTTGAGAGATGATGCTCGCTGGTAGAGAGGACAAAACATGATCGTATTTCGTCCTGCTAGCGGTGATCCTTCCAAAGTTGAATTGTGATTCCACTTGGTGGAACCAAATAAATGGATCACCCGGCCAGAAGACGGGGAGCTTTACGCTCAAGTGGGAGATGGCACCAGCGTCGTCAGGCATCTTCTCCTATGCTTGCTGACGTACAAGCAAGACGACAAGTTACCAACGAAGGAGTGGAGGTTGAGACGAGCGCAGGCACAGAGCGCACGGGCAGGGGTGAGGGGCAGAGGGCACGAGCGACATTACAGTCTGATCCTAGTCGCTCGGGTGAAGGGGGTGATGGGCACGAACGACGTTACAGTCTGGTCCTAGTCGCTCGGGTGAAGGGGGTGATGGGCACGAACGACGTTACAGTCTAGTCCTAGTCATTCGGGTAAAAGGGGTAATCCAGCTCCGGGGTCACCAATTGTTGGTTTACGTCGTCGTCGTCGGCCTAGGCAAGCTACGGCTTGGGACCGTAGCGCATCTATCCGGTATAGGTTAACCTGGATGATGTAGCCATAAGCACTGCCGCTAGTTAAGTGCCAACCAGTGATTATCTCACTAGCCGTATTGAGTCCGTTAGGCGAAACTGCGACAGTACCAAAGGTGGAAAATATAACCGTTGGATTTCTATTATTTATTTGTAAAATGGACATGGTATTAGATTAAAATAAATATTTGAATATAAATAATTAACTGACAATTGTGATATATAATTAATTATGTTTACATACAATAAAATAATATAGTATACATAAAATTAGTATTAATGTGGTTCACAATTGAATTATAATGGGGTAACTAATTTAAAATGAATTTATACTATTCCGAAATTCAAGACGGTAAAATTAACATTTATCTCGAAACTAAAATAAGAGTATTCACTACAAGTGGTTGCGAGGTAGGAAACAGAGGGTGGTCGTTGATGGAACGGAGTTGTGTTGGGCTAATGTAGCGAGTGGCGTTCCTCAGGGTTCTGTATTGGGCCCCTTGCTTTTTTTTATATATATTAACTATTTAGATGTCGGCCTAGTCAGTACAGTTTCAAAGTTTGCGTATGGCACGAAGCTGGGTGGTAGGGCGATTAATGATGAAGATAGAGGTAAAATCCAGAATGATCTGAATAAAATCGTTGATTGGTCAATCACATGGCAAATGAGATTTAACGTCGATAAGTGTAAAATTTTACATATAGGTTCGCGTAACGGTAATTTTGCGTATAGTATGTCAGGGAAAGAGATGATAGGCGTAGAGCAGGAAAACGATTTAGGAGTTATCGTCACTGGTGATTTAAAAGTAGCGAAACAAAGTACAGCAGCGGTCAATAAAGCGAACAAAGTGTTAGGTTTTATAGCTCTGAATTTTGAGCGCAAATCGCGCGATATTATAGTTCCTCTTTATAAATCATTAGTTAGACCCCATTTAGAGTACGCGATCCAATTTTGGAATCCGCATATGCGCAAAGATATAGACAAAATCGAAAGAGTTCAAAGACGAGCAACTAATATGATTCCGTCGCTTAGGTCATAGTCGTACGAGGATAGGCTTAAAGAGTTAAAATTGACTACACTCGAGACTAGGAGGCTAAGGGGTGATCTAATCCAGGTTTTCAAAATTATGAATGGGTTCGATAACGTAGATAGAGATAGCTTTTTCTAAATATCTCAATATAATAGGACTAGAAATAACGGGTGTAAGTTGACAAGTAGAAGGTTCGAGACAGTAGTTGCCAAAAACCTTTTTACGCATAGAATAGTAAATAGCTGGAATAGTTTGCCGGTACAAGTAATTAGTAGCACGTCTATAAACATGTTTAAAAATCGATTAGACGCATATGTTGATAGATTGGGTATAGTTTAAGGTAGTAAAATTAAGGGTGGATAAGATAGATTTTGATTGTCTTTTCATTAGAGATCACAATAACCAGACTAGAGGTCATAGTATGAAATTATTTAAGCGAAGATGTAGAACAAATTTAAGAAAACAGTTTTACAAGTGTTGTGGGATATAGCGAGGCAGCATCTTGGGTTAGAGGATACTCTTTTTCCTTACACTCCCCATTTAAAGAGATTCCTCTGCTGAGCGGTGCCCCCCATAGTACTGTGAGGTATTGAAAAACTCATGATCTTCACTTGCCCCACAAGCACCTTTAAATGGGAGGCCCAAAATGGGTGCACACAACACCCATTTCTACATTACTGTAGTCTTTACAGCCACACCTACACTTTTCCTCCTAAGTATATATATTGTAATGTATATGGTTGTAAATTGTGACTTGGTCCGCAATTGATATGGACCGTGACTTATTTTTGGTTGGCAAGGTACTGGTATTGATGGATACCGTAATGAAATTGACTGGATTCTTTGGATCTGATATATTTGCATGTCGGTTATAAATAGATATAGAGTGTAACATATTTGTGGATAGTAGTCTATTATGACTTGATCCTCTGGATCCAGAGATTCTATCTTTAGTTTTAAATTGATAATTAAGTAGTTTCAAATTGATAATTATTTAATTTTGTAAAAATTGGTTGTTGCCAATGTACAGGCAGTTTTTACATAGTGGAGCCGCCTCGATGGGCCGATGTGGCCCCTAGTGTGCCCATTATAAAAATTTCTTATGTTCTTATGTTCCTTGTGGTTCGGAACCCACGTAAAATTGTAGGTCCCTTCCGCCACCACGGAGGACATGCACAATACACAATTACGAACACAGTTAGGTAGACCAGCCATGAGTGGATTCTAGGGTCTTTGTTGGTCTGAAACATTATAACATTATTACATTATAACAAAAGTTAGAGAGACTCTCTCTCTCTCTCTCTCTCTCTCTCTCTCTCTCTCATATATATATTATATATATATATATAATATATATCAGAGATGGGAAATCGGATCGGATTCGAATCGATAATCGGAATTAATCGATATTTTTTTGAGAAATCTGAATCGAAAAAAAATTCGAATCGAAAAACGGGCGCGGATTTGAATCGAAATTTTGATCCGAATCGAAAAGAAACGATGAATCCGAATTCGAATTCAAATCGATAAAAAATATGGATCCAGATTTTAAAAATTTGGTTATAACTTATAAATAACTTATAAGGCTTATTAACGTTTCCGGTTTCACCACAGGTAAAGACTGACCTTTCCGAGAATCTGTTTGCTCGGACAAAAATCATACTAATCCTATACTCCATCCATTAAGGTGCTAATCCTAATCCTTAAATTTTGGTATTGTCCGAGAGTGACAATTTCACACGCTCCTCAAAGAAATAACCTTTTGCCTTCGAACATTGAAAATATCTTAGTTGTCAGGGCTAATTTTAATTTGTAAATTTGTATCTATACAGTCACACAGTGGATATATTTCTTAAAGTATTATTATCATATTTTAATTTTTATGTATGCTATAATTAATATTTCTTGTATATATGAGCCTTAATTGTTTAATAAATTAGCTTATATGAATGATTTTTTTTGCACCTTATTAAGAGTAAATCTAAAGTTATTACTTAGATCGTTAATAGACTGAGAATTATCTGTATTATTTATTAAAAATGAAACTTATTAATAATAGCCACCCCTTGACTAAAACAACGATGATAGGTATAATTTTATTAAATGAACTCATAAAAATCAAGAAAAATTAGGCCTGGATCCGAATCGGATTCGAATCGGATCGAAATCGAAAAAGAAATAATCCGAATCGGAAAAAAATTCGAATCGATAAAAACCGAAAAATTTGAATCCGAATTCGAATCTATATTTCTAATTGCGTGAAAATCGGATTCGAATTTGAATCGAAAAAGATTTCGATTTCCCATCCCTGATATATATATATATATAATATATAATTATATTACTTTCTTCGGCTTTGGTTATAAATTATTTACAATTATAATGAGGCCATCAAATAAATTTTAGCGCTTAGTTAATGTTTTCTGAATAAATGAATAGAAATAATTTAAATACCATAAAATTTATTTTCATATAATTAATAACGCTTAATTTCCTTATTTTATGAAGGGCTCATTACCATTAAATTTAAGCCATTTGAAATTTTTTATAGACATTATAATACTTGATCGTATTTTAATTTTATAATTACTCGATAATGACAAAAAAATTACCGAAAGAAGAGGTTATTATAATGGGAGTAATTCTATGATTATTTACCTAATATTGGACGCTTAGTATAATGATATTTTAATATGATAATTATTGCCTTGATTGTCGAGCCAAAATTATAAATTTTATGACCACGTACGGAAAATATGGCGAACCGTACAAACATAAAAGATTAACAGACATTGATTTTATATTATGTAATAATTATACGTAAGATTAATTTGGAATATGTATAAGTAAATGGGTATCACAGAGAGAGAGAGAGAGAGAGAGAGAGAGAGAGAGAGAGAGAGAGAGAGAGAGAGAGAGAGAGAGAGAGTAATACTTAAATTCCATACTGCTCCTGTTCCCTTTGTAAGTGAACCAAAACAAGCAATGAACTCAGAAGTAAAAGGAAGTATGAGTAATAAAAATAAGAATAGCTTTTTTTTGAAGACGAATCTAAAACTTTTTACGATTATATAAAAGACAGGATGAAAATAAAGGAGGACACAAGTCCTCATAAAAAAACTTTTCCGCAAACTTCATTGATAATAATGAAGTTTAATCGATATCATTAAGACTTTTTCAGTAATGAAATAAACATTCTGAAATGCAGCATTTTTTTCCCCCTTTTCTTTCGTAGGATATGAAAAGAACAACTGGATATATTCGAAGTTCTTGTTGAGAAAAGAGTAATTAATTAGTCTCAAGAGTGTTAAAAGGTAGGAAGCAGTAGTATGGTGACATCTCGCAGAGATTTTCGCAACGGAAGTAAGGGGAAAGTGAGACTTTTATTTCGATTATAAGATAACTGGTAAGGGTGCATTGGATAAAGTTTATCGTGAGACAAAGCCTCCATCCTCAGGGCAGAGCTCCCCAAAGGGTATTTATTATTTTTATTTTGAATAGATGTAGAGGCACATATATATATATACTGTGTATATATATGTACTCCCTGGAAAGAAGAAGAGAGAGGTATACCATAATCTACATATGGGAAATGATCGAAAAACTGGTGCCAAACCTCAAACTAAACCCAATTACCATCCAAACAACGCTGGAAAATAAAAAAGGCAGAGTGTGTAGTGTTCCTAAAAATAAAGGCCCGACAAGGGGCCTCTACAACAGTGAAGGAAAATAGCTTGGTTGTCAGGGGCCAAGACTTTTTAACCAGCTTCCTAAGGACCCCAGAAACGTTACAGGGGTCAAAGTTGAAGTCTTCAAGAGAAGACTAGATGCCTGACTCAAGACGGTACCAGATGAGCCGGGTGTACCTGGCTATGTGCGGTGGAGAGCGCAAGAGAGCAATTCGCTCCTCCACCAAGCCAGGCCTAGAGGCGGGGCCACCAGCTTGACCTTCGTGTGAAGAGAGACCGACGCACTTAACCGCAACGGCAACGAAGGTAAAGAGGTTTATATATATATATATATACAGGGCGTCCCAAAAAAATGTATACACACTTTAACAGCTGATAGCTCAATTGATGTTTCTTTCTTTCAAAGTTAAACCCATTAGAATTAATAATGGCAGTCAGACTAAGCTTTGAACAAAGGAAATTCATTCTAAAATGCTACTGGAAGTGTGAAAACGCAGTTGAAGTGCAAAGACAGTTTAGGAGGGAGTTTCAAACAGATCCACCAACGCGACTTACCATCACTCGAATTAGAGATAATTAGCCGATGGAACTGTTCAGAATGTCCACAAGAAGCGTCCGGAAGACCACGGACATCGACAAGCCCCACAAAGCAAGAAAGAGTACTGGAAACGTATCACCAAAGTCCAAGAAAATCTGTGCGGCAAGCGAGTCGTGAGGTAGGAATTTCAGAATCGTCTGTCCAACGCATTTTGAAGCGCTGTCAATGGAAAAGTTACATTCCAAGATTAGTCCATGCTATTAATGAAGATGATCCGGACCGAAGAGTGGAGTATTGCGAGTGGTACTTGGCACGATGTGGATGTGGATTGGACGAAGGGGTTTCGTAGAATACCCTCCGCGTTCACCAGACCTCACACCACTAGACTTTTTTTTATGGGGATACTTAAAAGACAAAGTCTACGCTATAAAACCTGCAACAGTCGCTGAATTGAGAGCAGCCATTGAACGAGAATGCACACAAATACCAAACGAAATGTTTCGTGATGTTTGCGATTCCATTGCTTCGCGTTATCAGCAGTGCCTGGACCAGAACGGACGTCAGTTTGAAAACAGGCGTTGACAAAACAATTAAATAATGTCTGTAGATTCTATTACATTTTGAAAATGAAATGTATTTTAATAAACATTGCCTTTATAATTATTTAAAGTGTGTATACATTTTTTTGGGACACCCTGTATATATATATAATAATCTATCTATACTATAATAAGAGAGGTGTCCATCTGTCCGTCTGTCCGTCTGTCCGTCACACATTCAGAAATTGTGAGAAAAATTGTGAGAAAAAAATTCAGAAATTGTATTACGGGCGGCAATGTGAAGCTCAAGATTTTCATGGCTGTGTTCTTTTCTGTAGTTTAGCAATGGGGGAAGGGTGGGGGTGGGGGTAATGGGGGATGGGTGGGGTAATGGGGAGGGTGGGGGTAATGGGGGAGGGGGTTACCCCCCAAGTTGTATGAATGGGGGTGAGGAGGTTTTGGGAGATACCAGATTCAGAAATGTTGACACAATGTGAAGCTCAAAATTTTCACGGCTGGGTTCTTTTTTTGTAGTTTAGCCTGTCTAACCGTCAGCGAAGCGGCGGGAACTGTACTAGTAATAATAATAATAAAAGGACGTGTGTGTGTGTGTATGTGTCTGTTTGTTCCAGCCATAACTTCAAAATGGAAGCAGTTACAAACATGAAACTTCACACACATATTGATTAGGTCCCCAGGTTGTGCACTTGGGTGTTAATAAATTAAATAATTAAAATTACTGTGCCCGAAGGCTCCAGTACCGCAATTAAACTACAGAAAAGAACGCAGCCGTGAAAATTTTGGGCTTCACATTGTGTCAAGATTTCTGAATCTTAAGATTTTCATGACTAATTATTTGGTCAATAAAATTATAGAAAAGAACAGAGTCATGAAAATCTTGAGCTTCACATATAATTAAAACTAGTGGAGAGACCCCGTTGCCGGGGTGGATGTTGAACGCTATATATATATATATATATATACGGGTATATATATATTATATATATACCCGGTTAGGTCAACTGAATGCCCGGTTAGGTTAATTGAATGCCCGGTTAGGTTAATTGAATGCCCGGTTAGGTCAACTGAATGCCCGATTAGAATAATTGAATGCCCGGGTAGGTTAATTGTACGCCCTTGACAATTGGTTAGGTTGACCTAACCGGGCATTCAATTAACCTAACCGGACATTCAGTTTACCTACCCGGGCATATACTATATATATATATATTATATATATATATATATATATATATATGCACTGTATGCACGGTGTGTGTGTATCATATATATATATAGCGTTCAACATCCACCCTGGCAACGTCGGGTCGCTCCGCTAGTATATATATATGTGTGTGTGTGTATATATAGCGCTAGACGTTTCAGAAACTATAGTTTCCATCTTCTTCAGCTAAAAAATAAAAGTTAATTAAAATTACAGTTAAAAATTAAAAGTAATTACAAATACAAAGTTGTCTTTATAACCAACCTGAGGTCCTCGATACTAAACTATAAATGGAAAGCTGTGAACAAAAAAAACCCAGATGAAAAAGTTGGTTGGTTATATTGTACATAATTTGGTTGAGGAAAAATGTCCATTAAATGTGGGTTTGAGTTGGTGTATGTAGAGGGATTCCAATATTGTAAGGTCGTTAGTCTGAGGTGAAGATGTTAGAATTATCTGTTACCTAAAGTAACAGGATGTGGAATATTGTTCAGAATGGTTTCTAATAAATAGAAATTCCGGTTTTGATACTGTTCTACAGTATATGCCCTGAAAGAAACTCCTCTACAGTACGTTTGCAAACCCTTTGCTCGAGATGTAGAAGAGTTTTGCGTACGTAGCTGGCATTGCAGCCAGCGCACTGGAAAAGATAACTAACAGAGGATGTGAGAAGTTTCGGGAGGGCTTCTTCGTGTTTTAAGATCGACTGTACTGAGGATGTATTGATAGATATAAATCGAAAATGACATTGGGGAAAGGCCGGGACGAAGACAGATTTCAGTAAAGCTATCATTTTACATGACTGTATTTTAATGTATGGGAGCTTGACGTATAGTGGTAACTTGGGGACATCTGGAGTAGGAGATTTTGAGCAATAAAGATTGGTTAACTTCTTGAATATACAATTAGGGAAAAATTACAAAGCTTCTTAGATATTGAACTTCCTTATGGAACAAAGTTCAATCAGAGTAAATTCTGTAAGCAAGGAAAAATCTAGATCTGATATAGAAAGTGAATTTGAAGGGTATGGAGGTAAAATAATTATTTTCTTAAATGGTACTCCTTTTCTTTCTAAACAGTGTACTGGAGAATGAATTGCAACGCGTGACGATAACATCTAGGAATGAGAGGCTGTTATTACTTTCTTTCTCCATTGTAAATTTAATGTTCTGGTGTTTGTCGTTCAAGGAAGTTAAAAACGAGAAGCATGAGTCCATGACTTTCTTCCCTAAGAAGTACAAAACAGTCATCAACATATCTCTAATATGAAATGGGTTTAAATTCGCTTGGACATTCTAAGTCTAAGGCAAATATCTTTATAAAAACATGAAACTATTCGCAAAGGTGGGACCCAGGGGGGATCTCATTGCCATTCCATCAGTTTGAGAGTCCAATTCATGATTAAAAATAAAGATTGAATTATTAACAGCTAAATAATGATCTGTTAAGACCTAAAATATCATTAGAAGAATTAAAAAGTTTGTTACATATAATATCACAGGTTTCTTTTACAGGAAAGTTAGTAAATAAGGAGGAGATTGTAGACACCAATCAACCAGGAAAGTACTCCAGGGGGAGGGGGGGGAGACGTTAGGCAGGAGACAGGGAGTGCTGGAACTCCCGTTTCTCCCGTCACTCCTCTTTAGCTGATCTTTTTCAGTGTCTTATTTACCCTTGTGAGCAGTCCAGCATGCTCTCAAACGCACACTTCTTTCCTTATTCCTCACTACACATATTATACATGCATCTTACACACTACAAATTCTTTTCAAAATTTAAAAAAAAAAAAAGGCGGCATCGGGCCTCAGAGATCTTGATTTTGACTTTCTCCTTATATAGGAGGGCGGCATATTTGCGGGCACTTGCCCTTGCCCCCTCCTTCCGATATAAAAATAACTAATAGGGTGTGTCAATTTTGGGGGTGAAATGACTAAATTGAAAATCATGTGATTTGGTAGCAATTTAATATAATCATTTGGCATACAAAATAATATCCTTGCTTCAAAAACAATAAAAAATAAATCCTACCTACATCAATTTTAATTCAAAAATTCCATTTTTCCGTAAATTCGTAACAAAATAACAAATTTGCGCAAACATCCTATCAACATTTAAAGTGGCAATAAGATATCATTCAGAGTCTTTATTTGAAAGTAACCAATGCAGTCATGTCCTTTTTGCTGCGGTTCCTTGACATCAGCATTCGGCTTGCTACTTGCGCTTTGATGTAGCCTTCTCGCCTCTCGTGACTGTAAACTTGACTAGCTGCTTCTGTGACCATTTTCACACATCTCTCCACACTCTGAGTGTGAGAAGGCCACTTTGGCACTTGCATTGGGGCCTCTTTAAGTTGTGTTAAATCTTTGTTTGTTATACATGTTGTCAGTGGTGGCTCCAAAACTTCCGAACTCAAGTTAACTAATTCTGACAATTTCGTAGCATTGACGTTTATCGGAGGTACCTTCCTTGTCTGAACAGAGCAGTCTCCCAGCTGGTCATCATCTAGTGATGTTCCTCTAAGCTTTAGAATGATTTCCACAGCCTCAGTTCGCTCTTTGGTACATTGGCTGCAGATTATTGCTTGCAAAACTGCCTCTGGCCTAGCATACCAAGCGGACCTTCTCACCACAGGTAACACGATGTCCACCACTACTTTCCTTTTGGTTCTCAGTAGCTGTAATTGAAACAAGATGTGGTTGGGCCCCTCCATCCACACTGGATTAAGTTTTACATTGAACCAGTGAGGAAGATAAAACCCAATAATAAATTCAACAATCAACATCAAATTCTGTAGCATTTTGCCCTTCAGTGCATGTTTGGAAACCCAAATCCTGCAGAAACGAATCGCTGTAGTTAACAAACGACTGTGACTTACGGTTCCAATCTCCAAGAGAGCCAGATTTTGAGGCAACTCTCCTGATCTGATTGCTTGAACAATACGATAAGCGTAAGATTGATCCGTGCTGAGGTCTTTGATAACTTCTTCAGACAACACTGGAAGGGGAGGGCCTACTTCGACCTTTGGAAATTTTGTATTTATTTCTAATTCCGTTGCTTCATCTAGCATGTTGCCAAGGGGGCCTGACCACTTGTTGTTGCTCTTTGTAGGACCATCAAGTTCCTGGATGAGACGACGAAGAGGTAGTTCCCCTGTGTACAAATCACATACAATCCAAAGAAGCCTTCTTCCAAGTTTTTTCTCTAAATGCGTCATAACACCGCCCTGCCATCCAGTGTTCACCGCAGTTGAGTCTCCACCAACGGCCTGCAGTGAACTGTCAAGTCTTCTTTCTTGAAGCCAACATATTATTTGATCAGCAATTGCCTCTGCATGTTTCTTGCCTTCTACTTCTGCTTCAGGAATAAAGTGAAACAAATAGCGGCCACCAGGTTCGGAACACACAGAGTAGTGTTCTTCTTTGATGAGACCGGGAAACTTTCTGTCCATTCCCTCTACCTCTAGGAGAACTTTTGTGTCATCTCTTCTTTCATCAAACAAAAGGCAAGAGAGACCTTCCTCCTTCAAATCTTTTTCATGCTGATCAGATATTGCCTTCATTATTTTTTCTTGTGCTCTTCTTATCTTATTATGATCTATCACTAAGGATGTATCCTCTCGGCTGATGAGGCCTGCATCTATCCAAGCGGCAGTGGCAATCTCTGCAGTCTCTCGTAGTCCCGTATGGTGGCGAATACTGGCAAGGGCAATGTTTGAGATGTCTTTAGTGTTGTATTTCATTCTCTTCGGCGAAGGTTCAGATGGCATTTTGGAGCTATCATCTGATGTTGCTTCTTTCTGTTCATCTGAAGAGCTTTCAAAGAAGTGAGAAACCTCTTGATAGAGCTCTTCATCTCTTTGGGTGGCTTCTTCACTCTTCTTTTTCTTCCTTTCTTCCCTCTCTCGGATTTTCTCTTTTTTCTTAGCAATAACAATCTGTTTTTTGGTTTCTGAATAATCTGCCGAACCAATCTGCATACTTCCTTGGCCTCTGCCTTTGTTCTCTGCGCCTTTATGAAAGCCAGCTCCAAAACAGGGATCTTCTTCTCACGAGGACAGCGATGATCAATGTGAGGGTGAGGTTCTCTTCTGCATGAGGGAGAACAATTGGCTTCAGAACACAACTCTATGGGACACTGGCAGTTAAAAATGTCAAGAATAGCATCAAGTGTGTGCAGAAATTTATTTTTCTTTGCTTGTTTTCCTTTACCAAGTGATGTCTCAACTGCTTTGTGCCACAGCTTTGTTAATTTTAGCTCAATAGTTCTATACTGATTGAGTACAGGTGGTTTGAATAACACATTAGCTTTTTTCCACTGATGCAGAAGAGGGGGAATCATGTCCCTTATGAGCTCTTTCTCTGTGTAGTTCCTTCTATCCTTTGTATTTTGTTCACGAAGGAGTAACCCTAGTCTCAGCATGTCTCGCACTGTTGGTAGTTCTGATACGGGAAGCTCCTTGCCTGTACCGACTAACAGGCTCAAGTGGCATGACGACTGACTTCTTGTCTTCAATTTTGGCATCTTAGGAATATCTGAAAAGAAAGAAAAACATTTAAGTATTTTATATCAATTACGATGTTTCAAAGTTTAGTCATTCGATGTTCTAAAATTCAATAAAAAATTATTTCATGGGATTACAACATAATTAGACAGAAGAATATGATAATAATAAATAATTGTAATAATCAATAATCCATCCATACCTACAGTTAAACTGTAGTATTCGTCTAGTAGAATAACTATGAAGTAGGTACAAGAGCAATAACAGCAAACCACCGTCTAGACATCTAAGAGGCAACTAAGGACTGAGAGTGAGGAACAGTTCTATTCATGTTGTGACTTGTACATTGTACAACAACTATATGACCTTGAAAACACTCCATATGTGATCAGTGGGATAATTCTGTGACAGATGAATAGTTAATCAATTTATGTCTTATTATTTAGTAAAAAGAGTCAATTTCTGAAACTTTAAGGTAAAATTGATGTAGGTAAGGGTTATTTTACTTCATTTTGGTTGGCCAATTTCAAGTTTTGACATGAAAAGACACTATATTTTCACTACCAAAATTGATTTGAAAAAAGTTGACAAAATTGACACACCCTAATAACTAATGACTCTACATCAAAACTGGTCATAAAAAAATTGGTATCAGACGAAGAATCGATACTGAAACACGTTCAAAGGAGTCATTTCGTGTGTATTTGTTCTGTATTAATATTAATGGGCTCAATAACGGAACAAGGAACTTAGCTAGTTTAAAATTTGGAAAGTTTCCAGCTGAAAGTATTGGTCGGACAGGTAAATTTCACAACTCTAACATCTTCACTTTAGACTAACGATCTTACAATATTAGAACCCCTCTACATAAACCAACTGAAACCCTCACTTAAAGAACATCCTTCGTCCAAATTATGTACGATATAACCAACCAACTTTTTCGTCTGACAGATTTTGTGCATCGCTTTCCATTTATAGTTCAGTATGGAGACCCTCAGGTTGGTTATAAAGCCAACTTTGCATTTGTAAATACTTTTAATTTTTAAATGTAATTCTTTTCTTAATTGTAATTTTTAATTACTTTTTAACTTTTACTTTTTTAGCTATAGAAGATGGAAACTATAGTTTCCGAAACGTCTAGCGCTATTGAATTAATGTATGTTTATGTGGTAGTTTTTCTCTTCATATCTGGAATAATATTACCTAGGAATAAGTCCATTTGCGATGTATACACTACATATATAACCTTTGGTTAGCTTCCGCCCGAATTGTTCATTCTGACGAAGGCCAAGCTTTTCACTCCACTTTAGACCTACAGTTTAACGTGGAATCCGAACCACGCCCCATCAGCAGCCCAGCGTCTTAACCACTAGGCCACCTAGGGTACCCATTTATCTACTAACCACTTTCTTTATTGTGTGGAAGGATGAACAGCTGGGTTTTGCTGCGCGCCGGCTGCCGTCGGGTCTTGAACCCGGGGCCGATGGATTCGTAGTCAGCGACGTTAACCACTACACCACCGAGGCGCATATATATATATATATATATATATATATATATATATATATATATATATATAACAGCAAATGCACCTCATATTACTGAATTCTAGATTTCAGGTTGATACTGTTGCTTTATACGTCATACACATATGTCAAGCTCATCAGTCACCACCTTATCGCAAGAGAAAAAGATAAAGAAGGAAAGTCCCTTCGCGAATGGTTTTCAGTTCCCATGGCAACTGATCATACTGTAAAAGTGGTAAAGAAATGGGATCTATATATTTTATAATTATAATAAGAATCGGAGGGACAAAGCTTTTGGCACCGACTGTATATATATAATATATATATATATATATATATATATATATATATATAGTCATGCGGTTTGCTTCTACAAAGCTTCAATTTAATATTTAGGAGAAATCCAATGACAAGGAGGAATGTAAATGCCATGAAAAGTCTTCTTTAATGCGCAACGTTTCGAGCAATACGCTCATCATCAGGCTAGATAATAACAATATGAAATTAGAATCAATAAATAAATGTGAACAAGACAAAATAATTTCCATGAAACCTATTCAGTAAAAGCAAATTTTAAAAAGACTAAAAGAAGAGGGTTAAATTCAAAGTTATAAAAATTTACATATAAAATTAACCAGAAATTTAAAAAGCTATTTTTAAATTACATATAGTAAATTTGAAATTAGTACACTGGAATAATTAACACTAATACAATGGAATAATTAACACTACGAACCTTTCAATGCTGGTTCCGAGGCACGAGTAATTTAAAACAAAACAAAACAGGAAACAAGCTATGGGTTGGGCGGTTGGAGTTATAAGTTAGGGGAGGGGGGAGGGGAGTTGGGGAGGGGGGTTTATAAAAAATTTAGAGGGACAGCTGAGGAATCCACGTTTAGAGAAGGGGTCAATGTTTTAATATAAAGAGATTCCAAAATTCTAAGTGAGTTAGGACAAGAATTACAACCGAGAATTTTAAAATTATCTAAAGTGACATCAGTTTTACATTTTATACTGTGTTCCCGAATACTGGAGGCTTCTTTTTTATTTAAAATTTTACCTGTTCGGCAACTTATTCCCATATGCGAATAAAATCTAGTCCTAAGGGAGCGCACGGTGCTGCCAATGTAAGTACCAAGGAGACACCTTGGGCAGGTAAATAAATATACAACACCGCTACGCAACGAATCAGGAGTTCGATCCTTCGCTGAGAAAAAGCTACCTAAAGACATTTTGTTAATAAATATAATGCGAAAATCAGTATGATAAAAAAATTTTCTTAACAACTTTGTAAATTTAAGTTTAAATTCTTTATTCATGGGACCCATTTCAGGTACCAGGAAATATTTTATATCTTTAGGCACTGAAATACAGGAAAGTTGAGGGCTATAAACATTATTTAAGAAAGATCTTATTAGTTTATCTACATATTGAACAGGAAAACTATTATTGGTAAAATATGATCTTAAATTATTAAATTCATCGTTTAGTAAGGTAAAACTAGAGGTCAAATTATATCCTCTGAACAAGAGAGTTTTAATACACGACATCTTATAGTTAAAATCAGTAAAACTAAAGAAATTCATGCCCAAACCAGTAAAAGTGGGTTTCCTGTAAACTGATGTAGTAATAGAATCACCTTTTTTCGAAATTAAAAGATCTAAAAAGGGAAGGGAGCCATTTTTCTCAGTTTCCATTGTATAAGTTATATTGGGGTGCAGAGAATTTAAGAAGTTAAAAAATTGTTGCGCTTGTACAGCATTATCAAAAACAGCTATCGAGTCATCAACGAAGCGTCGATAGAAAATTGGTTTACAATGGGTGGGAGATTGTCTAAAAATTACACTTTCTAAATGAGTCATAAAAAAATCAGCTGATAGAGGTCCGACGGGTGATCCCATCCCAACACCATCAATTTGTTGGTAAACCTTTTAAGCAATGTTCTTTTACTTTCAATAATAAGGTTTACCAACAAATTGATGGTGTTGGGATGGGATCACCCGTCGGACCTCTATCAGCTGATTTTTTTATGACTCATTTAGAAAGTGTAATTTTTAGACAATCTCCCACCCATTGTAAACCAATTTTCTATCGACGCTTCGTTGATGACTCGATAGCTGTTTTTGATAATGCTGTACAAGCGCAACAATTTTTTAACTTCTTAAATTCTCTGCACCCCAATATAACTTATACAATGGAAACTGAGAAAAATGGCTCCCTTCCCTTTTTAGATCTTTTAATTTCGAAAAAAGGTGATTCTATTACTACATCAGTTTACAGGAAACCCACTTTTACTGGTTTGGGCATGAATTTCTTTAGTTTTACTGATTTTAACTATAAGATGTCGTGTATTAAAACTCTCTTGTTCAGAGGATATAATTTGACCTCTAGTTTTACCTTACTAAACGATGAATTTAATAATTTAAGATCATATTTTACCAATAATAGTTTTCCTGTTCAATATGTAGATAAACTAATAAGATCTTTCTTAAATAATGTTTATAGCCCTCAACTTTCCTGTATTTCAGTGCCTAAAGATATAAAATATTTCCTGGTACCTGAAATGGGTTCCATGAATAAAGAATTTAAACTTAAATTTACAAAGTTGTTAAGAAAATTTTTTTATCATACTGATTTTCGCATTATATTTATTAACAAAATGTCTTTAGGTAGCTTTTTCTCAGCGAAGGATCGAACTCCTGATTCGTTGCGTAGCGGTGTTGTATATTTATTTACCTGCCCAAGGTGTCTCCTTGGTACTTACATTGGCAGCACCGTGCGCTCCCTTAGGACTAGATTTTATTCGCATATGGGAATAAGTTGCCGAACAGGTAAAATTTTAAATAAAAAAGAAGCCTCCAGTATTCGGGAACACAGTATAAAATGTAAAACTGATGTCACTTTAGATAATTTTAAAATTCTCGGTTGTAATTCTTGTCCTAACTCACTTAGAATTTTGGAATCTCTTTATATTAAAACATTGACCCCTTCTCTAAACGTGGATTCCTCAGCTGTCCCTCTAAATTTTTTATAAACCCCCCTCCCCAACTCCCCTCCCCCCTCCCCAATTTTTTATAATCCCCCTCCCCTAACTTATAACTCCAACCGCCCAACCCATAGCTTGTTTCCTGTTTTGTTTTGTTTTAAATTACTCGTACCTCGGAACCAGCATTGAAAGGTTCGTAGTGTTAATTATTCCATTGTATTAGTGTTAATTATTCCAGTGTACTAATTTCAAATTTACTATATGTAATTTAAAAATAGCTTTTTAAATTTCTGGTTAATTTTATATGTAAATTTTTATAACTTTGAATTTAACCCTCTTCTTTTAGTCTTTTTAAAATTTGCTTTTACTGAATAGGTTTTATGGAAATTATTTTGTCTTGTTCACATTTATTTATTGATTCTAATTTCATATTGTTATTATCTAGCCTGATGATGAGCGTATTGCTCGAAACGTTGCGCATTAAAGAAGACTTTTCATGGCATTTACATTCCTCCTTGTCATTGGATTTCTCCTAAATATTATATATATATATATATAGGGTGTCCACAAAGTCCTGTTCCGGTTTTAAAATTTTATTACAACAAAATCAAAAGAGATAGAATAATGCATTTTTTATTGCATTTTGTTGCTTAACTAATTAAGTTTTTTATTGATGTACAGGTTGTACTCTGAGTGTCAAGTTGCTCTTGATAAAAGCTTGAACGAAAATGGCAACTACACAGGAAAGTGCTCAATATGTAATCTGGTTTGAAAAACTTGGACTATTTGCACTTTATACGAGTAAAGATGCAATCTCTTGTGTACAACTTTGTGTACCGTTGATCTTGGTAGTTGCAGTTCACTTCAGACACGACGAATAGACTTTCTAGGGCTGCGTTGGAACGTCTCCTGGACGAGTGTTGGCAAGTCAATCACACTTCCTGTCTCCCGAAACTTGCAAAACCACCTCCTAATGCTGGGTATGGAGGGAGGATCCTTGCCATATTGACGGCTCCGCAAACCAGATTACACATTGAACTTTCTCCTTTGTAGTCGCCATTTTCGTTCAAACTTCTATCAGTAGAAACTTGACACTCAGATTACAAATTGTAAATCAGGAAAAAACTTCATTAGTTAAGCAACAAAATGCAAAAAACTGCATTATTTTATCTCTTTTACTTTTGTTGTAATAAAATTTTAAGACTGGAACAGGACTTTGTGGACACACTGTATTCTGTACCTTGAATTATAATAACAAGAAAAAAATTGGAAAACTAGTAGACATATGCTAAAAATATAATAATAATACTAGGGGCACTCAATATATTTTGCTCCACCCTTTTTTCTTAGCTAAATAATAAGCCATGGGGCTGAAATGTCTTTTGGGCTGTAAGTTTGAACTTTCTGCGCTTCACATAACCAGATTTTTCCAGTTTGAACCTCCCCTCCTTGTATAAAACCGCTTTTAAACGCCCTTCTATAAAACCGATGATTAACGCAGTTTCGAAAATGGCGTCTGACAGTGATGTGCCTCGCAAACAGAGCTGTTATCGAGCTCTTAATTGCAGAGAAGGAAACAGTTGGAAATATTCACAAACGTCTGCAAAACGTTTACGGAGATGCTGTTGTTGATCGAAGCACAGTTGGACGCTGTTCTAAACGTGTGAGATCATCGGAGAGAGGGAGAGCCAGCCTCGATGATGAGCCACGCAGCGGTCGCCGGCATCGGCTGTGACATCTCACATTGTGCAACGTGCTAACAGTATCATTCGATCAAATCGGCGCGTCACATACAAGGAGCTATCACTGGAGCTAGGAATTAGTGAAGGAAGTGTGAATACGATAATTCAGCAACTGGGATACTCAAAAATGTGTTCACGGTTTGTTCCTCGCGAACTAACTGAAGATCACAAAACCCAAACAAAAGAAATTGCTTCGGAGTCGTTGGTTCGATATGAGATAGAAGGGGTGACATCCTTTCACGAATTATGACTGGGGATAAGACTTGGGTACACCACTTTGAACCTGAAACGAAACGCCAATCCATGGAGTGGCATCACGCAGACTCCCCACTCAAGAAAAAGTTCAAAATGGCTCCCTCTGCACGAAAGAGTATGGCCACCATCTTGTGGGACATGAAAGGAATGATTCTGGTGGATATTATGAAGAAAGGACAAACAATCCACTCAGAGGCATATATTGCTACCCTACAGAGACTCCAGAGACGTATAAAGCGAGTTCGACCGGAGAGGAAACTGGAAGACGTCCTTCTTTTGCACGATAACGCAACACCACACAACAGTTTGCAAACAAGAGAGGCCATCACAAAAATGCGCTTGACTGTGTTACCCCACCCTCCATACAGCCCGGATCTGGCACCTTCAGACTTCCATTTGTTTGGGCCAATGAAGGATGCTATTCTTGGCAGAAAATTTCAGAGTGACGATGAGGTTGTTGAGGAGGTTAAGAGGTGGCTCCAGCGGAACAACCCAGCAGACTTTTACCAGCAAGGAATAAAGGCTCTTGTTTCGAGGTGGAGGAAAGCCGTAGAAAAGACTATGCGGTAAAAATGAAAACTTGTAGAAAAGGTATGTAACTACTTGTGTACAAAATTTCTGGAATTTACAAGGAAACGTGGAAAGAAAAAAAAAGGTGGGGCAAAATATATTGAGTGGCTCTCGTAATTAATGACACTTAGTTTATATATACTGTATATATAATGAAGATTGTTGTTTGTGGTTATTGGTATACGAGCGGTAGTCGTATACGTATTGGTGGATAATTAGAGGATGAAGGGGTTTGAGTTCCACTGGCCTTGGAGTAACGGTGTAGCTCTATAGATTCTCGGGCATCAGGATGGCGCTGATGCTACCGAATGGTAAGCCACTTTAGTAGGGGTAATTAATGATATGAGTCCGGCTTACATAATTTATTATGATAAATAAGAATAGATGAACTGGCCTAGTGGCATAGGGTTTATGCACAAGGCATGCGGTCTAACGGTAAGTATGGAAATCGTGCCGGATGCGGTTCGACTTGACCTTTTATAACAGCCCGAGTCTCGCGCATGAGCCTTGGATCCACGCATTAGGATGCTGCGAGCCATCCCATATAAGGAACTAGATAAAAAACGCGTGCTTTAGGCGGGAAGGGCGCGTCATTCTATAACACATATATACTTATACACATCCGAACCTTATACTTATACAAAACCACGTACGTTGACTGAGAACCTATATTTTTAATGTTATTAATATTCATTTATAAATTAGCATATAATAGTCGAAACATGTACGCAAATAAAGGCTATACAAACAGCATACACAGTACACACCTTTATTAATTTGTTTCACTGTTTGGTCACGCTCTTCAGTATGGTAGCGTACAACCCAGCGCTATACTATTTTTTTTATGAACATCGAAACGTTCAGCAACTTAATTAATGAATGATCCAGCCATCTATCATTCTATTAAGCCTCCACTCATCCCTTGTGTTGTTTTATGAACAGCACCTTGTCTTTCCATGTTGATAGTTTTTGAAAGTATGTTAAATTCACTCTGAGTGACAACGTCGGAAATGTTGGCAAACGTAATTACTCGAGTAAAGAATTCTGTGATTTTTGTTTTATTTTAAAGTATAACTGTGGCATTAAAAAAGTGTTGAATTTACAACATAGATTTATAATTTTAACATTAATTTGTTGCAGTTGTTTATCCATATAAAGTGTGCATTAAGAAAAAAAGTTTTTTCTGACTTCACAATGATGTCATGTATTTAGTCTTTATTTCCAAATCTTATGTAATGTAGTTTTAATATGGAATTGTACATTTATTGATGATATATATCGAAAGTGTTGGAACAGCATAAAGATAAAGAATTTATATTAGTTACATTAAACTATTTACATACTGAATAGCAATTCACATTATAGGACTGTGATATTTTTTGTGAAGAGTATACATTTCTTGTTGGTTTTCAGTTGTCATCTGAACTAAGAAAATTGAAAAATGTCTCTTTCCATTTCTTATGAGCACATTCTGTACGACCTGTATGTTGACTGTTTTTAGGATTTTTTTTTGCAATACTACTGAAACGCATTATATGATAAATGTATCAGTATAGTTTAAGTTAGGAAGCATAAATGGCACCCACGTCTTCAAGCCGCTTCCAGTGAGATAAACGAAGTGAAGCGACATTGAGTGTGATAAGTAGTTGAATGGGAGACCAACGTACTGTTTTACGATTCTGTCGCCGTCCTTGGTTCTGAATTCAGGTTCAGTTGTAGCTCCCTCCTACTATACGACTTTTAACGTTGCAACAGATAAAAAATAATAACTGCATAGATTATAATTTCCCCTATAACACAGTAGAAGAGGGATGTATTTGAAAATAAAATCAGAGAGGGGCTTTCAAAATAACTTCACTCACGAAGGAAAAAAGTGGAACTAATCCCTAGTTCTTTAAAAGGAGCTGCTTAGAATATACGTTTGTACCCTCAGTAGTATGGTATGCACTCATCCAGGGTGGGGTGGCGCTTCCTGGGAGCTGCGCCCTCTGACTGTCTTCGAGGAAGAGGTGGGGGATGAATCCCTAGGGAGGGGGCTGCTCCCCCAACGGGCAAAAAAGAGGAAGAATAAAAGAGGGGAAACAAAATGGTAAAGAGAGGAAACTGAAGGGTAAGAGAGGGTAGTCTTGATACTGCGTCTTGTTATCAGTAGATTTAATCTAAAAAGGTCATGTTTTAGTTTCAAAAGGTCTTTAAGATGGTCATTAAGGTGACATTGATGGATGAACCGCATGAATGGTTTGAGCTTCAAAGGAAAGACGGAGAAATATGGTTTTAGATTTACATACAAGGGTAAAATGAGTACGTTATTAGTATTGATTTAATTGATATATTAATTGTTACTATTATTATTTACTTATTTTGTTCTTTTTATATTTTTTATTATTATTATTATTATTATTAGTAGTAGTAGTAGTAGTAGAAGTAGTAGTAGTAGCAGTAATAGTAGTACGTGCATAAATAAAATGAACAAGTTATTATTAGTTAAACAAACAAACAATCAAACCTTCTTAAAGAATATCAGCTGTAGTTTATATGGTGATTACTGTATATCATAAAAAAAATTTACTTCTGAATTCTAGAATTTTGACTCGGAAAGTGTAAAATGGTTTGCGACCTCGTCAGAAACACTTTCATCTCGATTAAATCAGAGATTTAGCCTTAAGTGCATCATTAACTTTTCAAAAATGTACATCTATTTTAAAAGTTATTGAAAATATCAGATTTATAACATTATCAAAAAAGTATTAGAGCTATAAGCATACAAAGCATACAGTATACACAAAAAAGGAACCTCCTCGTGAATGATATTACGGTGCAACACTCAAAATAGTAGCTTATTGTCTTCATTTTCTATGAATATTTATGTTTTTCACGAAATTTTAATAAAAAAAATCGCATTATTTCGGTCATACTTTTATCATTTCAGCTTTTTTTACCTGTGAACAATTGCATAATGTCGGTTTTATTAGGGCTTTCAGATGGTATGGCCATGAATGAATGAATGAATAAATGAATAATTAGTTTGTCGTTTTGACAGTTTAATTACCCGATTGTATATGAAAAATTTTAGTTCCATGTAGGCCTCACCTTTTCCCTTTAAAAATCTTTTTCTCCAGAAAGAATTATAGCTAGTAGGAAAAGTGCAGTTTTCAGTTTCCTGGTGTCATTAACAAGTATTAATTTTAAAGTACTCTTTTTAACTTTGAAATTTAAGAGCTACCATCTCGTCGTAAATAAAAGGATCAGCGCACTCGTGTGAGATCCCTATCTCGAGCTCCAATGGTATTTTATCCTGCAAATTTGAGATTAATAGGCTTAGTGTTACCTGAACGGTAGCATTACCCTATAATTACGTTTCCATGGGGAACACTCGAATGCAAATAACTTTTGATATTTAGCTACGCAGAAAACAAGGACTTCCCGCAACCTTCTACACATAGAAATATTATCTTCGTTTGTCTTAAATCACTCAAAAAGAAAGTTTTGAAGACCGTTTCTTCTATCTAAAGAAGAGATCACCTGAAGATCAGGGTCCCCAGCAATGTTCCCTCTAAGGTGTGCGCGTGTGCGCGCGCACACGCGTTGTGAAACCCGCACACACAGCAAAATAAAATGCGCACAGGCTCAAGCGTATCATGAGTCACGACAGTAAATGAAGTAATTTAAAAAATATACCGTCACACAAGGTCTGACCATTTGCATCAACATACTCTATAGTCGCTCTTTTAAGTATGATATTAACCCCTTCCGCCCGACTTCGCCGACGTCCGCGCAATTACGCAATACAGATTTTTTTTACTCTATGTATTTGCATTTTTTTTCTTTTATACATTAACGCATTGAATGTAAACCTTCTCTTTCTTATTTTTGCATAAAAACGAATAGTAATTATCTCATAATTCATAAAAAATAAAAAAAATTTCATTTTATTCCTATTTTGTGAATGGATAAAATCATGTATTAATCTTGATAGTCTATTTTAAATTTCTAAATGCTAAAAATTGTTTTGAGAAATGATAACTAAAATAGTCATTTTCAATTAATGTTATTTTTATTTTATTTCTTTGTTTTGTTGAATTTTATTTTACTATTTTTTATTTTATTCATATTTTTAAAATGGATAAAATGTTGGTGCTCTTCCAATATGTGCTCTACCGCGAAACTGTGATCTACCATATTCCAATACGTGCTCTACCGTGAAACTAGCCTTATAAGGCTAACTAACGAAAATATCATGACTTAACCTAACCAATCGTTAGGTCAACTATACGCCCTTGACGATTGGTTAGGTTAAGTCGTGATATTTTCGTTAGTTAGCCTGGAATATGGAATATTAGTTGGAATATGGTAGATCACAGTTTCGCGGTAGAGCACATATTGGAAGAGCACCGATCAAGCTATCACCTTATGGAAATAATATTTATTAAGTAGTTAATATTTATACAGGGTGTACATAAAGTCAGGATCTATTTTTGTGAAATAATTATTTTTTTCTATTTTTCTTTTCAGAAGCCCTTAGAATGAATACAGAAGAGCGTGTGGCAATAGTAATTTGGCGAATCGAGGGAAAGAAATACAATGGCATCAGAGAGAAGTTTAGAAGGAGATTTCATAAGCCGGGGCCAATAGACAAGACAATACGAAAATTGGTGAACAAATTTAAACGAACGGGATCTGTAAATGATGAAGCAAGATCAGGACGACCGTGTATGTCAGATCTTACCGTGAATGCAGTACGCGGAATTATCAATGAGGAGCCACGTACGTCCGTTCGTGCTGCATCACACAGACTCGGCCTCCCGACGTCATCTGTGCACAAAATTCTGAAAGTTAATTTGCAGAAGAAAAGCTATCATTTGCAGGTTTTACATGATTTACATGAGGAAGATTTCCCTCGACGAAGTGCTGTGTGTGCTAATCTCGTAGAACAAATCTGGAGTGATAATTTAATGGACAACATTCTCTTTAGTGATGAAGCCACTTTCCATACGTGTGGAAAAGTAAATCGCCATAACTGTCGAATTTGGGCAGATGAAAGACCGAATGATTTCGTCGAAAATTGGGAAAGAGACTCACCTAAAGTTAATGTCTGGATGGGTTTAACAAAATCTAAGGTTTATGGTCCTTTTTTCTTTGCTGAAGCTACATTACGGGGCTTATTTATCTGGACATGTTGCAGCAATTCCTTGAACCTCAGCTGATTGGGGATAGGATTGTTAGTACCGTCGTCTAGCAACATGATGGTGCTCCTTGTCACTATGCCAAAATTGTTCAGGATTATCTAAATGGACGTTTTCCAAATCGCTGGATCGGACGCGGAAGCAACAGACCTTGGCCAGCGACATCACCAGATTTAACCCCTTTAGATTTCTTTGCATGGGGCTTTATCAAATCGCACGTCTATCAGACGAAGATTACGAGTCTTGAAAACTTACGTACACGTATACGAACTGCTGCAGATAACATAACCCCGCAAATGCTCCAGAATGTGTTTAGAAATGCTGCGGAACGATTTGAGCTGTGCAGGGATACTGATGGGCGTCACGTCGAATCCTACTCTTAATTATTTAATAAATGTTACCACTTTATCATTTTATGATTGAATTCCATATAATTTCCAAGTGCGTCACAAAAATAGATCCTGACTTTATGTACACCCAGTATATATTTCATTTTGAAGATAATAGCGCTCAGAAAAGTTTGCCACAATTTTTCACCATGAATCTAAATGTATGCACAACGAAAATTTCTCGCGCACACGGACTAAAAAAAATTAGAGGGAACATTGGTCCCCAGCCTTCTTTAGTTAGCCTTATAAGCTTATAAGGCTAACTAACGAAAATATCACGACTTAACCTAACCAACTGTCAAAGGCGTACAGTTGACCTAACGATTGGTTAGGTTAAGTTGTGATATTTTCGTTAGTTAGCCTCATAAGGCTAACTAACGAAGGCTGGGGGCCCTGATCTTCAGGTGATCCTAAAGAAGTTATGTATGATTAAAAGGAGTTATTATATCATCTGACAAGAAGCTTTGATACCCAAAAGAAGGAAAAACTTCCCCTGGAATGCACTCTCAAAAAGCAGTTATAAGTTTTAAATTTAGAAGGGTTTATTTTGAGTGTATGATCTTTACTTTGTACTGCTTCTCAATATTTGATGCGAATCAGTTAAGAGATTAACTCTGTAGGTACTTTAAATTAATGGACTTTTAGAATTTTGAAATTTAAAACTTTAAAGGAGTTACCCTTTCATCGGAACTAAAAGTATTAGTACAAATGCGCGCGGTATCTGTCCCAAACTCCAAAAGTACATATATCCTACAAACTAGGCTTAGTGGGGAACCCTGTACCTTGAACGATAGCACCCTATAGTTACCCTTCTATAGGAACAATCGGATGTAAATAAACTTCTGATACGTAACTACGGTTTCTAATTTATAGTAGTTCTAAAAATTTGATGCAAATCACTTAAGAGACAAAATCTGTAGGTTCGTTAAACTAATGGATCTGTATTTACGATTTATTATAGCAAGTGATCCTATAAATAGTAAAAAATCACTGCGTACAAAACGTGTTATCTTAAGCAATATGTAAAAACCGGTACTTACGTATTAACGGGGGGCCACCACATATTGATGATTGGTTAGGTTAAGTTGTAATATTTTCCCTAGTTGAAAATTTCTAATCCATCATATTTTTTAAATAGCAATATTTTAAAAAATATTTACAATGATTTATATTTCAAATATTTACAATGATTAATACATGTTACACATTAGAAACATTTGTTTCTGGAGGCCAAAAATTTTTAATAGCATTAAGAATGGATTTGAATGGATCGTGATCATATTGCTATTTAAAAAATATGATGTATTAGAAATTTTCAACTAACGAAAATATTACAACTTAACCTAACCAATTATCAATATGTGGTGGCCCCCCCAGTTAATACGTAAGTACCTAAAAACCTTAAAATAGTCACCCCCCACGTCAAATAAATTTCATCAAGAAAATTTTAACGTACGTACAATTAATTTACAGCAGTCCCAAATATTTGAGAACCCAAAGAATTTGGTTGGAATTGGCCGGAAAATAGTCATAGCCGGGAAATCTTTTTTTCCTCTGGAAACGTCACTCAATCTCTACATGTCATAAAAATTTGGTGTTTAAGAGTTGATTGAGAGGGGAACCATCCAGACCAGTGGTGGGCAACCTGCAGCCCATCAGGTTTCTGAGTGCGGCCCAAGAGACATTTTACTAACCATTGTCCACATGAATGAAAATTTTGGAATTTATATTAATATTTCCATAATCTACTAATAATTTTGTTTGATTTAACAAAATTTCTTTATATTAATAAGCATAAAAGCATAAAAGCACAAGCATAAAGCAAAAAAATGTTTCTTTTGCTTTACTATTTGAAGATGATCACGATTCAATTAATATATAAATAAGAATTTTCTCTAACTCTTTTAGAAATTTTCGGGCTTTATTAAATGTATTTAAGCATATTCGTGGGGCCATGTTTAACGCACATGCACATTTTAATCTTGCGGCCCACTGAGATGAAGGAAGGCCACTCATGCGGCCCACTCACTAGCCATCACTGATCCAGACTGTCCGATGTGTGAAAAAAATAATAATAAAAACTCAAACATGAAATATAAAGCCTGAAGGGATTTTTAATAAAACTGTAAAGTGAATTAAAACGTACAGCGAAGGCCTGTTTGGCTCTTGTTCCATAACAAAACAAACAAAAGCCTCTCACAAGCAAACCTAAGTGTAATGAAGACGTGCTTGTTTGTCTAACGCATCACGTTGTATTTTATATATATATATATATATATATATATATATATATATATATATATATATATATATATACACAAACACACACACATTAACTTAATGAAGGCATAATATTCCTTTGTATATAATTTTATATTCTGCCTTTATACGCATACACAATATAAATGCATATAATTTATCCTTTACTTTATGCACACCATAATAAATAATTTCATATTATACTTTTTGTTAATTAAAAGTGAGTGGAATTTTATATAAAATTCCGTTCTCTTTGTATGACTTATTTTATAGACCCACGCGGGTCTTGACGCGTGTGGGCAAGTATTTAATTTTAAAGTGAATACAAAATTTTATTTCAAAGTATTTGTTTGTAAATGGGTAAATTGTTTGAGAAATTGCATGAACGGTGGAAGGGCGATGGCAGAAATGGATAAGAATGGAGAAATGGAAAAAGGAATTATAACGAAGTTTTCACATTTTGAGATAAACGCAATTAAAAAATGGCGAATCTCGAAGAACTGAGAACGACGCCAAAATGTGCAGTTTTATATATTTTGTAAAATAAAATACACTCTTTGTATAGAGTGAGTTTGGTTTTATTAATATGTACTTCCATGCATGATAATTTAGATGCAGTTGGCGAGTCTTATTCTTAGAAGTGCAAAGAAAAAAAATGGTTACAAATAAGCGTGATATAATGTAGTTAACAATCAATCTAAATTGTTAAAATAACCATGCGATGATAATATATAATCATTCAGGAAGGCCACAAACTGACACAGAGCTCAGGCCAGCTAAGGACCATTTGCGGTAGTATTATTACTACCAGCATCATCGGGATTCGAACCCCAGAGTTCAGTGTCTTCACTTCGCTAATAGGAAAGCAGTGTTACCTACTGAGCTAGCCAGCGTCCGGGCCTGAGTGGGTAATAGCTTTTTCCTATCAGCGTAGTGAAGATACTGAGGGCAGGAATTCGAGTCCCGATGATACTCATAATAATAATACAGCAGTTAGAGCAATGGACCGCATTAAGTGGCTTGAGCGCTGTGCCAGATTCTGACCCAACTGAATGTTAATTATTACCCACTGAGGTACGGACGCTGTCATGCTGTGATGACATTATATATAACGATTTGAATCTGTTACTATGTTTAATTTTAAATTTGATAAAATCTGTAGCACCCATCGTTAAAGACTGTATATACCAGTGCTGGGCAGAATTCGATAACCTCGAGTCAGAATCTGAATTCAAAAATTTAAAAATTGTCGAATCCGAATACGAAACCATAGTAGAAATGAACTAGTCTACTAAATTACGACGCTAGGCCAAACATACATTTGTACTTTTCAAAAAATTAAAACTAAGAAATCATTGTTTTTTACATCCTTATTATTTTTGCACGATTGAAGTGCATAGTTCCTAATAGGGTGTTGTGCGAGGGTTTTATTGCAAAACTATTTTTAAATTATATACAGGGTGTCCCTAAAGTCTGGACACATAGGAAATATCACTAACTATAACTAACTCTATGTTGTTATTATTATTATTATTTTATTATTATTATTATTATTATCTTAAATTCATGCAACTGAGGCCTAAGGTAGGCCTTAGGCCTCAGTTGCATGAATTTAAGATAATAATAATAATAATAATAATAATAATAACATATAGTTAGTTATAGTTAGTGATATTTCCTATGTGTCCAGACTTTAGGGACACCCTGTATAATGAACTAAATGAAGGAACTAATCCTACAAAATATTACGCAATGCATACAGGATTTCATATTAAACTTAATTAATAGTTTCCTTTAATAAGAGAAGATTCTCCATCGTTCCTAGAGTTAATGAAAGTCTTAGCCAATTAACCTGCCACAGAAAATATCCTCGCTACATCTGTTGCAGAAGCAGGAATCACCAAAAAACTCTTTGTTGGTAAATTTAACTTAGGAAATATTTTTCGTGCTCTTGTCAATAGACCAATGCATTTGCAGAACTTGTCGATCTTTCAGTTTGTAGATAAGCTTTCATTTCACTTGTTGATCCTTGTTCTTTCCAAGTTTAGATGTGAAAACGTAAAACTGAATAAACCAGCTTTTTTGTCTTCATCTGCAGAAGAATCGTCGTCAGTTTCACTCACAATTCTTCCAGATCCAGAGTTTACTGGTGGCCACAGCTTCAAGGGCAATACTCTTTGCACATTCAGCTGATGGCAGCTGGCGAAGGCTAGAAACCTTTCTACAGGGTGTCCCGTAAGTCTGGACCCATAGGGAAAAATAATAAAATTACAAAATAGTCAAAAAATTTATTTATAATATATTTTTTTATTATTTTTATTATTATTTTTATTATTTTTTTATTATGATCTTACTCCGCTGGAGTTTTATTTGTGGGGCCACTTGAAAGCCAAAGTGTACGAGGTCAAACTTCAGAACATTTTCCACCTTAAAGCACGCATTGTGGAGGCGTGTCAAGAAATTTCTGCGACTGTGATTCAGAAAGTGCTGTCGCAGTGGAGATTGCGTCTTCAACTATGTGTGCGACACAACGGCGGACACTTTGAACAGATTATGTAATAAATTTTTGGACTATTTTGTAATTTTATTATTTTTCCCTATGGGTCCAGACTTACGGGACACCCTGTATATGTTTAAGAGCATCAATAAATAATTGCGGAAAAACTTATCGTGTAAACGGATGTAAATTGATAGATGTAAAGTATTAAAACCTTTTGTTATATAGAATAGGTCTGTCGTCCTAACTAACTAATATACTGTAATATTATGTAATGTGTAGGTGTCATTCGCTCGTGAAATACTTGAATTATGGTAAGATGTTATTTATTTATGGGGTGCTAAGGAAATGCAGTGTGTACTCTCCTTTTGGATTATTGGCACCTGTGTAAGGTATTAGTGAAGTACAGCACTTTCTATAACGTTATTTCTTAGCAGCATTAATAATATTTTAAACATTATCACAAACTAAATGACTTAAGCCTAATATTATCTATATTAGGCTTAATATAGATAAACTCAATAAATTATAATACTAAAAGTAGTATAATTTATATATTGAGTGTAAATATACATTATTCAAAAGGCCTATTTCCTCTGGTGTGAGTATCATGTCCAAACTTGAGACCGAAGACACTCAGAGCAATTACCTAGTACTGATTGTCTCCAATTGCTCTTGTACTTGGAATTGGGCTTTTAATATTTGCCAGTGAAGTGAAGCCCAGTTCTAAGTAAATATAATCTTATTTGTGTTTAATCTAAACCAAATTATTTTCCAGTAACTTCATATGTTTAATTCACTTTCAAACAAAATTGGGCCTACAATTTTGAACACAAGTACTTTGTTCGCCTAAAATCCACACAAAATTTTGGTTTAAATTAAATATTTTTAGTGATAATAATAATAATAATAATAATAATAATAATAATGTCCATTTATATGGGGTATGTATTCCCAACTTTATTAAACGAGAAAGTTCAGAAAGTACAAAATTCTGCAACGAAAATGAATGAAAAATGTGAATGAAAAAATAATTTGCTTTAAGAGAATAATAATACGTAATAGTAATCAGTTAGGAGGACCAGAAGCCAGCGTCCATAACTCAGTGGGTATCAACGTTTCCCTATAATATAAGCGAAGTGAAGAGACTGAGGTCAGGGGTTCGAATCCTGATGATGCTGATAATAATGATACGGAACGTAGAGCAATGACACGCATTATTTGGTCTGGGCGCTCTAACAGTTTCTGGCCCTCCTGAATTATTATTACTTTCGGGAAACAATGTTACCCACTGAGTTACGGACAATGGCTTTAAGAGAAACGAAAGAATTTTTTGAACGTCAGATCAAAGAACATAAACTGACATGCGTACATCTACAATATATTCAATGTACAACCTTTTTTTCACATATCGGATGTTACAGTTTCTACTAAGCTGAAAAATCCGTCCAGACATTGAATCTGAGTCAAAACCAAGATCTGAAAACAAACTTTGGACAATTTAACCATAATAGAGAGACGGTGTCACACACAAGAGACCCTTCCACCTTCCTTAAGATAACCTTATTAGTGTATATATATATATATTACTCTTACGTAGAAGGCTTCATTCCATTTTCAATTTTAGATTCTATTTTGAGAAATATCTTGGTAACCCTTCAGGGAGGAGGAATAGTGAAATGAATGGCAAGGGAAACACGAGTGAGACTCAAATTCAAATTGCTTCGCTGCTAGAAGTAAAATGTTATTTCCAGTAGCGAAGTTGAGTCGCAGCTGCACTGCTGTAACCACATTCGAATATCTTTTTTTTTAAATTTAAACAAACTATTTATTTGTTTGAATTTTAGATGAACAAAAGTACTGTGTTCAAAGTTACCAGCCCCACTTTTGTTAAAATTGAACTAAGTAAATGATGCTACTTCAAAATAATTTGGTTTAGGTTAAACACGTATAAGATTATATTCACTTTGAATTAATAATTTTCCAATTTTCCCCATTATTTAAATGGGGAAAAGCAAATGTAATCTTGTGTGTGTTTAATCTAAAACAAATTTTTATTCTGAAGTAACATCGTTTTATTCAGTTCGGCTTTAACAAATCTGGGCTTGATAATTATTCATTCCATATAAATGTGGTCCGTAAATTTAGAACCAATAAACAATTACACCAAAATTACATTATTTTAAATTTTAAATATACTGTACATTATTTTAAATATTTCAATATCTCACTTGTATACATCTAATATACTATTTCAGAAATGAAGCCTTATATATATATATATTATATATATATATATATATATATATATATATATATATATATATATATAATATTATATTATGTAACAGTTTTTTTGCGCACACCTACAGGTCGCTACAATTGATGTAGAACAATGCGGTTTTCACCATTCGATGCGTCTTTTTATTGTGCAGTGCCCATGCTAAAAAAAATTCCCTAACATAATCCTGCCCACCCCTTTTAGGGGTACAGTTCTTCCCATTTCTTCATTTTTAATCATAATTTTGGCACAAAATGGGGGAGGGGTGGGTAATGGGGGAGGGGGTGGGGTTAATGGGGGAAACTCAGAAAATAGATGCGATATGTAACCAAAAAAAATTAAAGTAAATCCTTTGCAAGGTGCCAGCCCCCTTCAAAAAAATTAAAAGTAAATCCTTTGCAAGGTGCCAGCCCCCTTCCCCCCTTGGGGGTAATGGGGGAAGGGTGGGGGTAAATGGGGGAGGGGGTGGGTAATGGGGGAGGGGGTGGGTTAATGGAGAACCTCAGAAAAAAAAATGATAACCAACATCGATTCCGGTCAGGAAGATCATGCTTATCACAACTAATGGAACACTATAACATATTATTGATGCACTCGAAACAATGAAAACTATGATTTGGCGGGCCGAAGGGCCCCCAATTACTGTCGGTTCAGTTATTTGGTCAATAAAACTATAGAAATGAACGCAGTCATGAAAATCTTAGGCTTCAAATCCGAGCTCATTGTATTAAGATTTGTGAAGCTTTAGATTTTCATGGCTGCGTACTTTTCTGTAGTTTTATTGAATGAATAATTGGTTTGCCAGTAACTGGAAGGCCGCAGGCACCCCAATTACTGAGGCCCAAGGTGAGAGGAATAGGAATGATATCCAGATAAAGGGCTACTGATGTTCAAAATAAAATACGCCGTAGGCCCACAATTCAGCCGAAGCACCGCAGATCTAGCAAAATCAGCGCGTAGCGCCGACCTTTTGCTAGTAAAAACTATTTACATATCTTAACCCAGGGGTTCTCAAACTTTTCGTCACTTCGTACCCTATGATTCATCAGACAGTCAGCTAGTACCCCCATTAGTAAGCATTCACATAAGATACAGAACTATCAATAATAAATGCTTTATTAAATGAATAAACAACAAACTACATATGTAAATAAAATTAGGGTAACTATAATTCTTGAATTTTAGTGTGAGGGATGTGCCTAATGTGTGGAAACTAGTTTCTCAATTTCAGGTGTAGTGCTTGACAAGGAAACTCGAAGATCATGTCCCATGTTTAGTCAAGAACGATATTAGTTTTTATATTTAACAAAGCTGAAAATCCTTGTTCACATAGATAAGTACTGGGAAACATTGGCAATGATTTCACCACCACATTAGCTACAGCAGGATAAGACTCGATCATTTTGGACCAGAACTTAGTTAGCGGAAGAGTTTCAAATGCATCTCGGGCTGGAGAGTCATTCCTCAACTCAATAAATTCATCCTGCAAGCAATGTTCCCTCTAAGGTGTGCGCGTGTGCGCGCGCACACGTGTTGCGAATCCCGCGCACACAGCAAAATAAAATGCGCACAGGCTCAAGCGTATCATGAGTCACGACAGTAAATGAAGTAATTTCAAAAATATAGTATACCGTCACACAAGGTCTGACCATTTTCATCAACATACTCTATAGTCGCTCAATTACACAATACGGATTTATTTTTACTCTATGTATTTGCATTTTTTTTATTTTATACATTAACGCATTGAATATAAACCTTCTCTTTCTTATTTTTGCATAAAAACGAATAGTAATTATCTCATAATTCATAAAAAATAAAATTATTTTATTTTATTCCTATTTTGTGAATGGATAAAATCATGTATTAATCTTGATAGTCTATTTTAAATTGCTAAATGCTAAAAATTGTTTTGAGAAATGATAAACTAAAATAGTAATTTTCAATTAATGTTATTTTTATTTTATTTCTTTATTTGTTGAATTTTATTTTACTATTTTTATTTTATTCATATTTTTAGAATGGATAAAATGTTTTCTTTTTTTTAAAGAATATATAATATTGTAAACAGTTTTTTAATATCCATTTAATAGTATCGTAATGATCAAGCTATCACCTTATGGAAATAATATTTATTAAGTATTTAATATTTATATATATATCATTTTGAAGATAATAGCGCTCAGAAAAGTTTGCACAATTTTTCACCATGAATCTAAATGTATGCACAACGAAAATTTCTTGCGCACACGGACTAAAAAAAATTAGAGGGAACATTGCCTGCAAGTCTTCTATGGGCAAGTGTACATCAACGATGAATGGATTTTTTATAAATTTTAAATCCATTTCGTTCAATTCTGGAAAATATGACTGGAACTCCAGCAGCAGAGAGGAAATATGCGCTATATTGCGCTAACACTAGCTGAGACATATGAATTTTATCATCCTCATTATTCTCGAGCGCATCGCTAAGATGCTCAAACATACAATGGACATACCAAAAGGTTTTTGTCTTTCACTTTTGTTTCCCACAGTTTCAGTTTCATATTGAATGATGCAAGTTTGTCCATGAAATCAGTCACGGTGGTGTGCTGACCTTGAAGCGATTTGTTCAACGTGTTTAGACGTAAGAATATGTCACTTAAGTAGGCTAACTTCATGAGCCACTGGTTATCTGACAATTTGTTGGCAAAATTGAAAGACTTTGTTTTGCCGTCTCGTTTGAAGAATTCAGTCAGCTCGTTTTTCAGTGACTCAACTCTTGCTACCACATTTCCCCGTGACAGCCAGCGTACTTCGGTGTGAAATAGCATGACTTCTTCATCTGCACTAAACTCCTTGCAAAGTAGATGGAAGAGGCGAGTATTGAGGTGAATCATGCAATGAAGATGCTTTGAATCGGGGCTCGCTTCCTTCACTTTTGCTATAAATCCCGAATGCTTGCCAAGCATGGCAGGGGCTCCATCCGTTGTGCAAGCACACACATTGTCCCAAGTCAGTCCCTAGGTTTTGAAAAATTTAGAGACCTCTAAGAAAATGTCTTCTCCTCTAGTAGTAGATTCGAGAGCATGAAAAAACAGGAATTCTTCTTTGAAATCTTCGCCATTTACATATCGCGCGAAGACAAGTAGTTGGGCACAGCTGGCCACGTCTGTCGATTCATCGAGCTGAATTGAAAATTTGCTTAAGGGTGGTTCACGTATTTCAGCAGCTACTTGGTGCTTGATGTTCTCCTACATCTCTAAGATTCTCCGTTGGACAGTATCGTTTGAAAGAGGCAATTTTACACGACTTTACACGATTTACACGATTTTAGATTTTACAAGACCAATATGAATAGTCAAACGATTCTATTTAAAATGAGAGTCTGTTCTATTAAATGTATTAATTCTGTTTCTAATATATTAACTCTGCTTTATATTAATGAAATATCATTTGAAAGTCCATAAAAGACTGAACAAACAGTGCCAACATATGAACTTATAAGGAAACGTGTTCGGGTTCTTTAATTGTACAAGGTGTTCGAAAAGTCCCGTCACCCCTTACAAAATGTACATATTGTAATACCAATTTTATTTTTATGTGATTAATTGTATTTATATGTGGTATGTGTAATTTAAGAAACAAGTCAATTACTTTAATTACAGTAAATACAGTTACTAATTACAGTTCTGCATGTCTGTATCACTTAATTCATTAACATATGACGGCGGTATGGTTTCATGCCGAGATCTTTTGTCATGTGATCTCTCATTGTGGACATGGGGACCGCAAGTTCTTGTGGTCGTTTCCGAAGTGTTTGTTTTCAGTGAACGAGCCACTGATGCAGTCACACCTTTACATTGTTCTGCTCGGTTGTTGGTCTTCCCGGCCGTGGTCTGTCCTTGATGGAGCCAGTTTCAAACAGCTTTTTCTCCCAGCGTAATACCGTCTTGTTTGATGGTGCAACCTTATTGAATCTTGTGTTGAAATTATTCTGGCTATCATGCATCGTTTTGCCAGTATGTGACCTTTCATAAGCCCATGTGCTCATCACTATCCTTTCCTCCAGAGTGAAGTGGACTGGTCTGCCATTGTTCCCTCAACTTTAATATCTGGAAAAGAAAAAAATGTCAATGAGTCCCATATAAATTCAAGTACTCACACAAAAATAAAATTGGTATTACAATATGTACATACATTTTGTAGGGGGTGACGGGACTTTTCGAACACCCTGTACATTATTTTACCATTCAACCACAAGCATATACAGTTAGTTTACGGTTCACTCACATTCAAGACAGTTAATAATAAATAGGCTTTATATATATATATATATATACACACATATATGAAGACTAAACTAAAATAAAGCATGCAGACCAAAGAAGGGTTCGTCCTCTCGTCGCAAAGTAATGTCCTGTGTCCGACATCTTATTTCGATACTGATGTCGAAATTTGGGTAATGTAATTTAGATTGCTATTTCGAAATTGACAGGTCACTGTTGTTTCAGTAATAAGTTGACTCATTAATATTTCTTCATCATAATAGTGCTACCTGCTACATTATGAGTTCTACCTGGTATATATATATATATATATATATATATAACCAAAAACAACCGTTTTCTTTTCGTCCAAATGACTGGAGTTTTTCCGAACCCAACTTTGGTGGTGGCTGGAGAAAACTCGAGTTACTTTCTTGTAAATAATTTGTCGTCTGCATAATCAAAGGTATTTCAAGAATTCATTGCATTATTTAAGTCCAATTATGTACATGAGAAAATACATTTTACTGATGTTAGAAGGCCAGGATAAATTAAATTTACGCATTTATACGCCTTAAGTAAAGAATTGGTTTTGCATCGTCACAACTTTGGGCCTATCTTGACCTAGACTAGTTCAGTTGTTGGAGACCTCAAATCTAGGTCGCATTGTAGGCCTTATTAATTTTTATTGTGGGCTGGATTTATGATAGAAGCCTGAAATGAAGGCCCTGCTACCCTGTATTGAGTGTCCAGAAGAATGGTTGAACCTTTAATCCAAGAACTACAAACTAGGCCTAGTCAAGCGTGGGCCTAAGTTGGTTTGTTTACATTTTATGTCACAAACTCAAATTTCCGCGTTCCTTTGGTCCACAAATCTGACTTAAAGTCACTGAAAGAATGTGACTTTAAGTTAAATTTTGGACGAAAAGAAAACGGCTTAAGTAGGCTATCCGTAACCGCTGCAGAGTTTTTGGTTTCATTGTACAATAGACAGCGTTAAGATCTTGAACAACAATGTGTCTGATTTGAGAATTATGGAACCGTTATACATTTTTAAAAATTATCCTGAGCTTAAAGATTATGAGGCTTCGGTATCACTAAATAATGTCAATCAATGTTACTAGTCATATTGTGCTTTTATTTTATTTTTTATGTAGAATGTAAACCTCTCTAAAGTTTAATACTATTTTATTCACATGAAACTACATTTTGCATTATATTCCTTTTTATGTCAGATGTAAACCCACTATTATACCAGTACAAATTTGTAGTAGTTCATTTTATTTTATTTTATTTTCTGATTTATTATAGTTGTTTTCACTGAAGGTTGGAGGTGGACCTCCTGAAACGTCTGAATAATAAAGATATTAGTCCAGTCGTTGGTCTTCATGTTCCTGTTGAAATGTCGTTTCCCTAGGAACAAGCCTCTTCCTCGAAATATATATATAATATATATATATATATACACACACGAGTATATATATATATATATATATATATATATTATATATATGCGCCTCGGTGGTGTAGTGGTTAGCGTCGCTGACTACGAATCCATCGGCCCCGGGATCGAGACCCAGCTGTTCATCCTTCCACACAATAAAGAAAGTGGTTGGTCGATAAATGGGTACCTTGGGTGGCCTAGACGCTGGGCTGCTGGTGGGGCGTGGTTCTGATTCCACGTTAAACTGTAGGTCTAAGATGGAATGAAAAGCCTGACCTTCGTCAGAATGAACAGTTCGGGCGGAAGCTAACCAAAGGTTAACCAAACCAAATGTATATATTATATATATATATATATATGTGTGTGTGTGTGTGTGTAGTGTAGTGGTTAGTATTTCTGACTACGAATCCACCGGTTCCGGGTTCGATTCCCGGCGATGGAAGAGAGCGTTCAGCTCGCCAATCTGTTCGTTCTTCCATACAAAAAAAAATGGTTGATTGAAAAAGGGCTACCCTGGGTAGCCTCGTGGACGCTGGGCTGCTGATAGGAAGCTTCCGAGATTAAGTACGGGTGAAGACTTTGTATCTAACCATCCGTGTTGGGTCGTGGTTCGGATTCCACATTAAGCTGGAAGTTTAGGGTGGGGCAACAAGCTTAACCTTCGTCAGAATGAACAAATCGGGCGGAAGTAAAATCAAGTTTCCCAAGGTATAGTATATTGAGTGTCCCCCAACAAATGTCCCTATTTTTTTTATTTTGCCCGTTATTTTATAATGGATGTATATTTTATTATTGAGGGTTAGATTCAGAAAGGTAACAGATTCAAGTTTTTATTCCACATATGCCTATACATTTCTAATTTTTCATTACTTAATAACTAATAAATATTGTACATTAAAACCATTCTTTCATTATTTCATACTTTAAAGACGATACCGCTACCAATAGACTAAGTCTAGTAAGGCCATAAAAGGCTTTACTACGTTATAGTCTTTAAGGAAAGCTAGGTCTTTAGTTTTCAGCAGGATGGCGCACCTCCACACACTGCTTGTGAAACTGGCAATTTTTCGAGGAAGCATTTTTCTGGCGACTAATCTCCCTTCATGAGCCAGGGGAGTGGCCTCATACTCACCCGATCTCACACTCCATGACTTTTTTTTCGTAGGATGACACAAAAGAGACGATCTATTCTACCAAGCCTAAGACACTTGAAGACCTAAAAACGAAAGTCTATGAGGTAATGAGTAATATCCCTGCTGAGTTATCTCCAAAAATTATGTAAAACATTTGTGTAAGGTTGAAAATTTTGTTAAAAAAAATTGGTGATTAAACTAAACATGTTTAATTAAAATTAATAAACTTCTAATATTTTATGTACCTCTTGCGTTTGTTTTTGTTTAGATTCTTTTCTTTTAGCTTAGAACATTTATTTGGAAATAGGGACGCCTGGGGTGGGTATATATATATATATATATGATGAATAAAACCACGAAGGGAAAGAAACACAAAGGGGTGCTCAAGCGCTTTCGTCTAATGACATCCTCAGGAACACTAGACGAAAGCGCTTGAGCACCCCTTTGTGTTTCTTTTCCCTTCGTGGTTTTATTCATCATAAATATTTTTCACGTGTCACTTTCGTGAAATAATTTTTCATATATATATATATATATATAACCTTACCTTACAACCTTACAAAGGTTCCACGTGATGATTTCTCATTTCGCGAAGGTCAAGCGTGTCGCCCCTCCTCTCGAGTTGGCCTGGTGAAGTAGTGAGTTGGATTCTTGCGCTCTCCACCTCACATAGCCAGGTACGCCCGGCTCATCGGGGATTGTTCTGAGCCAGGCGTCAAGTCTTCTTTTGAAGATTTCCACTGCAACTCCCTTCGTGTTTCTTAGGTCTTTGGGCAGCTGATTAAATAGTTTTGGTCCTCTCACTACAAAACTATTTTCTTTCAGGGTTAAGGATGTTCCCTGTCTCGCCTTCAATTTGGGAATACGACACAGTCTACCGTTTCTACCTTCCACCGTTGTTTGGGGAGTTATGGGATTCAGAGTAAGATTAGGGACTAGTTTCTCCATTATTTTCCAAGTGTAAATAATGGTGTATCTCTCTCTTCTCCTTTCCAGTGAATATAGGTTTAGTTCTCGTAACCTTTCCCAGTAATTTAGTTCTTTGCACCCATTGATCTTGGCTGTGAAACTTCTTTGAATCCCCTCCAGCTGTCTAATGTCTTCTTTTTTATATGGGGATGTTAGGACCGAGCAGTATTCCAGTTTGGGTATTATCAGGGTTTTCAGTAGGGGGATCATTACATTCCTATCCCTTCGTTTAAAAGTTCTCAATATCAGACCCGTTATTCTCTTTGCTCTGTTTACTGCTATCTTATTTTGTGTTTCAAATTTCGCATCATCTGTCATTACAACCCCTAAATCTTTTGCTCTGGAATTTCTCTGGACTTCCTGTCCATTTGGGGTATAATATTCCATGGACTTTAGGTCTTCTCTTTTTCCGTACCGTAATAGCTGAAATTTCTCGGTGTTAAACTTCATATTGTTGTCTTCCGTCCACTTGTAAATTTTGTTTATGTCGGTTTGTAGAGATCCTATGTCTTCTAGTTTTCGTATTTTTCTCCTGATCTTTGTGTCATCTGCAAAGGATGTTACTGTGCTGTCTCTGGTAACGTCCTCATCTATGTCAGTCAGCATGATTATGAAGAGTAGTGGAGCTAATACCGTTCCTTGTGGTACTGAGCTGAGGACCTCTGATTCTGATGAAGATACTCCTTGTACTGTAACGACTTGCCTCCGCTCACTAAGGAAATTATATATCCATTTCCCTACTTTTCCTGTTATTCCCATATATTTCAGTTTATGTATTATGATTCCATGGTCACACTTGTCGAACGCTTTAGCAAAGTCTGTGTATAGTACATCATATAGTATAGTATATATATATATATATATATATATATATATATATATATATATATATATTACGTACCGTTTGTGTAATTGCCCAATTCATGAACTGGGCAATCACGTGTATGACCTTTAAAATCTTATAGAATTCTACAAAATGGGCAAGCAAAATTCCGCCCATTTCATGAACTGGGCAATATAAATGCCCATTTCATGTAATGGGCAGTAAGTTGCCCATTTGTAACGCCTAAACATTGCCAGCACAAGAAAATGCTGCTGAAACACCTGCACCACCACCGCTGGAGCGAGACCACTCACCTGCGCATGAAACAACCGTGCTGCATGTATCACTTAAGGACGTATCACAAGACGATGCTGCTGTACCCTGCTATACTCGCACGGCAAAAAGCTCATGAGGGCATAGTGCTACAAGCAGAAAAAATATTGACGCGATGTAAAAGAACGTTGCCAGTGGTCGACGTTGGTCATAATGTAGCAGTTACAGTATCTCAATTTGATCGTAGTAAAGGTGATCCTCCTAATATAATAGGTATAATTCTTGCTAAGGACGACGGTGGCTACACAGTAGGAACAAAAGTTAGAATAATAAATGGTAAACTTTCAAGGAATCAGTTTGAATCTGTTCACTATACTGGTCTTAAATCTAGTGATATTCCCTCAAACAAACTAAGCATTCGCGAAATCGTTAAACTACAAAGTGTTTGTGGAGGACAAGGGTTCAGGAGGTGCCATTGCAGAAGTAATTGCCTAACTAAACGATGTCTATGTCTGAAAAATAATCTTCGTTAAAACAGCGCCTGTCACAGTCACAATTCCTGTGAGAATGTAGACCAGGGGTCAGGTGGCGATAAGCTTTTTTAATTTTCAAAAAATCGTAAAAGTGGGCGGTGAACAAAAAAAAGGTTGGTGACCCCTGATGTACAGTAGACTAATCATTGTCACTTGCCTTATCTCTTTTTAATGTTTTACTTTTTTAATAAATGATACACACAGACAGTGCATGTATTTATGGGACCTCTTTGCGAGTGACCCGTTGCCCACGTCGGGCTAGCATCATGAAAAAGAAAAACTATGGTATTTGTCATTTACCATTACTTATTCGGACTATAGTGGATTTAATTTTCCCAGAAGAGTTCCTTGTTCCATGCACTGTCTGTGTGTATCATAAAAAACTCAGGGGACCATTCTGAGTTCATTCCCATATATATATATATAATATATATATATATATATATATATATATAATATTCAATGTTTCATTTCCTGCATGGGAAGCGAAGTCTTTCACTAAGAAGACCAACGACATAATGAATAACATTGCATTTATTGGAGTTCTAACGTTTCAGAAACATCTGTTTCCATTTTAGGGGAATTACTATAAAAACTCTATTAAAACGAGATTAAAATTAATTCTAAAATTAAAAACAATTAAAATTCTTTTATTAAAAAAACAAAAAACAGAAAACGCAATTTCCTGTATTAGATTAGAAATTATTTGGAATAAATACAACCATTTCTAAAAAGTGAAGTTTGGAAAAGAAATCCAAATTTTACAATTTGGTTATTTGTTATTGTTTGGAGTTAGTTGGTTAGAAAACATTTAATTTTCTCATGGAATCATAGTCATTGAATTTTTTTTTTTTTAGCTATGGATAGAGATTCTCAAATTCTAAGATCATTAACGCTAGATAGGTAATCTGGGGTATAAACGACCCCACGCTTCCAGAGGTTTTTTTTTATGGTTATCCATCTACGGTTAATATCCTGAGCAGTAGCTAAAAGTGTTATACCTGAAAATTTAACAGGAGAAGATAAAGAAATTAATTGAATCAATGCCTCAAAGAGAGTTGATGTAGTTTTGAAGGCTAAAGGCAACCATACTAAATATCGATGATGTGTCAACCTAATTTCGCATTGACTATACATTTTTTTGGTTCTAAATAAACACATCTGATTTACTCTATGTTTATAATTAATAATCCTACCTAAATGATATCACTTGTATATAGTTATTAACGAAAGCATAGGTGGACTCGTAATTGTGCCTCCTACTATATATATATATATATATATATATATATATATATATATATATATATATATAGGGTATCCCATAAGTCCGGTCTCGTAGGAAATTTTATTTTAAATTAAATTAACAAAAGTAATACGTTAGAAGTAAAACAAATGTTCAAATTGATGTCTTGTTTTGGGACCTTTTTTGGTTGCGGGTAGAATAACACTCAATGACTAATATGGAAGTGAGTTACACTCCTCAGGAAAAGGCGGAAATTGTTCTTTTCCTTAGGAGTGTAACTCAATTCCATATTAGCCATTGAGTGTTATTCTACCTGCAACTAAAAAAGGTCCCAAAACAAGATATCAATTTGAACATTTGTTTTAGTTTTAATGTATTACTTTTGTTAATTTAATTTAAAATAAATTTTCCTATGAGACTGAACTTATGGGACCCCCCCCCTGTGTGTATATATATATATATATATATATATATATATATATATATATATGTGTGTGTGTGTGTGTGTGTGTGTGTGTGTGCACTAAAGTATTAGGCAATTTCTTAAATTGCACTTAATAGTGTAATAGAAATTTTCAATGATATGTACCGTTCAGGAGTAAAAAGTTTTGGAAACGTGGAAACCTAAAAGTTGAAAAAGGGCTAAAAATTAGGAGGTGTTAACATTCTGTTTTCTCGATATTTTATTCTTTTTGGTTGACAATACTAAAATTTCAACAACAAAAATTAATCAATAATTTTTTATTGTCTTTAGAAATTTTGTTTCTTGGCGAACTTCTTCCTGAAAATGTACATAATTATTTATTCAATTTACTTTTACTAATTGCGAGCAGACCCTTACTTGGATTTAATTACTTCTGAAGCCCTTTGGGGTTTGCTGTTCAGAAAGCTACGTCACTCTCGATTTTACTCCATTACATTACTGTATTAATTTTGCTCAATGCTCCGACGTTGATCGTGTGGTGCGACAGGATTTACAGTAAGTCTGGAGATTCTGGAAGCCATTGACAAACGAATCCTTTCCAGTTTTCTATTTGTGATATTGGGAGTCATCATCTTAGAATTGAGCAGTTGCAGTTATCAAAAGTGGAAGTAGTTTATCAAAGGAAAGCTTCAAATCCCATTCTAACATACTTGTACAGTATTGGCCAAAGAAAATGGACGCTGCTTTTACGTTACCACGTACGGTAATGGAATTTTGAGATATATATTAATATTCAAGACTAAAATAAGAGTATACCAGGGAAGTATTTTTATTCTTATACTTTATGTGACTCTTTCGCTTTTAAAACTTCTTCAACAAGTCTTGCCATCGAATTCACCAATGATTTACAAATGTTGATAATTTCTGTATCACTCAGCCAGCACTCACAAAGACGTCTTATAAGCTTTTTCTTAGTTGAAATAGCTTCCTTTCGCATTCGTCTCTTCAAAATTGATCAAAGATATTCGATTGGATTCAGACCTGGTGAATTTCAGGACCACTCTAATACGTCAGTGTCGTTTTCCATAAAAAACTTTTTCACAACATCGGCTGTATGACATAGTGCAAAGCTTATTGAAGTAACCATTTTCTGCGTCCAAACAAATGTACTATGGCTATTCCATTCACAAAAATCAAATCTACTGTTCCAATGATTGCAAAGCAGGGCCAAACCATAACCTTCTTAGGATGTTTCCTGGTGCAAGACAGTTGAATAGTTGATCTCTTGGCACCCTTCAATTTTCTTGCGAAAGGTGTTCGAAATCCAGAAACCAGAAAATGAGAATGATCGCTGAAAATTATATTCACGCAAATTATATTCTTTAGAGGTGAATGCGAAGTGTTTGAATAATTTAGATTATTCCTGAAAATGAATCACAAACTTTGAATGACTTTTTCTAAAGGAGTGTACATTTCCAATACCTTACCCGTTTCCAGTCGTCTTTGTACTTTCGTGCCCATTGCAAGCTCTTTGCATGCATCTTTACTGTTAACAACGACTTCTTAGATGGTCAAATGCAGTCCATGTCATGTTCCTTTAGCTTTCGAACTCTCTTTAAATGTCATATGGCATCTTCCATTGGTCTTTCTTACAAATTCTTAGAAGTTTGGAGTCGTCTCTTGCACTAATTATTTTCTTTCTTTCTACTTACCCACACATCCTGTTTACGACAGTGTCATTGCAATTGCACTGGGGTATGATTCGATACACAGCTGATTTTAATATATTTAGTTCGCTGGATATCCACTGAACTGATTTTTCAGTATGTTTATGTAAAGCAATCACCTTTTGTGTATTGTTCAGGATACCCAATAACTCACGAATGAGAAGCTTCGTACGTAAAAACTTATACTAGTAAATACAACTTCTATTTACATAAACTATACTTTGGTTCGTTGGTTGTTCAAGTCGGCATCGAATTAGAAAAGATTTTTGTACACGTTACCTTTAGGTCACAGTGATGGCGAACCACTGATCCGCGGGTCAAGTACTGAACCACGAGGCAATTTTTACTGACCCACGAGCTCTTATTTAAATAAAATATGACTTTAATTTTTAATATTTTCTCCCTTACAGTTTTAAAATTAATTTATTCTCCCATCGAAATAAACAGCTGATACACATTGAAACGTTTTTAAATGTATAGTATACGTTTAAAAACGTGTGTGTATGTATGACAACTTATAATTCATCCAATTCCCCCATACTATTCAATTTGAAGATCTTCAGTTATCAGCTTTTCATTGGCTTGACATTGGTAATTTAGAAATGGAATTAGTTGACTTCCAAGAAAGTGCAGTATGGAACACTAAATTTATTGATCTTAATCTGAAGTTACAAGAAAAGGAATTGGAGTCGTTAATTTTGGGTGTAATCAGGGAACAACAATCAATAGAAAGAGTAGAGAATCTTATTTTTACAGAATGGAACTCTTTACCAAATTCTTTTGCATCAACGAAAAAGCTAGCATTAGCTCTGCTAACAATGTTTGGTTCATCTTATTCATGTGAACAGTTGTTTTCCTCCATGAATTTCGTCAAATCCACCACTAGGAATCGCCTTGGCACAGATATGATTGTCGCATGTGTGAGACTAAAGACAACTAAAAAAATATAAACCTCGGATCAAAACATTAGCAGCTAAAATCCAACAAGTTTCTCACTAAAAATAATAAGTAAATAAATTATTGTGAAGAATAATATTTATTATTTATTACAGGGATTGTTCAAAGTGTCCTCCATCATGTTCAATACACACGTTGCATCTTTGAATCACTGAACAACAAATAGTGCGGCACAGTTCTTTGTTATTATTCAACGTCTCGAACTCTTGGCGTATCGAAGTCTTCACGTGATCGAAGTCCCGAGGTTTCTGGCCGTAGACTCTATCTTTGATTATACCCCACATTGAATAATCATATGGGGTTATGTCCGGTGACCAAGGAGACCATTCGACTATCCCACGCCGTCCTATCCATTTTGAAAAATTATTGTTTAAGAATGCACGAACATTTCTTCGGAAATGTGGTGGAGCACCATCTTGTTGCCATATTATGTTTTCAAAATTATGATGGTTTCTAAGTGTAGGCAACAACGTGTTCTGCAACATTTTCAGATAATTGACGGTATTAACAGTGCCGTCAAAGAAATAAAGACCCACGACACCATCCGGCCAAATTCCACCCCAGACTGTAACATCTGGTACATTCAATTCATGCTGTAACACCTGATGAGTGTTCTCACTGTATCAGTGTTGCCGAATCAGTGCAGCCAAATATAAAAATAATTTTTCTCGGTATATTATTCTTCACAAGGTGATTTAATTATTCTTGGTAAAGCAACTTATGCCGCACCCTGTACATGGGCAGTATTGATGATACTGTATCTTAGATACAAATTGTATCTATTTAAAATTGTAACTATAAGTTCGTTACATTTATTACATTTACAATATTCATATTACAAGGTCAGTATTCCCCCGCTCTCCTGAACGACAATTTTCTTCCCCCTCCATATTTAGAAATCTAGCTACGTGCCTGAAATTTAAAAAAAAAAAGTGAGTGTCTGAAAGTGGCACAGTGCACGGTTTAGAATAAATTTTTTCCTATTATAAATTCTAGGCCATATTTACTTATTTGAATATATTAATAGTTTTTGGGCAGTGACAAAGTAATTCAAGAAATGAAGCAACTTTTCTATTATAAAACATCATAAGCGCAAAACCTGCGGCAGTTCCCCATGATTTAAAAATTAAATCAATAAGGATTAAGTTATCAAAACCCTTATTTACATATGAAAACTGTCATAATTTTAGGCATGTCATTTAAAATATAATTTAAAATATAATGATTTAAATGACTTAATTCCTTATTATTTCTAGTCTCCGAACTTAAACTGATTCGAGAAGTATCTTGCATTGAGGAAAATATCATAGATATGTATCTTGTTCTTTAAAAGTAACTTGTATCTTTGATACGCAATAAAGCTTGTAGCCTGTATTTTGTATCTAAGATACATTTTTTAATGTATTTTTCCCATCTCTTTATGTAGGTTACATAGTGTCCCATTGCTTCTTGTCAGTACTGTACATTGTACAGGCCGTAAAATTCATTCACATGCTTCGCACAAAAATAATATGCCAACTCCTGCTGACATGAGACCCCAGACTTCCATCCATTTCCGCACCTTACAGTAGAGACGACACAATGAGGATGATAGATTTCTCATAGACGGTGTTTGATGGATCCCAAAATCAAAAAGAGAAAGCGCGAAAACTAAAATCCATAAAATAAATGATTTGCATGGAGGGTTACAGAACGTACGACCTATATATGTGTTTTATTATCGTTTAAGGTATTACTAACTCACTTCAAATTGCCCTTTTCGAACCAAAGCACCTTTGCCCGTTCCATAAAAGTCCAAATGACCAAATAAAGAGTTGCGAAAGTTATTGGCAATTATCATTAATTTATTATCTATACTCATGGCCTGAGTTGTAAAAAATTAACAAGTGGTACGGCCGCAGATTCACGCGTAGCAGCGTCGCAGACCGATAGACCTAAGGTGCAGGAAGTGCGTTGATGAGAGTGAGAGGGGGGAGGGGTAACAACCGGAACGATTTATTAAAAAAAATTAACAACCGATACGTACCGCCCTGAACTCAAGTCCTGCCTATGCTGCCTTATAAATTTCTATATTACTGTATGAACTTATCAAAATTAATTATGTAAGAAAATTCCCTTTCGTATTTATGTAAAAAAATTCTGTGATAAAAATATCGCCTCAGCGATATCAAATTTAAAAGAGATGCCAGGATGAAACTTAAAAATTTCATACCATGAAAGGAGTAGAGAATAAAATTAAAGTGAGATAATATACGAGATAATGAGATAATACTTATGGGTTTGTTGAGAAGAGCATATGGAATAAATCTTTTCCTTATTTGCTATTATCATCGTGTGTGGTGGTGTTTTGGGTTTGTTTAACCTCATTCGTAACGGCAAAGGTCATGTGACGGAAGAGACCCTCAGCTTTACGTGGGATCCGAGCTACGGGTTGCTACATCATTTGGATGAAGAAGACGATCACCAATCCCACTACTACCCGCATTCAATGTCACTTAACTTTAGTAATCAATGGGAAGTGGTATTGCTACACAGCCACGACGTAGCCCAATTATAACATGCAATATTTAAATTAATTTTCTTTTAAATTATTATAATTTTATTATAGGTGAAGCTATATTTTGTTGGGTTGGATTTTTTATACTAAAAGTATAATACTGGAAATAAAAATGACATTTTTTGGGGACAAAATAAATGCAAAAAACTTCACTTTTTTCTACGTGAAAGTCACAATATGATAATAAAAACCCACTCTAATAGACAGAGTTCATTTCCACAACAGTTTCGATGCCCACTGGCATCCTCTTCGGGTGGATACAGAAAAACGAATGAACCAAAAACAAGAGGGAAAACAGTCCAGAGCGTTTAAGAAATTGGCACATAGATTAGGTCCCGTTATCCCGACAGTGGAAGGTCATTTTATTAAAGGGACCCGCTTTTTAAACACATTCGCATAAATTTAAAAACTATCGTCTTGTTGTATACATATAGCTTCTATTATTTTACACAATTATTACATTTATTATTAAATATGTTACATTTAATATTGTATTATTATTTATTACAGAAATTATAAATTTATTATTACATTGATTATTACATTGTTGTTTATTATACGAAAATTACGAAACGAAAAACAAATGAAAAAAGGGGGGAGGGCGAGGAAGGAACCTTCAAGCGACCGCTACGAATAAATTAGGTCCCGTTCTTCCGACACAGGAAGGGCATTTTTATTAAAGGGACCCGCTTATAGGTACATTCGCATGAATTTAAACTATATACCTGTTCTATACATTTATTATACATTTATTATTCAATTTATTACATTTAATATTGCATTGTTATTTATTACAGAAATTATAAATTTATTATTACATTGATTATTTATTGATTATTATTGTTATTTATTATGCAGAAATTGGAAACCGAAACCGGAAGGGCATTTTATTACAGGGTCCCACTTATAAGTACATACGCTCAAATTAAAACTATCTTCCTGTTCATATATACAGATTCTACTATTTTGACATAATTACTGCATTGATTATTGCACTTACATATATATATTTTTTTTTAACATTTATTATTATTACCTTTACACTAATTACACTTATGTTAGAACCCGTTCACCCGACTCCGTAAGGGATTTTTTGACCAAGAATCTCATTAAAGGGTCTAACGTATAGGTACCCTCGTACAAATTAAAATTATCTGCTTGTTCTATACACACAGATTCTATTATTTTTCTTTTGACGTAATTATTACATTTATAAAGTACTTTACTTGATTCCCAATCTATAGCATGATTATTTTGGCTAGCGTGATGAAAAATAGCATTATTGGTGTTACAACTTCTGAAGGCATATTTGTGTTCCTTAATACGGGTTGCAATATTTCTTCCAGTTTCTCCCACGTATAATAAATCACAACTTTTACAGGGAATGCTGTAGACACAGGCTTGTTCCTGTTTGAAACGTTATTTCTAGCCAATTTTCTTTTCACGGTAAATGAATATTTGAAAGCCAAAGCAAACTTAAAATCTTTCGTCAACGGTTTAACTCTTTCTAAGCCGGCAATGTAAGGCAAACTCACATATTGTTTTTGGTTAACTGACAGTTCCCGAGGGGCATAAAAAGTTTTTCTGGCTTTAAAATTTTAAAATACGCCTTTCTAATAAACCACTCAGGATATTTTAAATCCTTAAAAATGTTCCAAATCTTAGCATTTTCGGGGTCTAGCAAATGTGGGCTCCAAATCCTGAGTGCTCTTAGAAACATGGAAGAAATAATTGAGCTTTTAACCCCTCCATCGTGATATGAAAAATAATGAATGTACGAATTACAATGGGTAGGTTTTCTATAGACCGTGAAATTGGGCTTTCCGCTTTCGTTAATGACCAAAACATCTAGAAAAGGTAATTGTTTGTCATTCTCCCATTCATATTTAAATTTAATAGAGGGAACAAGAATATTTAATGACTGAAAGAACGTGTCAAAGTTGTTCCAGTGGTCAGGCCAAAATGAGAAAATATCATCTACATAACGAAACCAAATTAGATTCCTGGGACATATTGTTGGCAACAATTCCGACTCATAATATTCCATGTATAATGTACTCAGTATTGGGGACAAAGGGGACCCTATTCCCATACGAAAAAGTTGCAAATAAAATTCTTTTCCGAAGGAAAAGGCATTATTGGTGACAGAGTTTTATCAGTTCTAAAAATACCGTTGTGGGCATGCCTAGTTCTACGTTACATGTTGGCAATTTTCTATCTAAAAAACTAAGTACATCATCAATGGGAACTTTCGTAAACACGGACTCAACATCAAAACTGATCATTTTTCCCCGTTTTAAATCTAAGGACATAACTTTGTTAATAAAGTCACAGGAATTAGTGATGTGCGAGCCTGAAAATTTACCAACGAATGGGGATAATTTATCTGCAAGAAATTTAGATAACCTGTAACTAAATGAACCCCTGTGTGAAATAATGGGATGGAGTGGTATATTAATCTTATGGGTTTTGGGTAAGCCGTAAATGTGGGGGAGTTTGGGGTTAATCTGTAGAAATCTTTTACGGTCAATCGCCGGGACATCTTTTAATAAGTTCTTGATAGTTTTGTTGAATTCAGCAGCAAGACGCTTTAGGGGGGACAATCTCACTTTGGTGTAGGTGAATGCATCACTAAGTAAGGCTTCCTTTTTTGTTTATAATCACATTTGTCCAAAATGACCACAGTTACTTTTGTCCGCTTTAGTGACAAATATTGCTTCGTTTTTCCTGAGCTTGTCTAAAGCTAACCGGAATCTTTTAGGAATCGAGTCCATTGAGTTGAAATGTTCCAGAAACTTGCTCAGAATCAAACCATTTAAACACGGAATATCCACCTTGGAATTAACTACGGACGACACAAAATCTAAAACAGTGTTTTTATCAGGTTTAAGGGCGAACGACAGCCCTAAGTTAAGAACTTCCTTTTCGGATTTGGATAAGACATATGTCGATAAATTTAAAACGGAACCCTGCACAGCACACTGTGACCAGGCACTTTCATCACATAAATTGGATAGCTTTCTGTTAAGTCGTTGTTCAGTGCGTGTAGTCTGTACGTCACATTTATAATCTGCAGTTTCAAACAACGCCACAACTAGTTCACACGACACGTGCGATTTAAGGACGCGTAGACAATTTCTTAGTTTGAAATACGTATGGTCAATCTCTCTTTTAACACTCGGAATACGTTCCTTCAAAATTTCCCGGGCAAAATTCAGAAATGGTGTATGGTCATTCCTGAAGGAAAACAGTATCAAGGACTTCGGGCACACTTGTTCCACTAAACACTCTTGCAGGAAATTGAGTTGCAGCTTCTTGGTCTTCACAGACACTACAGATTAACCCCAAACTCCCCCACACTTACGGCTTACCCAAAACCGATAAGATTAATATACCACTCCGTCCCATTATTTCACACAGGGGTTCATTTAGTTACAGGTTATCTAAATTTCTTGCAGATAAATTATCCCCATTCGTTGGTAAATTTTCAGGCTCGCACATCACTAATTCCTGTGACTTTATTAACAAAGTTATGTCCTTAGATTTAAAACGGGGAAAAATTGATCAGTTTTGATGTTGAGTCCGTGTTTACGAAAGTTCCCATTGATGATGTACTTAGTTTTTTAGATAGAAAATTGCCAACATGTAACGTAGAACTAGGCATGCCCACAACGGTATTTTTAGAACTGATAAAACTCTGTGTCACCAATAATGCCTTTTCCTACGGAAAAGAATTTTATTTGCAACATTTTGGTATGGGAATGGGGTCCCCTTTGTCCCCAATACTGAGTACATTATACATGGAATATTATGAGTCGGAATTGTTGCCAACAATATGTCCCAGGAATCTAATTTGGTTTCGTTATGTAGATGATATTTTCTCATTTTGGCCTGACCACTGGAACAACTTTGACACTTTCTTTCAGTCATTAAATAATCTTGTTCCCTCTATTAAATTTAAATATGAATGGGAGAATGACAAACAATTACCTTTTCTAGATGTTTTGGTCATTAACGAAAGCGGAAAGCCCAATTTCACGGTCTATAGAAAACCTACCCATTGTAATTCGTACATTCATTATTTTTCATATCACGATGAAGGGGTTAAAAGCTCAATTATTTCTTCCATGTTTCTAAGAGCACTCAGGATTTGTAGCCCACATTTGCTAGACCCCGAAAATGCTAAAATTTGGAACATTTTTAAGGATTTAAAATATCCTGAGTGGTTTATTAGAAAGGCGTATTTTAAAGCCAGAAAAACTTTTTATGCCCCTCGGGAACTGTCAGTTAACCAAAAACAATATGTGAGTTTGACTTACATTGGCGGCTTAGAAAGAGTTAAACCGTTGACGAAAGATTTTAAGTTTGCTTTGGCTTTCAAATATTCATTTACCGTGAAAAGAAAATTGGCTAGAAATAACGTTTCAAAACAGGAACAAGCCTGTGTCTACAGCATTCCCTGTAAAAGTTGTGATTTAGTATGCGTGGGAGAAACTGGAAGAAATATTGCAACCCGTATTAAGGAACACAAATATGCCTTCAGAAGTTGTAACACCAATAATGCTATTTTTTATCACGCTAGCCAAAATAATCATGCTATAGATTGGGAATCAAGTAAAGTACTTTATAAATGTAATAATTACGTCAAAAGAAAAATAATTGAATCTGTGTGTATAGAACAAGCAGATAATTTTAATTTGTACGAGGGTACCTATACGTTAGACCCTTTAATGAGATTCTTGGTCAAAAAATCCCTTACGGAGTCGGGTGAACGGGTTCTAACATAAGTGTAATTAGTGTAAAGGTAATAATAATAAATGTAAAAAAAAAATATATATATGTAAGTGCAATAATCAATGCAGTAATTATGTCAAAATAGTAGAATCTGTATATATGAACAGGAAGATAGTTTTAATTTGAGCGTATGTACTTATAAGCGGGACCCTGTAATAAAATGCCCTTCCGGTTTCGGTTTCCAATTTCTGCATAATAAATAACAATAATAATCAATAAATAATCAATGTAATAATAAATTTATAATTTCTGTAATAAATAACAATGCAATATTAAATGTAATAAATTGAATAATAAATGTATAATAAATGTATAGAACAGGTATATAGTTTAAATTCATGCGAATGTACCTATAAGCGGGTCCCTTTAATAAAAATGCTCTTCCTGTGTCGGAAGAACGGGACCTAATTTATTCGTAGCGGTCGCTTGAAGGTTCCTTCCTCGCCCCCCCCTTTTTTCATTTGTTTTTCGTTTCGTAATTTTTGTATAATAAACAACAATGTAATAATCAATGTAATAATAAATTTATAATTTCTGTAATAAATAATAATACAATATTAAATGTAACATATTTAATAATAAATGTAATAATTATGTAAAATAATAGAAGCTATATGTATACAACAAGACGATAGTTTTTAAATTTATGCGAATGTGTTTAAAAAGCGGGTCCCTTTAATAAAATGACCTTCCACTGTCGGGATAACGGGACCTAATCTATGTGCGAATTTCTTAAACGCTCTGGACTGTTTTCCCTCTTGTTTTTGGTTCATTCGTTTTCCTGTATCCACCCGAAGAGGATGCCAGTGGGCATCGAAACTGTTGTGGAAATAAACTCTGTCTGTTAGAGTGGGTTTTTATTATCATATTTTGGGGACATGTTGATATTTAAACATCTGACACTTTAAAAGGTTTGTATTCTTTTTTTTTATTATCTGAAGTGAAAACCTGAAATTTTTATTCCACATCTCTACACATGGAAAATTAATCCCATAGTGCAAAGCACATTCTCTGTGATGTCCTTTCAGCTCATTAACTCTGCATACGAACAACAAAATTTTGCACTACCATGGAGAGAGTATCTGTTGAAATCTGAGAAATTCCTTGTTCAGTCGATGTATGTGTGGATTCTGCTTAAACACTCTATCTTTTAAATATCTCCCCCCCCCCTAGATAAAAATGACAGGGGTTTAGATCTGGTCATGTTGGTGACCATGATATTTCTTTATCATAAACCGCAGGAAATCTGTTGGACAGGACTCGGATCACCTGAAGATCAGGGCCCCCAGCCTTCTCTAGTTAGCCTTATAACGAAAATATCACGACCTAACCTAACCAATCATTAGGTCAACTGTACGCCTTTGACGATTGGTTAGGTTAGGTTGTGATATTTTCGTTAGTTAGCCTTATAAAGCTAACTAAAGAAGGCTGGGGACCCTGATCTTCAAGTGATCCCAGGACTCTTCTGTTGGAAATATCGTGAGCTAAGAGGATATCACATAGAGCATGTTTTGCACTAGGGGAATAATTCCCCATGTGTAAAGAAAGTACAGTAAAAACAATTTCATACTTTTATTTCAGGTAATAAAGACTACAAACCTTTTAACGTGTCACATTTTTAAAAAATCAACTGATATGTTACGTAAAATAACTCGCTTATTGTACGGACCGCCATCAAAAAGAAAACTAAATAAAAACAAAATAAAAGTCAACCTTTTGTTGCATTGCATTCAGTTTACCATTTTCAATGTGGTTAACACATTAAGGACATAACACATAACGGACACTGCTATCCCTATAATACTGCTACTACAACTATACATGATAATAATAATAATAATAATAATAATAATAACAATAATAATAGTAATAATAATAATAATAATAATAATAATAAATCACGGGCTCATAAATGTAACACTTATAAATATAACTACAGTACAGGGTGGGCCGTAAGTTTCCATACATAGGAAAAATAAACATTTTTTTATGGACAACCATTTTTATTTATATAATATGCTCTACATGGTTGCCATTGTTTTGAAAACACATTTCAATACGTGTTCCCCACTGTTGATGAACACGCATTAGCACAGTTGACGTTATGCTTGTAATGGCGTTGGTGATACGTTCCTTTAGATGATTTATGTCTCGTATCTTTTCCTGATACACCATGGCCTTCAAGTGCCCCCAAAGATAGAAATCAAGGGGGGTGAGATCTGGGGATCTGGGAGGCCACTCCACAGGACCACGCCGACCAATCCAAGCATCCGGAAACTGCTGCTGCTGATCCAAATACCGACGCACGTGAAGACCATAATGAGGTGGAGCTCCATCTTGCTGGAAGTAAACTGGGAAGTTACCTTCCTCGTTTAGCAGGGATGGGAAAATCTCTTCTTGCAACATGTTAAGATACCTTTCGGCATTAAGATTTCCACTGACAAAAATTTGTCCAATAATTCTGTCACCCCATATCCCGGCCCACACCATCACTTTACCGGCACCTTGCATCTTCGTCGGACTCAGCCAGTTAGGGTTAGCATTACTCCAATAACGTATGTTTTGCCGATTAACCTCTCCATTGACGTAAAAATTTGCTTCATCAGTAAACAAGATCTTACGTCAAACGCATATTCTTAGGGTATCTGAAACATAAAAACAAACGTTTAATTTTTCCTATGTATGGAAACTTACGGCCCACCCTGTATTGTATATATTAAGAAATTATATTTTTCTTTACTGTTGCCAACAAGATGGCTTCTCTTTTTAATGCTAACAAAAAATTGGAAGTTTTTTATTAAAGAACAAATGAGTTATGCATGTTTGGGCCCTAAAGTTCGCAGATGACACAGCGAGAAAAATGGGCATGTTTATTACATCTGCCACAGAGAGAGAGAGAGAGAGAGAGAGAGAGAGAGAGAGAGAAACAAAATTAATTTTTCTAAATTTTATAGTACAGTATATGAATTTTTTTTAATATAAACCTTTCCTGAAACAATGAAAAAAAAAACCCAAAAAGGGTCCCCATTAAATGTACCTACAAAAAATAAAATAAAATAAAAAATGGCTTCCTGCTTTTCGTATATTAAATTTACAATAATTTAAATTTTTTTTTTTTTTTTTTGTTCCACTCGATTTAACTCGAAGTCCTTTCTTGTCTGATCAATAAATAAACTGCTTTTTTTTTTCTTTTTCTTTTTTTTAGCTTTCCGCCAATTTATGTATTTTTATAAATTTGAATCGTTTAATTCCAGTTTTGGGCAAAAAGCATTTTACATTTCCAACTCACGATACTCTTAAGCGAAAGAGTTTACAATATGTAACGGGATTTATAATAAAAGTTCAAAGGAAACGGAGCAATTATACTTAACATTTATTTAATGAAGAGAACGCAAGACCAATTCCACAAAGAGCAGAATTTCTTTCATGTGCTGTAAATGGACGGGGTTCATATTATAATATAGTTATTGGAAGACTGAACACAATTTTCATGGATATTTTGTTTGTTGTGTTTTACCGAAGTGATACATATATATATATATATATATATATATAGAGAGAGAGAGAGAGAGAGAGAGAGAGCGAGATATAAAGTGGGATCTTTCAAACTATTCCCCCCCCCATACTCTTTTCAACTATATCCTCCCCAAAGTTTAAATTCTGCAAATTAATCAAAATAAGATAAGAAAACAATAACAACAAATTTATTATTTATTGGAAACATATAATAAATCGAGAACCATTATTTACATAGGATAAAATTTGAATGCCCGGTTAGGTCAACTGTACGCCCTTGACGATTTAGTCGTGATATTTTCGTTAGTTTTAACGAAAATATCACAACTAAACCTAACTAGTCGTCAAGGGCGTACAGTTGACCTAACCGGGCATATATATATATATATATATATATATATATATATATATATATATATATATATATATTTATATTATTGAATAACCTTTATTAATAATAAAATAAATACATTCGTTTTACAATTTACAAAGACATGAATAATTGTGAAGCTCGACTATTTACTTTATTTAATTTGGCCCTTAAGCTTTAGGCTTTACTGGGCTCTTATTAAAAATAAAGAGCTAGTTGTTATTAATTAATAATAAATAAATAAATAAGTAAATAAGTATTATTAATAGTTAAAACATGTATTAATCTTAAATTATCACTACTGACATGCCAAATGCAAGGTCACCATTGAAGGCACTATACCATTACCATACAAAGAAACCAATATTATACATGAGAGACATGGGCGCCCGCAGGATTTTTTCCAAGGGGGGGCAAAATTGAATGTATTAATAGGTAGGGACCGGAGCAAGCAAAAAACTTTTGACCCCTTAGGAACCAGCAGGTTAATTCTAAGCAAGTTTAGTGTTGCATTTTCTGTAATGGAAAATGCAAATATATATTGTATATACATACAATGCACATGATAACAATCATTTATTTTATTTATAACAGAAACATGATAGAATGAAGAAAAAAGCACACTGAAGTAAATGTAAGTAATTTTAAGGGTGGACTTCTGAACAAATAAAAAGGTAGCAACCTTTTATCATGCACACAAATAAAAATTTCACCCTTTAGGAGGCAGTTGGATACTTTTCAGCAAGTTTAGGATATAAATATCTTCTTAGAAAATATTTAATATATTTTCTTGGCATTTCCAGGGGGGGGCAAGCGCCCCCCCTTGCCCCTACCTGCGGGCGCCCATGAATTGAGAGATAAGAACTGAACAATCCCAAGAAATGTGTTTTAATACTAGATTACACACGAGAAATTAAGATTTAGTAAACAATATTAATGAACATTAATCCTAGATTTTTGTTAGTATGCCATTACTAATCGGGATTTCAACTTGTTTTTAAACAAATTTACATTCACAATATTTTTTATATCGGCATGCAAGTCATTCCATGGTTTCAATCCAATGAAAATGGGTAGTTTTTGAGATGAAGACAATCTAAATTGAGGTATAACAAGCTTTGATCTTTTCTGGTCTGATACAAGTGGATTTCTTGATGAGTTACAAAATATCTATTTACCCATTGTAGATTAATTATTTGTTCTTACACTTGTAAATAAAAATAAAATGTGCTAGTTTGGTTATATCATTGAGCTTTAGTAGGTTTAGCTCTTTAAATAATGCACTAGAGCAGTGGTACTCATTGGGCGGCTCGCGAACCAAATATATATAGACTGAGTCTAGAGTCTAGGGCAGTGGTACTCATTCATTGCACGGCTCGCGAGCCAAATGCGCTATATATATATATATTTGGTTCGCGAGCCGTCCAATGAGTACCACTGCAAGGATCAAGGAAATCAATAACCTTATTGCTCGTTTTTGGATGACAAAGATACCATTTAATGCGTTGTTAGCGGAGTTTCCCGAAACAAGGGTGCAGTACGTTACATAAGGAAGAGCAAGAGTATGATAAAGAATCAACAAAACTTGTTTAGGGACTACATTTCAAAGTTTAAACATTATAGCAACGCTCCTTGAAATCTTTTTCGCGATATAATTTACATGATCACTCCACCGCAAATTCTTATCTAGCATTACACCAAGAAATTTTGTTGCAGTATACTCCTTTATAGCGATTTCATTAACATTAAGTTCATCAAGATATACATTTCTTTTATTAATAAAAATCATGAAATTTGTTTTACTGGTATTTAGGAAGAGTTTATTGGTGGTCAACCTTTTCATTACACTGATGAATTCTGAATTAAATATATTCTTAGCTGAATTAACATCTTTGCAAGAAAAAGACACAGTTGTATCATCTGCAAACATTATGAAGTTCAGTATATCAGATGAGCGTGGAAGGTCATTTATATATAATAAAAATTACAGTGGACCTACAACTGAGCCCAGTGGCATACCACGTTTGACAAGAGCTTCAGTTGAGCAAACCTTATTTACTGACACAAAATGATATCTATTGGACAAATAACTTTTAAACCAATTACTGATTGCTCCTCTAAAGCCGTAACAATATAATTTGTTAAGTAGAATATTATGGTGTATTACATCAAACGCCTTACTCAAATCCATAAATATTGATATAATTATTTTTTTGTTCTCTTTAGCTATATTTGCATTTTCCATAAGATTTAAAATAGCCATTTCCGTTGTTTTATTATTACGGAAGCCATATTGATTTGGAGGTAATAAATTGTAGGATTTTAAATATCGCTACATTCTACTTTTTAAATTTTTTTCAAAAACTTTGCTGAACACAGATAATGAACACACCGGCCTGTAATTTGTTGCTAGTGTAGTATCACTTCCTTTAAAAAGGGATGTTATACAACCAGTTTTTAGCATTGATGGAAATATTCCTTTGAAAATACATTGATTGATAATTTTAGCCAAAGTTACAGATATCTTATCTTTAAGAAGTTTCAATATAGGTACAAGACTGTTATGAATGTTATTTTTTGTATTTTTTAATTTACCAATAATATTCCGGACCTCAGTAGAGGTAGCAGGAACAAAAGAAAATGAATTTAGTGGGGTGGATGGCATATATTCTAGAGGTGAGTGATCATTATTTAATAATTGTGAACGAAGCTTATCCGCTATTGAAGTAAAATGTACATTTAAAGAGTCTACAATAGCAGTATCATCAGTAATTTCTTTATTATCAACATTTAATTTCTCTATTGAGTTTTTCTTAATTTGTTTTCCGAGAAGACTGTTTATGGTTGTCCAAGTGTTTTTCATGTCTCCTTTATGTTTGGAAAATTGATTGTTATTATAGTTATATTTTGCAATTTTAATTATTTTAGTTAATTTGTTTCTGTATTGAGTATATTGTACTTTAGGAATTTTACTATATATATAATATATATATAATATATATTTATATATATATATATATATTATATATATATATATATAATATATATATATATATATATATACATGGCGTCCCAAAAAAATGTATACACACTTTAAATAATTATAAAGGCAGTGTTTATTAAAATACATTTCATTTTCAAAATGTAATAGAATCTACAGACATTATTTAATTGTTTTGTCAACGCCTGTTTTCAAACTGACGTCCGTTCTGGTCCAGGCACTGCTGATAACGCGAAGCAATGGAATCGCAAACATCACGAAACATTTCGTTTGGTATTTGTGTGCATTCTCGTTCAATGGCTGCTCTCAATTCAGCGACTGTTGCAGGTTTTATAGCGTAGACTTTGTCTTTTAAGTATCCCCATAAAAAAAAGTCTAGTGGTGTGAGGTCTGGTGAACGCGGAGGGTATTCTACGAAACCCCTTCGTCCAATCCACATCCACATCGTGCCAAGTACCACTCGCAATACTCCACTCTTCGGTCCGGATCATCTTCATTAATAGCATGGACTAATCTTGGAATGTAACTTTTCCATTGACAGCGCTTCAAAATGCGTTGGACAGACGATTCTGAAATTCCTACCTCACGACTCGCTTGCCGCACAGATTTTCTTGGACTTTGGTGATACGTTTCCAGTACTCTTTCTTGCTTTGTGGGGCTTGTCGATGTCCGTGGTCTTCCGGAACGCTTCTTGTGGACATTCTGAACAGTTCCATCGGCTTCAAACTTATCTCTAATTCGAGTGATGGTAAGTCGCCTTGGTGGATCTGTTTGAAACTCCCTCCTAAACTGTCTTTGCACTTCAACTGCTTTTTCACACTTCCAGTAGCATTTTAGAATGAATTTCCTTTGTTCAAAGCTTAGTCTGACTGCCATTATTAATTCTAATGGGTTTAACTTGGAAAGAATGAAACATCAATTGAGCTATCAGCTGTTAAAGTGTGTATACATTTTTTTGGGACGCCCTGTATATATATATATATATATATATATATATATATATATATATATATATATATATATATATATATATATCGAAACCAACGGTAAAATTATTGAATGCCCGGTTAGGCTAATTGAATGCCTGGTTAGGTCGACTGTACGCCCTTGACGATTGGTTAGGTTAAGTCGTGATATTTTCGTTAAAACGCGGGATATTTTTGCTACCCGCACGAAAGGTAGCAAAAATAACTGAATGCCCAGTTAGGTTAATTGAATGCCCGTTAGGTCAACTGACTACCCGGTTGGGTTCATTAAATGCCCGGTTAGGTCAACTGTACGCCCTTGACGATTGGCTAGGTTTAAAACTAACGAAAATATCACGCCTAAATAATGGTTCTCTATAAACCTGAAATATGATAGAATATGATAGAATTTTCAAGATATGTATCTTATAGGATCACTTTAACATATTGCTTCCCAGGAACCTCTCTTTTAACATATTGCTTCCCAGTGTATATCACTTTAACATATTGCTTCCCAGTGTATATCACTTTAACATATTGCTTCCCAATATTTAGGATAAGGAGTACGATAAAAAATGTTCGCTTTAATAAAGTAAAGGCATAAAAAGTAAATCATAACATGTTAAAATATTAGATTGAAAGTAAATTTATTAGAATTGTTGCGCTATATGGTCACACAAAGTAAAAAATTGATTTCGGAACAATCGGTCACGCCACATCATTTGCCACAAGTACGAGTTGAGTAGCTCCTTTTTGCATCCTTTCATTTTCTTTATATATTTAATGTAGGTTAACTGAATGCCCGGTTAAGTCAACTGAATGCCCGGTTAGGTCAACTGTACGCCCTTGACGATTGGTTAGGTTAAGTTGTGATATTTTCGTTAAAACTAACGAAAATATCACGACTTAACCTAACCAATCATCAAGGGCGTACAGTTGACCTAACCGGGCATTCAGTTAACCTACATTAAATATATAAAGAATACCCGGTTAGGGCATTTATAGCTTTGTTTACGGTCGATAGGTTATCTCCTAGATTACCAACCTCTTTCTAACTAACCAACCTTTCTCTTTTTAACATATTGCTTCCCAGTGTTAATCACTTTAATATATTGCTTCCCAGGAGGGATCACTTTAACATATTGCTTCCCAGGAGGGATCACTTTAACATATTGCTTCCCGAATGCTTTGTAAGCAATATGTTAAAGTGATCCATCTTATATACATATCTTAAAAATTCTATTATGTAAATAAGATAAGTAAAACCTGTTAAATTATCTCCCACTAATATTGACCTTTTAAACTATGTCCCCCCTCTCTGAAACTGTGGGGGGGAAATAGTTTAAAAGATCCATAAAGTGTAATAATTTATAAATATTTATAATTTAATGTATGAAGTTCGGAATTAATTTAATTTAATTATAATAAAACACAGGAATATTTACGTAGATATCATGAGTTCTTTTAAAAATAGAGTAATTGAAGCGACGTTATATTGCAGACCTTTCAGAAGCAAATGGTGTGAATTATGTCCACAAGGAAACTGTCTTTTGTTTTTTTCTGTATTATTTAAAATATAATATGTTTTTCTCAGACACTCCCTTCGGTTTAATGTAATATCTTAATAATTATTATGTTAGAAAATTTCAGATTACGAGATAATCTGCGTTAGTTATTTTTAATCCGTTGCAACGTCAAAGGTCTTATGAGAGGAGAGACCTACAACATTGGCCTCCCATTCAACTACTTACCAGGCCCAATCTTCCGTCTAGTTAATCTTCCTTCAGTCTTTGTAACTTTACCAATTCAAACTGCAGACATCCATTCCCACACTCACGCATTAACTCGTCTGTTTCATTCTGTTGTTTGAATGTTGGCCGGAAGATACTGTATCTAGTACCGCGCGTACAGCCCAAGACACTCAGTGGAGAAAGTCTTTTTATCACAAAATACAGCACTGCGCCAAAGATCTTCGAGGTCAGGGTGCGTACGAGCAAAGTTCAGTCTTACAAGCTTCTGTTGCTCTGTCAACAAAGATTTTTGGCAGGAATAAAGGAGGAAATATCGTTTTCCACCAAACGTCAAATAAAGCCAGTTGACAAACAATGTTCTTCCAAGTTGTAAATGGATGCCAATGAACATCGTCTCAAATTACTGAATTTATTTTGTTTCATTTATATTCATTTCAAAATAAGAAAACATTTACACCAATAATTATGTATAATATGCAAAATCTATCGATTATTAGTTAACATTATACGGTAATAATATCAATAATAATATAAGAACAGGAATGAGGGTAAAATAGTGATAATAATAATAATAATAATATAATAATAATAATATTATTATTATTATTATTATTATTATTATTGTTATTATTATTATTATTATTATAATCAGCCTAGACGTTAATGTATTATTAATATGTACCTTGATAATAATAACAAAAAACCTTAGAAAACTAGAAGACATGCTAAAAATACAATAATATAATAATAATAATAATAATAATAATCCTCAGTTAATCAGTTTATAAGTTTACAGTTTATAGTTTCTACGTACATTTACTGAGAAACTATATTTATAATTTTATAAATCTGCATGTAATAATCGAAACATGTACGGAAATGAAGGCTATACAAAACAGCATACACACCATTATTTATTTGGTTCACTGTTTGGTCACGATATTCAGTACAGTAGCGCGCAACCCAGCGCTATACTATGTTTTTTTTTTTTGAACATAAAACGTTCACCAACTTCATTAATGGATGATCCATCCTTTATCATTCCTACAAAGCCTCCTTTCATACCTTCTTTTGTTTCATGATACGCACTTTGTTTTTCCATGTTGATTAGTTTTTGAAAGTAAGTTAAATTCACTCTTTGACTGATAACGTCGGAAATATTACCAACGTAATTACTCGAGTAAATAATTGTGTGATTCTTGTTTTATTTTAAAACATAATTGTCGCATTAAAAAGCATTATAATTACTTTGTGCAGATATTCATCGACGTATCCGCAATGCAAAAGAAACAGTTTTGTTTCTGACGTCACAGTGATGTCGCATATTTAGTCTTTATTTTCAAATGTTATGATATAATATAGAATTAATATGGAAATATACATTTAGCCACGCTATACATCAAACATGTTAAAACAGCTTAAAGGAAAAGAAATCCTAGTGGTTACATTAAGCAATTTACATTCGGAACATCAGTTCACATTATAGGATTGCGATATCTACTTGTGAAGAGTAAACATATTATGTTGGTTTTCAGATGTCAATGAACTAAGCCAAATTTCCATTCCTTATGAACACATTCCAAAAGTTCTGATTATAGACAGCGTTCTTAGTTTTTTAATACCACTGATAAATGTAGCCGTATATTTTAAATTGGGAAGCATAAATGGCTTACTCACATCTTCAAACATCTTAAAACGAGATCGACGAAGTGAAGCAACAATGGGTCTGGTAAGTGGTTGAATGGGAGACCAATGTACTTTTTTGTTTCTGTAGCCATCCTCGGTTCTGAATCCAGGTTCAGTTGTAGCTCCCTTTTATCATACGAATTTTGATGCTGCAACAGATAAAAACTAACTAAAATAGATTATCTCGTCTTAATATCTTACTGACTGTGTGCGATCTAAAACTTTCTAACATAATAATTATTAAGATATTATATCAAACTGAAGGGAGTGTCAGAGAAATAAATATTATATTTTAAATAATACAACAAGAGACAAAAGGTGCGGAAAAAGGTTCCTTTCGATAATTTTCTTGGAGACGTAATTCACACCTTTTGCTTTGAAAAGGTCTGCAGCAGAAATATTGATCAACGTTGCTTGAATTATTCTATTTCTACAAATTCATAATGTTATAATGTTTCAGACCAACAAAGACCCTAGGATCCACTCATGGCTGGTCTACCTATCTGTGGTTGTAGTTGTGTATTGCGCATGTCCTCCGTCCTTAGACAAGTTAAACTATACCACTCTATCAACATATGCGTCTAATCGATTTTTAAACATGTTTCTAGACGTGCTACTAATTACTTCTACCGGCATACTATTCCAGCTATTTACTATTGTATGCGTAAAAAAGTTTTTGGCAACTGCTGTCTCGAACCTTCTACTTGTCAACTTACACCCGTTATTTCTAGTCCTGTTATATTGTGACATTTCGAAAAAGCTATCTCTATTTACGTTATCGAACCCATTCATAATTTTAAAAACCTGGATTGGATGACCCCTTAGCCTCTTAGTCTCGAGTGTAGTCAATTTTAACTCCTTAAGCCTATCCTGGTACGACTTGACCTAAGCGACGGAATCATCTTAGTTTCTCGTCTTTGAACTCTTTCGATAAAAACTAACTAAAATAGATTATCTCGTCTTAATATCTTACTGACTGTGTGCGATCTAAAACTTTCTAACATAATAATTATTAAGATATTATATCAAACTGAAGGGAGTGTCAGAGAAATAAATATTATATTTTAAATAATACAACAAGAGACAAAAGGTGCGGAAAAAGGTTCCTTTCGATAATTTTCTTGTAGACGTAATTCACACCTTTTGCTTTGAAAAGGTCTGCAGCAGAAATATTCATCAACGTTGCTTGAATTATTCTATTTCTACAAATTCATAATGTTATAATGTTTCAGACCAACAAAGACCCTAGGATCCACTCATGGCTGGTCTACCTATCTGTGGTTGTAGTTGTGTATTGCGCATGTCCTCCGTCCTTAGACAAGTTAAACTATACCCACTCTATCAACATATGCGTCTAATCGATTTTTAAACATGTTTCTAGACGTGCTACTAATTACTTCTACCGGCATACTATTCCAGCTATTTACTATTGTATGCGTAAAAAAGTTTTTGGCAACTGCTGTCTCGAACCTTCTACTTGTCAACTTACACCCGTTATTTCTAGTCCTGTTATATTGTGACATTTCGAAAAAGCTATCTCTATTTACGTTATCGAACCCATTCATAATTTTAAAAACCTGGATTGGATGACCCCTTAGCCTCTTAGTCTCGAGTGTAGTCAATTTTAACTCCTTAAGCCTATCCTGGTACGACTTCACCTAAGCGACGGAATCATCTTAGTTTCTCGTCTTTGAACTCTTTCGATAAAAACTAACTAAAATAGATTATCTCGTCTTAATATCTTACTGACTGTGTGCGATCTAAAACTTTCTAACATAATAATTATTAAGATATATATCAAACTGAAGGGAGTGTCAGAGAAATAAATATTATATTTAAATAATACAACAAGAGACAAAAGGTGCGGAAAAAGGTTCCTTTCGATAATTTTCTTGTAGACGTAATTCACACCTTTTGCTTTGAAAAGGTCTGCAGCAGAAATATTCATCAACGTTGCTTGAATTATTCTATTTCTACAAATTCATAATGTTATAATGTTTCAGACCAACAAAGACCCTAGGATCCACTCATGGCTGGTCTACCTATCTGTGGTTGTAGTTGTGTATTGCGCATGTCCTCCGTCCTTAGACAAGTTAAACTATACCCACTCTATCAACATATGCGTCTAATCGATTTTTAAACATGTTTCTAGACGTGCTACTAATTACTTCTACCGGCATACTATTCCGCTATTTACTATTGTATGCGTAAAAAAGTTTTTGGCAACTGCTGTCTCGAACCTTCTACTTGTCAACTTACACCCGTTATTTCTAGTCCTGTTATATTGTGACATTTCGAAAAAGCTATCTCTATTTACGTTATCGAACCCATTCATAATTTTAAAAACCTGGATTGGATGACCCCTTAGCCTCTTAGTCTCGAGTGTAGTCAATTTTAACTCCTTAAGCCTATCCTGGTACGACTTCACCTAAGCGACGGAATCATCTTAGTTTCTCGTCTTTGAACTCTTTCGATAAAAACTAACTAAAATAGATTATCTCGTCTTAATATCTTACTGACTGTGTGCGATCTAAAACTTTCTAACATAATAATTATTAAGATATTATATCAAACTGAAGGGAGTGTCAGAGAAATAAATATATTTTAAATAATACAACAAGAGACAAAAGGTGCGGAAAAAGGTTCCTTTCGATAATTTTCTTGTAGACGTAATTCACACCTTTTGCTTTAAAAGGTCTGCAGCAGAAATATTCATCAACGTTGCTTGAATTATTCTATTTCTACAAATTCATAATGTTATAATGTTTCAGACCAACAAAGACCCTAGGATCCACTCATGGCTGTCTACCTATCTGTGGTTGTAGTTGTGTATTGCGCATGTCCTCCGTCCTTAGACAGTTAAACTATACCCACTCTATCAACATATGCGTCTAATCGATTTTTAAACATGTTTCTAGACGTGCTACTAATTACTTCTACCGGCATACTATTCCAGCTATTTACTATTGTATGCGTAAAAAAGTTTTTGGCAACTGCTGTCTCGAACCTTCTACTTGTCAACTTACACCCGTTATTTCTAGTCCTGTTATATTGTGACATTTCGAAAAAGCTATCTCTATTTACGTTATCGAACCCATTCATAATTTTAAAAACCTGGATTGGATGACCCCTTAGCCTCTTAGTCTCGAGTGTAGTCAATTTTAACTCCTTAAGCCTATCCTGGTACGATTTCACCTAAGCGACGGAATCATCTTAGTTTCTCGTCTTTGAACTCTTTCGATAAAAACTAACTAAAATAGATTATCTCGTCTTAATATCTTACTGACTGTGTGCGATCTAAAACTTTGTAACATAATAATTATTAAGATATTATATCAAACTGAAGGGAGTGTCAGAGAAATAAATATTATATTTTAAATAATACAACAAGAGACAAAAGGTGCGGAAAAAGGTTCCTTTCGATAATTTTCTTGTAGACGTAATTCACACCTTTTGCTTTGAAAAGGTCTGCAGCAGAAATATTCATCAACGTTGCTTGAATTATTCTATTTCTACAAATTCATAATGTTATAATGTTTCAGACCAACAAAGACCCTAGGATCCACTCATGGCTGGTCTACCTATCTGTGGTTGTAGTTGTGTATTGCGCATGTCCTCCGTCCTTAGACAAGTTAAACTATACCCACTCTATCAACATATGCGTCTAATCGATTTTTAAACATGTTTCTAGACGTGCTACTAATTACTTCTACCGGCATACTATTCCAGCTATTTACTATTGTATGCGTAAAAAAGTTTTTGGCAACTGCTGTCTCGAACCTTCTACTTGTCAACTTACACCCGTTATTTCTAGTCCTGTTATATTGTGACATTTCGAAAAAGCTATCTCTATTTACGTTATCGAACCCATTCATAATTTTAAAAACCTGGATTGGATGACCCCTTAGCCTCTTAGTCTCGAGTGTAGTCAATTTTAACTCCTTAAGCCTATCCTGGTACGACTTGACCTAAGCGACGGAATCATCTTAGTTTCTCGTCTTTGAACTCTTTCGATAAAAACTAACTAAAATAGATTATCTCGTCTTAATATCTTACTGACTGTGTGCGATCTAAAACTTTGTAACATAATAATTATTAAGATATTATATCAAACTGAAGGGAGTGTCAGAGAAATAAATATTATATTTTAAATAATACCAAGAGACAAAAGGTGCGGAAAAAGGTTCCTTTCGATAATTTTCTTGTAGACGTAATTCACACCTTTTGCTTTGAAAAGGTCTGCAGCAGAAATATTCATCAACGTTGCTTGAATTATTCTATTTCTACAAATTCATAATGTTATAATGTTTCAGACCAACAAAGACCCTAGGATCCACTCATGGCTGGTCTACCTATCTGTGGTTGTAGTTGTGTATTGCGCATGTCCTCCGTCCTTAGACAAGTTAAACTATACCCACTCTATCAACATATGCGTCTAATCGATTTTTAAACATGTTTCTAGACGTGCTACTAATTACTTCTACCGGCATACTATTCCAGCTATTTACTATTGTATGCGTAAAAAAGTTTTTGGCAACTGCTGTCTCGAACCTTCTACTTGTCAACTTACACCCGTTATTTCTAGTCCTGTTATATTGTGACATTTCGAAAAAGCTATCTCTATTTACGTTATCGAACCCATTCATAATTTTAAAAACCTGGATTGGATGACCCCTTAGCCTCTTAGTCTCGAGTGTAGTCAATTTTAACTCCTTAAGCCTATCCTGGTACGACTTGACCTAAGCGACGGAATCATCTTAGTTTCTCGTCTTTGAACTCTTTCGATTTTGTCTATATCTTCGCGCATATGCGGATTCGAAAATTGGATCGCGTACTCTAAATGGGGTCTAACTAATGATTTATAAAGAGGAACAATAATATCGCGCGATTTGTACCCCAAATTCCTAGCTATAAAACCTAGCACTTTCTTTGTTCGCTTTATTGACCGCTGCTGTACTTTGTTTCGCCACTTTTAAATCACCAGTGACGATAACTCCTAAATCTTTTTCCTGTTCTACGCTTGCCAACTCCTTCCCTGACATACTATACGCAAAATTACTGTTACGCGAACCTATATGTAAAATTTTGCACTTATCGACGTTAAATCTCATTTGCCATGTGACTGACCAATCAACGATTTTGTTCAGATCTTCCTGGATTTTACCTCTATCTTCATCATTAATTGCCCTACCACCCAACTTCGTGTCATCCGCAAACTTTGAAACTGTACTGACTAGGCCGACATCTAAATCGTTAATATATATATATAAGAAAAAGCAAGGGGCCCAGCCGCCCAGTATAGAACTCTAAGGAACGCCGCTCGCTACATTAGCCCAAGACGACTCCGCTCTGTCAACGACCACCCTCTGTTTCCTACCTCGCAACCACTCTTCTATCCAATTTATTACTACACCCATGATTCCATTAGCCTTAGTTTTTTCAATGAGTCTTTTGTCGGTACGGTGTCAAACGCTTTTTGAAAATCTAAATACATTACATCTACCGCCCGATGACTATCGTAAACTTCAACCACGCTTTGAAAAAATATTCGTGTGTTTTATTACAATTAAATTTGTCCTAACTTTATACATTAAAATATAGATATTTATAATTTATTACATCGAAAGTACCATTACTGAATTCTAGATTTAAGGTGCCAAATGCCAAATTCACTAGCTTATCACAAAAGAAAAAGGAAAAAAGAGAAAATCAAATATTTCCTTCGGGAGTTGCCATGGGAACTGAGCACGTTGTAAAAGCCGTAAAGAAATGGGATCTACATATTTGGTACTGTTGGGAGTACAAAACTTTTGTCACTGACTATAATATATATATATATTATATATATATATATATTACTGTATATATATATATATATATATATATTATATATATATTATATATATATATATATATATTATATATATATATATATTAGGGTGTGTTTATGGTATATGGTGAAAAATGCGAAATGAAAATGCGAGGGAGCGGAACCCTTTATTTTGTGAGGATACATGAGAAAACAGAACAGGCAAAATTTCTTTGTAATCCAACAACATTTAGAGGTTGCCCACAGCTGATAGGTATTTTCAATTTATAGGGCAATGGAAATTTTAATTCTCAGTTTAAATGATAAATTGCATCTCCAATAAGTATTCAGAACAAATATATCGTGTGAGTATATTTACTAAATTCATAATTAACGATTAAAATACATGACACCTCGAGTGTTGGCGTTCATTTTTTCATCAAAGTGGCTTTGGAGGCTGTCGGCAAGTCTTTACGATGTTCTTCGACGATTTGAATCATGAACTGCATCTGCTCTTCGTTCCGAGTCCTTCCAGCCTTCGTGAATTCTTGAATCAATGCTATGCCTCGCTCTGCTGCATCATTCACTACATTTAAGGAATCCACCCTGATCTTTGCTGAACCAAAGCTGGTGTTGTTTTCCCAGTTTTATGGATCCTCTTGCAGGAAATCGACCGGAAGATCTAGAAGGGTGAACAGATTGTACGTATTGGAAGAGCAAAAGTCTGCCAGGGTCTTTCCTCTTGGATCTGGAATCCAGACTCGTCGGGGGGAGCTTCTGACCCTTCAACGGAATTCATATTCTCTACCATTTTCCGCTTCTCATCATCATCGACTGCAGGATCGAATAGTGCAAGGCCCACGTTTACCTCATTGAGGTACCAGAGATGCCGATTAAAACTCTTGTACCCAGTGGCGTTGGTGTTTTGCAACTTTTGAAGGAGGGCTAAGTCGCTTCGTGGAGCGCTTGCTGCTTCTCTTGCTGAAAACCACGGAAGGACGTAATCTTGAGCAACGAAGAGACAGAAGTCCCGCAACCCAGAAATCAGGCGGTCAGTGCTACTTGCTCCACGAGATGTTGAAGGATATTGGTTCATGTGCATCGTGAACTGGTATCTGAACATCCAAATCTTGAAAGAGTAAATTCCACGTGCCATCCACCGTGCTCGCTGCAAAGCCCCTGGAGCCATGAACACAGAACTCCGACGTCCGTGAGGTACTCCTCCCAAGAAAATGACTACAAGTTCAAGAAGCTCTTTGTAGTCATCTCTGTGATGCTTCACTTTCAGAAGGTCATTTGTTTCATGAATCATCTTCTCGGCCCAGGGACTGATCACTGCAGCCGTGTCCTCTTCGTCCGCGACAGTGGAGTATTCATTCAATTTCAGTTGCGGCCAAACATTACGGAAGCTCTGGAAAATCGTAATCTCAGGTCCTTTGGAAAGGTCTCCAACAAGGAAAGAAAATACTGCTTCAAGCAGCAGTTCCAGCACGTGATGTCGACACGCAAAGTAAATCATTTCACGCCCGAGAGCCTGCTCTACTCGCACACACACTCCTCCATGGATGCCGGTGTTGGTGGCTGTCGTGTCAAAGCAAAGAGCTTTGATCTTCTGGCCAAGGTCCCAGTTTTCGATGGTTTCGATGATGACGATTGCTGTCCTTTCTGCCTTGGAGTCTGGGAGTTTGGGGATGGCTAGAATCTTGCTCATCCCATCCCCGGTAACTAAGATGGCTAAACGGTCGATTTTTTCTCTTCCCATTAAGTCTGCCATAAGTTTTCCATCCCAGTGAAGAACAAGAGGGCATTCAGGCTTGTAGGAAGCTCTCACCTCTGCTTCGTGGGCTGATCTGTACCTGGATCTGCTGGCCCGAATAGCACTTGGACTGAGGCACATCTCACTTATGTCCTGACCCATTTGCATGCCAAAGGGGATGAGAACACGAGCAGCTGCCCTGTCGCTCATCCGCGTGCGGTCCAATGCCGCAGCAACCTCCGAACTGATTGCCGTCGTCCCACGGCGATGTTTTGGAGCCGACGATGTAACTGGCTTTCTTTCGGGACTTGTTTCCTCACTTGATGACGCTGACGATGAGGTTTCCATAACAACGGTAGCAGAGATTTCTTCCATTTCCTGCACATGCCTGTCTTTCCGCTTCAATTCCTGAGCAGTTCTTTCTTGGGCCCTTGCGACTTTTTTGGCAATCTTCTTGTCGACATTTCCAATCCTTCCTCTCCGACCCTCCTCCCTTTGAGCAAGCAGGAAGTCCTTGTCCTCCTGAATTTTGATAAGATTTAGGGCATTTTGGTGACCAATGTCGAAAAGGTTGTTCAAGCTTGACCTGAACGCAGCCTGGTTGTCCAAATTGGTCTTCGTTTTCCGCGAAATTCTCTTCTTCAAACCCTGCCATTCGTCATGCAATTTCCGGACGTGCTTCTTGACATCGTGCGGATGTTTCGTCGGTAAACCTTCTGTCACCCAGATTTCAATGATGGCTTGTGATGTCGATGACATTCTCTCAGCTAAGGATTTCTTCTCTTCATTGTGGAGATGGAAAAGGTACTTCAATACATCACCTCTTGAAGGTAATTGCTGACCGGCAATAGTAGGACTTGATGGCCCCACAAGCCAGATTGATTTCTTCGATCTTGTACATGCCGCCATCGTTCACCAGTTATCTGTGAATAAGACAAAACAGTGAAATTGGTAAGTTAATTTAACCCATTCATGGATAAAGTACCTCAGGAAAATGTGTAGAAATAAGCCACCCTCTTTGTAACCGTAATCTGTGTTCAAACAATGATTGGCTGATAACCCATGAACACAATATGTATTAAAATTATAATAATTTTGCGAAATCATGCATACATAACCATTTACAGTATATCCAATCCATATATAAATTTAAAATAATCTACGGTACACTACACTATTTCACTCAGACGATGCGAAAAAAGATGATTGCAATACGCTGAAGAAGAGAGCGTCCAAAATTTTATACGCATAAAAATTAAACCTTATAACTATTTTCGGAAACAAAAATATTGCCGGTAAAACAAGTCATTATACTTACAAACAATTCATAATACCATCCATTACGGTGCTAAGTAAAAAAAACGTTTGAAATATATGAATTATTTAAATAACACTTACCGTTATGAGAACTATGATGCTTCTTGGCCACCATTACGTAAATGCATGAAAGACGTGAGTAATTAAGAGAAAACGATTTAGAATTAAAGAAAATTCATTTGTTGGTATACTGAAGTAAAGAAATATGGATTATCAGAACGCAATTGACAAATGCAATTTCTAATTTTGGGGACGCTGTGTATCAATGGGTTAATAAACACTAGAAGTGACTTAAAAAGGGCGCATAAATAAATGAGCATATGGGTAAAACTTTGGGGTCTTTGGGCAACCTCTAAATATTTGATGATTTTCCAAAAAAATCATGTGCTTTATTTGCTCCCGGAACCTCATCATTTGCGGGGTTCCGTGACCCGAAATTCACACTTTCAGTTTTTAAAAGCACCCTAATATATATATATATAATATATATATATATATATATATAATATATATATATATCATGTGTATGGGGTTAGGTTGTTTAATATTCACGATCTAAATAACTGAAAGTGGAACTAAGAGGGGAGAATTAAGGAAAGGAAACTCAGAAACTGTTAAACTTCAAATATGAACGGAGCAAGAACGAGACAACTTCGAAATTAAAATGTAACGTATGTGTCCCATGGGTCATTCCCATGGGACGATCATAATATTTGAAGCAATTGTTTAGTATACATTCAACGAAAACGTATAAATATGGGAGGTGGGCCTAAACTGCTAAGAGGCATTGGGAAGTATACTCTCAGGTATATTTTGGCGCCATTTGTTCTAGAATATATTCTTTCAGTTTTTATATATAGGCTTCCGAATCGGCGTGACGGTCGGAATACACGCCGTTAACTTCTGTTAAAGGTAAGGACGAATATTTTTTATATGTTAAACGGCAAAGAAAGAATCTGGCAACGCGACTATAAATCAAAGTGATTAACTATAGTCTACTTACAGTTATGACGAGCCCTAAACACCTTCTGGTACTTGTGGGTTATCTGTCCACTTTTTAATTTAATTTTCCAACTTTTTCACAAATACAGATGTGTGTTATCATGTTGCCATTTTTACAAAAATATGCATTGTTTTTACGCCTCGTGAACAGGCTCTCATCGATCTCAACCACTATTCCTTCGCCGCCGATCTTGGTTTTCTCTAGGTTGGCTAACCTAACCTAACCTAACCTAACCTAACCTAACTAAAAAATAAATGACCCACAAGTAAAAAGTGGAAACAGATAACCAATAGGTATATTAAAAAGCGGCGACAGATAACCCACAAGTACCCACCTTCTTCTTCCATATATCCAATATGAATTTGGAATTTAACTCGATGTATGAAAATTCTTTTTCCCAACATCTTTGCCTTCGGGTGGCCCTTTTCCCCCACTTTCCATCAAAAGTACTCCAAAAAAATATTAAAAACCATTACAAATCTTCGATAAGTTTCAGACATAAACAAGTTCAATTATAAACCCTTCTAAACAACTACAAAAATTCAAATCTTTAATTGTAAATATTCTCCTAAAAGCACAAAATAAACATGGACGTTATTTCAGAATTTCTCTCAGTGCCATTTGCTATTAATTACAATTCAGACCCGCGCATTACAAGAGTAGATTAGAAAAACTAATCTACGAGTATAATTTAAGAAAAATATTCCCAACAATCAGACATTATAATTTAAAAGTGAAACTCAAATATCGAAAACCAAATTACAGTACAACTGTTAAAACTTGAAATCGAAACAAAAGCAAAATTGCATATATATATATACAGTAGGGTGATTCAAAAAAATCAAAGTTTTTTTTTTTAATTGTTCAACCTGTATTTTTGTTCCCTATGACAAAACAGTAGTGTATGCCAAATTTGGTGAATTTTAAATAAAATTTACTATGTGCTACCAGGCGTCAAAGTTTCCCTCTTTTTCAATTTGTTTGTTTTTACAACTTATGATTTTATGTTTAATTGTTTATATTTCAGAATTTTTAATTAATGGTTTATATACTAGCTTGCTTTTAATTGTTGCTTGGAGCTCGTAATTTTGATACCAATTAATCGATTATGGAAGCTAGGCCTAACTCACCATCACCCAGTTGCTCATTTGGGAGAAGTTCTACAAGAAAAGAAACTGAAGTATGGCTAATTGGGCAGCCCTCTGCAGTATTAAAAACATTCGTATTACCATCAGAGAAGGAAATGATGGCCCTCTTCATGCACTACAGAAATATTAAAAAGCAAGACATTAGAGAATCATGCTGCTCTACTGCAGATGATGTGCTAGCAGTTTGGAAAAAAGCAGGAATACCAGCAAAACAAAGAATACATGTAGTAGATAAAATTCAAGGAATACTGAAGGAATGACATCTGCTTAAGAAAAACAAAGCAAACAAATTGAAAAGATCACAAAATTTAAATAATAAAGAAGAAAAATGGAAAGATAAACTGGAAAACTTATTTGACATTGCTCATGAGAATGCTATGCAGCTTATAAAAATAGAAGATGATAAGAAATTCTTGAAAATGCAACGTGAGAAAGGACGTCATGGAAAAATGGGTACCATTGATAAGGCTGTTGCTAAAAAAGAGCAAAGAGCAGCAGAAAAGCAACAACGTTATGAAAAGAGGAAAGCAGAAGAAGAGATCAAAAGAAAGAAGAATGAAGAGGCTGTCATACTCACCAGTACCTCTGCAGTATTAAAAACATCCGTATTACCATCAGAGAAGGAAATGATGGCCCTCTTCATGCACTACAGAAATATTAAAAAGCAAGACATTAGAGAATCATGCTGCTCTACTGCAGATGATGTGCTAGCAGTTTGGAAAAAAGCAGGAATACCAGCAAAACAAAGAATACATGTAGTAGATAAAATTCAAGGAATACTGAAGGAATGACAGCTGCTTAAGAAAAACAAAGCAAACAAATTGAAAAGATCACAAAATTTAAATAATAAAGAAGAAAAATGGAAAGATAAACTGGAAAATTATTTGACATTGCTCATGAGAATGCTATGCAGCTTATAAAAATAGAAGATGATAAGAAATTCTTGAAAATGCAACGTGAGAAAGGACGTCATGGAAAAATGGGTACCATTGATAAGGCTGTTGCTAAAAAAGAGCAAAGAGCAGCAGAAAAGCAACAACGTTATGAAAAGAGGAAAGCAGAAGAAGAGATCAAAAGAAAGAAGAATGAAGAGGCTGTCAATCACCAGTACATCATCAGAATCAGAATCAGAGGAGAGTAAAAGTGCTGAATCTGGTTTCTGTGCTGCACAACCTTCAACATGGAAAAGTAAGGTTGGCAAACGTAGAAAATTGTTTGATGATAAATTATTAGGAAGTCTTGATGTTGCAAAATTGAGTGACAGAAATGCGTCTCTTTTTAATGCAAACAATCAGACATCGCTTGAATGGGACATCTGCGAACAAATAAAATGCATGTGTTTCAATACAACGGCAGCCAATACTGGTCCTAGAAACGGTGCAGCTATTCTTCTAGAACAAAAATTCGACAACGATTTATTGTGGCTGGCATGTCGACACCATATATTTGAAATTATGCTGGAAGCTGTTGTTTCAAAGTCTTTATCACCATCTTCTGGCCCAGATATAGTCCTTTTTAAGAAGTTCAGAGAAAAATGGTCAAGCATTAATAAGGAGGACTGACTACGAAACAGCATTATCAGATCCAGATATCTATGAAAATATTCATGACATCAAAGATGACATAATTATATTTGCAACAAATCAACTAGATACATTCCAACTAAGAGACGATTACCTAGAACTATTGTAGTTAACAATTATTTTTTTGGGAGGTGAACCAAAAGGTGGAATCAAATTTAAACATCCAGCGGGACTTCATCGGGCTAGGTGGATGGCCAAAATTACATATTCATTAAAAAATTTTATGTTCAAATCTCAGTTCAAAATTTCAGTAAAAGACAAAAAAGGACTAAAAGACATCTGTCTATTTGCTACTCGGTTATATGTAAAGGCATTCTTTTACAGCTCCTGTGCCATCTTGCGCTCCTCGTCTTGCTCTGGAATTATTACAGACTCTTGTAGTCTACAAACAAATAAATGACACAATTGCATTTGTTGCTATTAAAAAACTGTTAGGTCACCTCTGGTACCTATCAGAAGAACTGGTAGCCTTGGCCTTTTATGATGATGAAGTGCCTACTGAAACGAAAAACAAAATTGTAAAGGCCTTGCAAAATACAACAGAAACTCTTCCTGCAAAACGGGCTTTTCTAGATCCTGCACTTATTCCAACGAAGAAATTAGAAGATTTTGTCATCAAATACTCAAAGATTCTTTACAATAACAGAATTTAGTTCAAAATTTTTACTCAAAGATGCTAAAGAATGGCATAATGATGAAGAGTATAACTCCGCTAAGAAATCTATCAAACAGTGGAAAGTCGTGAATGATATAGCGGAAAGAGGAGTAAAATTAATGGATGAATATAATAAAATACTAACACATGACGAAGATCAAAAACAATTCTTGCTACAAGTAGTGAAAAACTACAGGGCTGTTTACCTTGATAGAAAGAAAGAAACATTGCAGTAAGGACAGCTAATGTCTCAAATATCATGCTAGTTTAATTACGCATGCTTGTGGTTATGGTAGGACCTACGGGGGAGCTTTCCACATTAAAAAAAGCAATGCGCCTTGTACTGTACCCCCTGGGTGGTGTGGAAAAATTTGACAATTTGAGTCGTTCTGTCAATTTTTAATTGCTGGTAGCAACCCCTAAAAATTAAAAATTTGCTAAAATATTTTAGGATAGTTGTTTTTATGCTGAAATGAACCATTTAAAGGGTTGAACACATTAAAATCTAAAAAAATTTTTTTTACCCCCATATTTGAATCACCCTAATATACAGTATAAATGCTTTAAGCGCAATAACCGCTCTATATAAGATGGAAAGAAAGGAGAAGTTGGCACTGGAGTGAGAGCCATTCCCGCTAACTCTCAATTTCCCATTCAAATGGCTTTTCCTTTCTTTAAAAAAAAAAAAAAAAAGAATTCAAATCACTTAATTAACGGAAATGCATGAAAATAATTGGGACCAAAGGGTGTTGTTAACATAATTAAACTTACGTATGGGACATAAATATATAAAAAATATATTATTAAACACTCTGAGTCAGCCGAGAGTTTAGTCAAGTTTGCGTTTGTTGGTAGAAAGCGATTTCATTATTTTATTAAAAGTGAAATTTGAATGCACCCAAGGAGAAGTGTGCTTCAAGTCTGATAGGAGAGATAAGGGGTTCTTTGTATGACTATGCAGAAGGAAAATATACTTGATTGCGGCAACCATACTATTTGCCAAACAATCTAAATGATTAATCCAATACTTAAGTTCGTTATCAAATAAATAAACGCGGTTAATGAAAATCATCGCATAGTTGAATTAACCATTTGGATTGGTTGACAAATATTTAATCATACTCATGCGCTTTGGTTGATATAACCAAGCATGTTTCGATGAAGCTGCGTGCAATTCACAAATATTTTCCTGTGACGTTTATTGTTCGAACCACAGGTGGGCGAATTTGGGTTGAAGAATACTCGAACAGACTCGGATTCGGATTATAAAATTTTAGATTATTTGGATTCGAATTCCGTCCAGTTACAGTATAATGCAAAATGATTTTTCTATGTCATGCAACTGCATGCTTTCAGAAAACTATAGATGTTTTTTCTTTTATTTACCCATTATTTGTACTCAACTTTCCGTTCTCAGTTCATACTTCCATTCTATATATATATATACAGGGTGGTCCAAAAGTCCCTATCTATTGTGCTGAAATAATAGTACTTTAGGATAAAACTGTAGTAACATAATTAGGTGTATATTTATTTATCAAGCTTAGGTCTAAGATTCGATGTGAGCAGCATCAGTGTCTCTGCAAATCTCAAATTTGTCCACTGCATTGCGGAACACATTCTCAAGTATCTCTGGGGGCCGCGACAATACGGGTTCGCAGATTCTGCAAGTCTGTAACTCTTGTTTTGTAAACCTCAGACTTTATAAAGTCCCACGCAAAGAAGTCTAATCGTGTCAAATCCGGAGATCGTGCTGCGCAGGGCCTGTTTCCACCACGTCCAATCCACCGATTTGGTAAGGGCTCATCAAGGTACACCCGAACGATGTTTGCATAGTGACATGGACCTCCATCTTGTTGAAAGACAACAGTGTCGACAATGCCATCTGAACGAAGCTGAGTTCAAGAAACTGCTGAAGCATGTCAAGATAAATTGACCCTGTTACTGTAGCTTCTGCAAAGGGTCCATAAATCTTCGAGCTTGTCATACCCAACCAGACATTAACTTTGCGAGAATCTCTCTCCCATTCGTAGAACTCGGTTGGTTTTTCACTCTCCCAGATACGACAATTATGTCAATTAACCTTTCTGCATGTGTGGAATGTCGCCTCATCGTTGAAGAGAATGTGGTTTAATAAGTTTTCGGTATGAATTTTTTCAATCAATTCTGTGCACATGACGGTTCGTCTTGGATAATCCTCTTCGTTTAACTCATGTGGTACTTGAATATATGATAGTAACTTTTCTTTTTTATATTGATTTTAAAATCCTCAGAATAGTCGTTTTTGGTATGCTCAGTCTACACGATGCTGTGCTAGTTGACATTCTAGGATTTGTTTCAAAGGTATCTCTTACAAATTCGACATTTTCTTGAGAGGTACCTGGACGTCTAGATCTTGCTTCATCATGAACAGATTCTGTTCTTTTAAATTTATTGACCAGCTCGTGAATTGCTTTGTCTGTAGGTTCTAGTTTGTGAAATCTTCTTTCGAATTTTTCTCGAATTTCTTTGCACTTCTTCCTTTGGATACGTAGTGTTGCTTCCATCACACGTTCTTGTACATCCATCATCATCTATGGCCTGTAGAAAATAAAATACAAATATCATTATTTCAGCAAAATAATATATATATTATTCAGCTCCTCTCTTCATTTGCCTCATTTTATTAGAATCAATTATTGAAATGTATTACAAACCAATTTGTAGTGAATATGTTTCATCAATACATAGAGGAAAAATTTAATTAATATCTGTGTATACACAAATTAAACAGAACTTATTACAAAAGAAAATTAGCGCCTATTACATTTTAAAATTAAGCACAGTTAAATCCCACTGCCATTATTAATGACAACTATACTTATTACAGTGTATAGCAATTAAAACATTTCAAGTTTCACTTATCCAAATTCTGCTGGAAAGAGACTTATAATATCATTACAAATTAACAATAACTTTGTATTAATTTGACGCTGTTTTGCTGTTTTAGTTTCTTATGGAATGCAATTGACAGATTTGTTTTTGTTAGTTACGTTTTTGGAAGCTAATTATTACACAAAGGTCATTAATAAACATTCTGGTAAACAGTAAATTCCGGTGTATATATATATACCTATATATAATTTAGACTGGCCCGCCAAAACCTTTATTTGAAAAGTGAAAGTCTCACCCCCGACAATTGTTACCACCATCATAATATACTCGCACACTAAATTTCAACAAGATCTGTGTACTTTTAGTGGTGCCGACAGCCTCTTGTATTTTTCATTTATTTATTACATTTATTCATCATATATTTATTTTGTAATTCGTATTACAAATATTGTGTGTAAACCATGCCTATTCACACTCTCGTGCATTGTGTTCCACATGTTTCACTGTGTAACTGTGTATGTTGAGTAGAAACAAGTCTTTTGACCTGACGTCATTACTGGTAACGTCATTGGCTACGGAGAAAAGTGGGAGGCTCGCTGTTCGCGTTAGTATTGTTTAACCCTCTAACGCCGACTGGGTCGAATATGTACCATTTTAAATACACGCATTTAGACTTAACCCTACAAAAACGTTCGGCGTTAACGGGTTAAGACGCAGTGAGAAATTGATGCGCAAGTGTTTTCCATTAATATTTGCAGATTTTATCCTTCACCACGTCAGATTCAATTAAAACAAGAAGAAAAACTGAAATATGGCTGATTGGACAGCCAATTGACACAATTGGCAGTAAGAAGCTTCCATCCAATGGAGATGTACTACGTCGGCTTTTCTGTCTCACAAACAGTAAAAAAACATTGAAAGAAGCATCCAACATAGTTTATGCTGAAATTTTTAAGATTTGGGACAAGGCGAAAATACCCACCACAGCCAGAGCATTTACTAACGAAAATTCAAAAAATGTATGAGAACTTCAGATCACTTCAAAAATCAAAATCAAACCGTTATCAAAATCAAATTAAAAAAGAAACTGAATTCAAGGTAGTTTAGATAACCTTTTTGATATAGATCACGCAAATGTTTTACAAATGATGTCAAATGAGGAAGATAGATCATTCCTACAATAAGGTGTGTCAATTTTAGTAAAGTCAACAATTCAAAAACTACTAATGCTCAAATGATGTCATATTATCTAGCAAACTTAGAAATATCTTTAGTGTTGTTTAAAAAAGCCATTTACCTACTATATTTGACCATTAAGGTTTGAAATATAACCTAAATATGACTGTAGCATCGTATATCAATGTGCCATTGATATGTGTGGTCAACTTTGGTTATTTTTGGTGTGCAGTATGGTTTCTAAGCTTCACATAATCACAAATGCTGGAGTTTTGATTGTGAATGCGTGTGTTTTCCCTCCTTTTTGACAATTTTGATTACTTCGTAATGTAAATATTGTGCAATTCAAATTATTCAAAATGTTATGTGTGACCCAAACTTTCTGTATATTTTGATATGATAGATATATGAAATTGTCATTACTTTGAATAATAAAGTCTTGTACCTATAACAACAAAACCTTTTATCTGAGCTTATAGGAAGATATTAAGAATTTCAATTAACTTAATTTTATATAATCATAATCAGTAGGACTATCCAAATTTCAATGACATTTCTTTTGTTCACAGGTCCACAGGATGAGTCAGAAAGAAATCAGAACCCGAGGCAAATCAAGTTGTCACCTAAGTCATTTGGTGGGGACTGGGAGGGAACTTCCCCCTGCTGAGTTGCCCACAGCCAGAGATCTGCTGAGGTATGGTTTGTTGAGGAGAGAGATGAGTGAGGAAGACAGGAGGAATTACCCAGTTAATGACCTGATTAACAACGGCATTGTTCCAGGGCTACTGGCTCAGTGGGGAAAGGCCAACGCTCTATTCACAGGACCTGTAATGAACACTGAGGTCAGGATCAGGGCTAAAGTGAAGGCACTGTGGGATGAGGCAGTGAAGGTGTACATTGGTAATGTGAAGCTAGAGGTCAAAGATAGGTTTATGATGAAACTGGACAAATTGGTGGACATCCTGACCTGTCACTGTGTGATCAGGAGCTGCAGTGAGCTTGGGTGCAACCCTGTCTGCAACAGTGAGGTTCACAATGACTGCAGCTGCAGGAGCGAGCAAAGATACCAGTGCAGGAGCTTGCCTTCATTAAAGGTCAGAGAGGAAAGGTGGGAAGTGTGGGGGCACACTAGATGGGTCTAGCTGATCACCCTGAGACAAGGAGACAGGAAGCAGTGCTGCAGAGACAGGAGCAGAGAAGGAAGGCCGAGGAGAAGAAGAGGAGGAAGGCAGAGGAGTCAGCCAAGAAAGAAGAGGAGTTGAAGGAGGAGTCACTGCTGGAGATGGAGTTGGAGGTGACTGGAGATATACTGGAGGAAGCAGGGAGGAGAGAGGAAGACGAAGACTTCATACCACAGGCTGCGACAACTTCTTCCTTGCCTGTGGCTAAGAAGAAGAAATACAACACTGAAGATATCACCAACATAGCTCTGGCTAGCTTGAGACATCACACTGGGCTGAGAGAGACTGCAGAGGTTGCCACTGCTGCCTGGATTGATGCTGGTCTTATCACAGAGTTTGACACAGCATTCGTGATTGACCACAACAAGGTGAGGGCTCAGGAGAGACTGACTAAGGAGCTGGTCAAGAAGTTTGATGAAGAGATTAGGGAAAATGGCATCACCTGTATCTTCTTTGATGGAAAAAGAGATGACACCAAAGTGATGATGGAAGCTGAGGGCAGTGACAGGCAGTTTCCTGGTCCCATTAAGGAAGAACACTACACAGTGTGCAATGAATCAGGTGGGAAATATTTGTGGCATTTTGTACCAGAGGAAGCTGCAGAGGAGAGAAGTCATGCTGAGGTCATTGCTGATCAGCTGGTGAACTGGCTAAGAGAGAGAGGAGCAGACCAGACCCTTTTGGCCATAGGAGGTGACAGTACTAATGTGAATACTGGCTGGGAGGGAGGAGTAATGCATTATGTGGAGGCCAAGCTTAGCAGGAAGTTGGTGTGGATTGTCTGTGACTTGCACACTGAGGAGCTGAGTCTCAGACATCTGGTGACTGCATTGATGGCAAGACATTGAGAAACAAGTGGTCTGGGCCCCTAGGGAAGATGTTAGACACTGCCACTGAGCTGGATATCAACCCAAACTTCACGAGGATCACTGTTGATCCTCCTCTACCCCATCTCAGTCAGGAGGTAGTCAAGGACCTCAGCACAGACCAATCATATGGCTACAGAATCATCACTGCCATCAGATCGGGAGAGGTACCTCAGAGTCTAGCTCTCCTGGAGACTGGGCCAGTCTGTCACAGTAGGTGGGTCACCACGGCTCTAAGGTTCTGCAGATTGTGGATTTCCAAACATGGGGTGAAGGGTAGGAACCTGAAGAATCTGAAGATAATTGTGGAATTCATAGTGGGAGTCTACATACCAAACTGGTTCAACATCAAGTTAAATCACAGCTGGGTGGAGGGACCCAGGCATGTACTGTACCAGCTGGAGCTGCTCAGATGTCAGAAGAAGGAGGTGATAGGAATAGTGAGGTGGAGGAATAGTGATGTAGAGGAGGAGAGGAGGGAGGCAGTGAAGAGGATACTGAAAATCAGAGGTGAAGGAGATGAGGACACACAGGTAGGAGACTGCAGTGTCAGACCAAGGAAGAGTCCTGACATCAACCCAGATGCCACCAAACTATCGGAGCTTATTGACTGGAACTCTGTGACTGAGCCTCCTCTGACCTGCTCTCTCACCACTACTGCAATCAAGGAGTTTCTGGGTAGACCAATGGAAGTTCCTGCATGGCCCTCACACACACAGTCAGTAGAGAGGTGTGTAAGGATGACAACTGAAGCAGCACAACATGTTTACTCACAAGAGAGGAGGGAGGCGTACATCAGTGGCCAGGTGGTCAGTAGGGAGCTCATGTCGAGGAACAAGAACAAGGCAGACATGGCATCCTTGGCATCCTTGGCAAAGTTCAAGAAACCTATCTATATTTCTAAGTTTTAATATTGAAATGCAATAAAAATGTCTTTAATTGTATGTAATGTATGTAAAATGTAGTTATATACAATAAAAAAATACTTGCAAAAATTGCTGATTTTTTGTAAACTTCAACTTCAAAGATAAGTAGCTGGGAGTGGTCAAATCTGGATTTTAAAGCCACATTTCGATTTAGCACATAAAAATGCATCATTTGGTCACTAGTAGTCTTTGAAAATCTAAAGATTTCACTTTGCTCCCTAAAATTGACACACCCTATTCCTACAAGCTCAGAGAGTAAAAGGGAGGCGAGGTTACATGACTGATATTGATAAGAAACTGGTCGCTAAGCAAATGCGACAACGGAAAAGAGATGAAAGACAAGCTGCACTAAAAGAAGCCGAGGCATTGCGAAAGAAATTGTCATCAGCTGTTGTTCAGTTCAGTGATAGCAGTTCAAGCAGTAGTAGTGATGAGCAACCAGAGCCAGGCACATCGTACACTCCTAAAATGACATCCAAACCTTCAAGCAGCACAATATCAAACGTAAGCGCATCGTAACACCTGATCTGGCAATGGCATTAGATCGAACAAAAACAAGTGATCGTAGTGCTGTTATGGTGCTTTCAGCTGCTGCAACTTCTCTGGGATATGATATTGACAATGTTGGTTTGAGCAGAAGTACTCTACAGAGGGCGAGGAGTGTTGTACGCAAAAAAATTGCAGATGACATTAAGCAAACCTTTACCTCTGACGTTCCGCTTACCATTCATTGGGATGGTAAAGTAATACAAGATATAACAGGTGATGAAAATATAGATAGGCTAGCTATTCTTGTATCCGGTGGAGGAAAGTCTAAGCAGAAGCAGTTCTACAGGGTGTCCCGTAAGTCTGGAACTATGGGCAAAATGATAAAAACAGCAATAAAAACGCCGAAGAGACTTTTGGGGACTGTTTGTGAAATGAGCGAGGATGGTAGCGGCTGTGTCATCGTTGGTGGATGTCCTCGGAGGTCCACTGCGTGGTTTATCCCCTATGGATTCCGTTTCCCTGAACTTTGCTACAAGTTTGCCGACACAGCTGTGTGTTATCGGCGCGCCGTCCGGATGCAATCTGTTAAATTCCTCAGCGACCTCCCTCTGACTCCGATTTCGTACGAGCAGAATTACCTGGATGCGTTCTTCCTTACTCAAAGACATCATGGGCACTTGCATAAACGGAAAAACATGAATTACTTATTTTACCGTATGGTTCCAGACTTATGAGACACCCTGTAGAATGCTTAGACGATTGGAATTTGCGAGAATCTATTCAAGCAATGTGTTTTGATACTACCGCTAGCGATATTGGCCAAAAAAAGGGCGCTTGCATGATAGTCGAAAGTAAGCTCGCTAGAAAACTTTCTTTGGCCTGTCGGCACCATGTTAATGAAATTGTGATATCAGACGTCTTCCAGAAGTGTTACGGTGGTTCAACGGGACCGGATATATTACTTTCCAAACGTTTCAAGAATTCCTGGAAACAAATGGATGATAAAAGATTTGAAACTGCCAATACAAACATGCCGTGGAAAGCAGAAATCCTCGCACTGTGCGAAGAACAGCTTGCGAGAAGTCACCCAAGAGCGGATTATCGCGAACTTCTTGAATTATCAATTATTTATTTAGGTGGTGTTCCCTCATGGTGTTCCCTCAGGAGGAGTACATTTTCGTCAACCTGGGGCTTTACATCGCGCTAGGTGGATGTGACGAGTGATTTATGCCTTCAAAATTGTATTGTTTCGCTCGCAGTTCAACCTGACAAAACACGTACAGAGTGCAATGGAACGCTTCTCTCGCTATGCTGTTCGCTTTTATGTGCCAAAATGGTTTGCGGCTCCCATCGCATCTTCTGCACCAAGAACCGATTTGGAGTATCTACAAGAGCTTCAGCAATATGATGACAAGAAACTTTCAGCAATAGCTAGCAAAGCACTATGCTGTCACCTCTGGTATCTAAATGAAGAACTTGTGTCGCTTGCCGTTTTTGATGGATGGATGGCAGATGGATCAAGCATTGGAAAGACCTGGTTCAGAAATACCAGAAAAACGAATTGCTTTTGACCACACTCATGATGACCCACTAGAGAAACGATAATGCAGAGAGAGCGGTCTCATTAATTCAGAGTTTCAGCAGTTATCTCACAAAAAACGAAGAACAACTGCAGTACCTTCTTCAAGTCGTGGAAAAACACCGAGAGCAGTTTCCAGAGGCAAAGAAATCGATGATAAAGGCAGAAAGCAGGAAGCAGTGGATTAGGCCCATTGGGGATACCACTTAAAAAAAAACGCGCTTGTTGTAGTTACCTCCTGGGTGGTGCGGAAAAACTACACATTTTATAGTCTGTCGGCACCACTAAATACTATCGAATCGGGCTGAAACTTCACTCAAAACTTTCTATCGACACGCATAACAAATCCCAGGGGTGAGACTTAAGAAAAGAAAAAAAATATTTTTCACCCTTATGAGCCTGGGCCGGTCTAAATATATATACACACATATATATATATATATATATATAGTAGTTTTAAACCCATATATTACAGAAGATACGTGGATGACACTTTCTTAATATTTAACCATCCTTCACACGTAAAACTTTTTCGTGATTATCTTAATAAACAACATAGTAATATTAAGTACACGTGTGAAAACGAAACAAATAATAGTTTACCTTTCCTGGATGTTTAGTTAAACGGGCCCATAATAAGTTCCATACTTCACTATTTCGGAAACAAACTTTTACTGGCTTGGGAACCAATTATTTAAGTTGTATGTTTTATAAATATAAGATTAGTGCTATAGTAACATTATTAACAAGAAGTTACCGTATTTGTTCGGATTACTTTTCGTTAAACGAAGAATTTAAATTTTTAAAACAGTACTTTATTAACAATTACTACCCTTCTCATCTATTCGATAACCAATTAAAGAAATTTTTAAATAACACTTTTGATACTAAACTCCCCGTAACTACAGTACAAAAGAAACCAGATATATTAAATTACCTTTTTATGGTTATTTATCATTGCGTATTCGAGGTGAATTGTCCAAACTACTCAAGTCTAGTTATCCCCAAATAAATTTTAGATTCGCCTTCGTCAACCCACTTAAATTATCAAATTTTTTAAAGTTCAAAGATGAATTCCCCAAAACTGTATGCCCCAATGTTGTTTACAAATACACGTGCGACAGCTGTAAGGCTGCGTATATTGGCAGCACTCAACTCCAACTGGAGGTGCGCCTTTCTCAACATTTGGGCTTGTCAGTCCGTACCAACCGTCCCCTCAGTAGCCCTCCACAATCCGCAATTAGAAACCACAGTAATGAAAACGACCATCCCCTTCACAAAACTCAGTTTGAAATTTTAACTAGATCCAATAACCTTACAGAACTCCGAATTTTAGAATCTTTGTACATCTATAGAAACAAACCCTCCCTTAATAATAATAGCTCATCCTACAAATTAAGACTCTTTTGACAACCAACCGTGTTTCACAGATATACCCTTTCTAATCCCCTGACCACCTAGTGGTCTCTTAGACTTTGCCAAGTATGGAGGTGGATGTAAACATTGTGTATTTACCTATTGAGGTAATTTAATTTTAGTTTTTATAGTGATGAAATTTAATTTAATTTTAGTTTTTATAGTGATGAAATTTAAATGTTTTAATTTTGTATGATGCAATTTTCATTTTGCTTTAAGGTTTTAATTTTAATGGTCTTAATATTGTATGATGTAACTTTCACTTTCAATTTTGTTTTAAGGTTTTAAGACTTAACTCACTGATGATGACAAAAGATTTGTCGAAACGTCTGATGTACAAATAAATGAAAATGTTTGCCGTTGTGTTGATCCTTCTTTTCATATATATATATATATATATATATATATATATATATATATATATATATATATATACAGTATATGATATATATACTCGTATATATAAATTCACTGAATTACTTGTATATTTTAATACCAATAAGCATATAAAGGAAGCCTTTCACTTACTGAATGTACGTTCATGAATATATACGAGGACTGATCACAAAGTTTCAATACCGACCCTCGTATGTAAACAAAACTATGCGCAGAAGTTTCTGAAATAGTTTCCCTGACTTACGATAATACCCTTTTCCCAATATTTGTATTGAGCTTAAAACACTGGCCATAAACTATTCTTGGTAATGGGATAAAGAATAAAGAATCGACATTGAGTGTCAACCTACAATCAAGCTATTTGCTTTTCTGCGTCATCGGCAAACAAGGTTCTTCAGTCAGACTCATTTCTTTATAAAATAGCTGGTCGCGAGTAGAGAGTAATTGTGTTTTAATTAAAATGCACTTCACTTTGAGAAGCAACAACGGCAATGCGTGTACGCGAAACGCCAAATTAGAGCACACTGTTAAATGCTTGGGTTTCGGGGTGCTTAACTTCCTTCGTAACATCTACAGTAAGGTTATGTAACCTAAGGTCATGACGAAGAAGACCTACAGTTTACGTGGGATCCCAACCGATATTCCACGAAGGAAGACCTAGAGAAGCAGCTTAGTCGCTGAAATCTGAAGCCGAGACTCGAACCCAGGAATCCAAATTAACTGCCCAGCGATTTACCACTAAACTACCATGGCGGGTATTGCTTAAATGTGACATTTTCATCTTGAACTCTACACTCAAAATAAAACGTTCTAAATTTAGAATTTATAGCCCTTTTCAGGGTTCATTCTTGGGGAAGTTTTCCTTCTTTTGGTTCTTTTGAATACAAAGCTTCTTGTCACATGATATAATTTCTTTTAGTGATAGATAACTTCTTTAGATAGAAGAAATGGTCTTAAAACTTCTTTTTTGAGGGATTTGAAACAATAGAAGACGGGAAGTCTGTTTTCGGCATAGTTACTGACCATTCCAATTCAGTGTGTTTTGTTTGTCATTTAGCTTGCGACACATACGCCATCTCTCGCCGATCATTTGAAATACACTTGCTGAGGGTTTGCAAATCCATAAATGAGCAGTTCTTATAACCATGTACATTTCGTCCACTTCTATACGAGGAAGGGTCCCGTAATTTTATGAACAGGTCTTCGTATATATATAGTTGCAATTAAAGTTGGTACCCATTGAGGAAATAATGAAAAAATATCGTGGTGGTGTATGAAAGTAACTTGTTTTCTGCCATTTAATAATAATGACATACAGAACAAATGAATCATATGCATAGTAACTGTATGCAATTTATGAAGAAGTCGTCTTATAGTTATATATAAACCGTTACCTATGAAATAACAGTTTTTAAATTATTTCTACTTATTTTATAATATTTTGCAGCAGCTCCTCTGACATTCATTAGTTTAAAGATATCCGTACGAGTTTATGAGGCTCTGACATCAAGTCGCTGAGATTTTTTGCCACTCTTCCATGGAAAATTCTTCAAGTTCCTTTAAAATTGAAGGTTTTCTGTTTTGGACAGCTTTCTTCAAATCATTAGAAGATTTTCAATAGGATTACGGTCAGGACTCTGTGGTGGCCACACTAAAACCTTTATTGTTTTGTCATGTAACCATTCCTTTGTTGCATGTGAACTGTGTTTGGGATCAGTGTCCTATTGCAGCACCCACTGTCGACCAAGACTGAGTTTTCTTACAGAAGTTTGTATACAGTATTATCGTTTAATATTTGTTATATTTTGCAAAATCCAACCTCCCTTCAATCCTTACAAGGTTTTCAGTACCTGCAGAGGAAGGACATTCTTAAAGTAGAATTGATCCACTATATGGTTGGTGCTCTTTTCAGAAAAGGCCTCATTCTTTTTTCTCCAAACATAGCATTGCTGTGCGTGACCAGGGAATTCTTTTTGTTTCATCAGTCCAATGTATTCGGGCCCATTGACGTTTTCTGCACTGAGACTAGAATTTTCATCTAGCTTATAAACGATCAGTCATCAAACACTCTCAAGATGGATTCTTAATGAATCATCTTTTATTTTATATATATATATATATATATATATGATACACAGACCGTGCATGCAGGGTCTGTGTGTATTATAAAAACCTCAGGGGACCATTCTGAGTTCATTCTCATATATATATATATATATATATATATATATATATATATATATATATATATATGGGATTGAACTCAGAATGGTCCCCTGAGGTTCTTTCATGATACACACAGACCGGGCATGGAACAAGGAACTCTTCTGGGAAAATTAAATTCACTATAGTCCGAATAAGTAATGGTAAATGACAAACACTCTAGTTTTTTCTTTTTCATGATGTTAGCCCGAAGTGGCAATGGGTCACTCGCAAAGAGGCCCCAAAATAGTTACCCCTTTTTCTTTGATGTATTCAATCCGACGCGAATGCAACGAGTCTTTTGCTTATATTGAGGTTCTGGATATAGTACGTTAGGTGTAGCTGTAACCCCTAGATCCTGTCCCAAAGCTGGATCTTATATGCTTTGCAGATAGCTGGTGAGGGAAGCTATATTTTTGGGGCCTCTTTGCGAGTGACCCGTTGCCCACGTCGGGTTAACATCATGAAAAGGAAGAAACTACAGTGTTTGTCATTTACCATTACTTATTCGGACTAAGTGGATTTAATTTTCCCAGAAGAGTTCCTTGTTCCATGCACGGTCTGTGTGTATCATATATATATATATATATTATATATCTATATATATATACACACACAGAAGGGGCGGTCAGAAAATAAGTTTATACGGCATATAATTTCGTAACTGAAGGACCTACATTGATTATGTTTGTATCAGGTGAATTCATTAATCATTGTTGGCAACACTGCACGTCGATTCGGCTGCCATCTATATATACCATATATATATATACCTTTAAACCTTTCAAATGTTCCGTGCGATGATTCCTCATTTCACGAAGGTCAAGCTTGTCGCCCCTCCTCTCGAGTTGCCTGCTGAAGTCGTGAATTGGTTTCTTGTACTCTCCACCTCACATAGCCATGTACACCCGGCTCCTCGGGGATTGTTCTGAGCCAGGCAACTAATCTTTTGAAGATGTCCACCGCAACACCACTCGTGTTCCTTAGGTCTTTGGGCAGCTGATTAAAGAGTTTTGGTCCTCTCACAACAAAACTATTTTCTTTCAGGGTTAAGGATGTTCCCTGTCCTGCCTTTAATTTGGGAACACGACACAGTCTTCCTTTTCTACTTTCCACTGTTCTTTGGGGAGTTACATGGTTCAGAGTAAGATTAGGGACTACTTTCCCCATTATTTTCCTATGGTGTAGCTCTCTCTTCTCCTTTCCAGTGAATATAGGTTTAATTCGCGTAGCCTTTCCCAGTAATTTAGTTCTTTGCACCCATTGATCTTGGCTGTGGAGCTTCTCTGAATCCCTTCTAGCTGTCTAATTGCTTCTTTTTTATATGGGGATGTTAGGACCGAGCAGCATTCCAATTTGGGTATGATCAGTGTTTTCAGTAAAGGAATCATTATATTCCTATCCATTCGTTTAAAGGTTCTCAGTATCTGCCCAGTTATTTTCTTTGCTCTATTTACTGCTATCTTATTTTGTGTTTCAAATTTCGCATCATCAGTCATTACAACCCCTAAATCTTTTGCTTTAGAATTTCTCTGAATTTCCTGTCCATTTGGGGTATAATATTCCATGGATTTTAGGTCCTCTCTTTTTCCGTACCGTAACAGCTGAAATTTATCAGTGTTAAACTTCATATTGTTGTCTTCCGTCCACTTGTAGATTTTGTTCATGTCGATTTGTAGAAATCCTATATCTTCTGGGTTTCTTATTTTTCTAGTGATCTTTGTGTCATCAGCAAAGGATGTTACTGTGCTGTCTCTGGTAACGTCCCCATCTATGTCAGTTAGCATGATTATGAAGAGTAGTGGAGGTAATACTGTTCCTTGTGGTACTGAGCTGAGGACCTCTGATTCTGATGAAGATACTCCTTGTACTGTAACGACTTGCCGCCGCTCACTAGGAAAATTATATATCCATTTCCCTACTTTTCCTGTTATTCCCATACATTTCAGTTTATGTATTATTATTCCATGGTCACACTTGTCGAACGCTTTGGTAAAGTCTGTGTTGATTACATCATAGTTTTCATTACTTTCCAGTACATCAATAATGTTGTTGTAGTGTTCCATTAGTTGTGATAGGCATGATCTGCTGGACCGAAACCCATGTTGGTTATCTTTTAATTTTTTTTGAGTTTCCAAAAAGTCATAGATTTTCTGTCTAACTATTCTTTCAAATATTTTAGTGAGATGAGATGTACGCGACACTGGCCAATAGTTTTTGGCCTCGGATCGATCTCTTCCTTTATATATTGGGACTATGTTCGCGCTCTTCACGATGCCCGGTATTTCTCCCGTGTCTAGTGATTGTCTCCATATCAAATATAGGGGCTCAGCGATTGCATTCTTGCAGTTTTTGATCAGGGTGGCATTCCATTTGTCCGGTTCTGCCGCTGAGTGTGCTTCTAGTTTCCCTATAACTTGTGTAATATCATGTGTCGTAAAGTCGAAGTCCGCTATACTTTCCCCTTGTAGTTCTTCAAAGAACACGTTTCTATCGCATATCAGTTTGTCAGTTTTTCGGATACAGAAAGATGATTCGTACTGAGCTCTTAATATTTCAAATACTTCTGTTAGATCATCAGATAAAGCACTGTCTTCGTTTTTCAAAGGTCCGATAGTCGCATGGTTTTTCGACTTCCTTTTTCGCAAAATTACAGAAGTACTTTGAATTAACCTTTATCGCTTCTAAAGCGTCATCTTCTTCTTCTGTATGCTTCTCAATTAGTTCCTGTATGACGCAAACTATACTCTGCAGTTTATCATTTAATATTTTTCGGATGATGTTATCTTTACAGTTATTTAATTTTGCAGTCACTCTTTTTCTCTTTCGGAACAATGACCTCTTTTGTCTCTCGAACCAGCTTCTCTTTCCTCTTTGTTGTATTTTTGGGACATGACTTTCCACAATTTCCAGCGTCTTCTCCTCCAAGGTCACTAGCATCTCTTCCATTGTCTTGGCCTCAAAGATGGTTTTCCAATCTATTACTTCCATGCTGGATGCAACACCTTCCCAGTTTTATAGCTTTCGAGTGAAAATTAAACTTTCGAATTTGCTTCATTTTGCTGTTCGTGTCCTTTCCTTTCCTATTGCTTTTATAATGGTTATTTCAATAATGTTGTGATCCGATATTATAGTTGGAGATATTTCTACATTATCAATTAGGTTGCTGTTATTTGTGAATACCAAATCTAGGCAGTTGTTTTATGTTTTCTGTTATTTCTTGTGTTAACATAAATTCATTAGCTAGAGCTAATAGCATTTTTACCTGCTCCTGGTCTTCCCGTGTGCCCCCCCTTGTCCTGGTGTGTACATATATTTTTTCCTATCCTTTTATATTTCATGAATGGAAAATTAAAATCACCACAGAGAAAAATATTTAGGGTTGGAGAGTGTGTATCTTTTACCCAGTTTCTTACCTCTGTAAAGGAATCTGAGAATTTTGAGGTTGGCGTGTTCGGGGGTCTGTACATTACAATTACTACCATATTTAATTTTTCAACTTTTGCTGCTACACATTCTACGTTGTTGTTTGAGGTACTTATAGTCACTTCTGCCATATGCCTTTCGCGTGTGTAAATAGCACATCCTCCTTCATGTCTCACTGTTCTGTCGGCTCGGAGGATGTTATAGTTGTCAATTTGTATTCCTTTTTTGTCAATACAGAACTCACAGTTTTCACAGTTCGCCTGGCAGTCCTTTAGATGGGTTTCCGTGAGGCATGCAAAATCTGCTCCGGTTTCTTGCATGAGTCCTTTCAGGTATAAAATTTTGTCCCGGGAATGGTTTCATTTGAGGTCCTGAATTTTGCCTAGGATTATTTTTATATTTTCCCTTTCGTTTCTACATACTTGTGTTTATGATTCATTTTCCAATGGTGGTGCCGGTTTCGTTGCCTTGTGATCCTCCGAGAATTTTCCTCTCTTTATCTGTTTCGATAACCGTTGTCCCGATATCGCAAGTAATGTCTTTCTGTATGCCTTCTGTACGGGTCTCGGATCCCTGTATTTGTCAGTTGGCTTTGTATATGTTGGATGGTATTCAATAGTTGAATTGTGTGGGCTCCATCTAAAGAATTGGTAGTCCTCTTTGTTGTTGGTTTCGTCTGCTCAGCTGTCGGGTTCCTTTGAGGGTGGTGGTAACGGCATTTTTGTCCGTATTTGCACCTCCCGTATCTTGCATAGGTGTTGCAGATAGTAAGATGGTGGAACTTGTACTTTTATTCAAATTTGCAATATCCTCTTTTGTAATGTGTGTTGCATAATGTGCATTGATGCATTGCCCATCCCGATATTTGCAATACCCTTTTGCGTAGTATTTACAGACAGTATTTTCTACGCTTCTACTTCTTGTTATCTGACTATTTTCTATGTTCTTAATTTTGATATTATCATTATTTTTCTTTGGCTGTTTATTTCCTACGTTCTTAGTTTTTATCTTTTTATCATATATATACAGGGTGGGCGGAAAGTAGCTCCCTATTTTGGATTGGTAAAAAAATACGTATATTATCCATTTATTTCAGAAGAAATAATATGAAAAGGTAGGCATACATGGTAGGTTTTCTCTAAAATTCAATGTGGGCTCCAACTCTTTCACCAGCTTCTGGAGCCGCCCAGGAATGGCGTCCACTGACTTTAGCAGGAACTCCGGCGGGATGGAGGACATGACTTCCCGAATTCGGTCCTCCAGTTCTTCCAATGTCCTCGGTTTGGTGCGGTAGATTTCTTCCTTTACCCACCCCTAAAGAAAGAAGTCGCACGGTTACCGCTGAAAAACGGCAGAATCGGTTCAGTGTAACGGTGTGGTGTGGTATGACCTCAGATCAGGTTGTGGGCCCGTTCCTTCTGCGCAAACCATGAATGCTGAGCGGTACCTTGCTATGTTGCGAAACGAGGTCTGGCCGGTTGTCAGCACATGGGAGAACATCGACGATCTGATTTTATGCAAGATGGCGCCCCTCCGCACTTCGCTCTTGTTGTCCGTGAGTGGCTGGATACCCACTTCCCTGGCGTTGGATGGGTCGTCGTGGTCCACATCAATGGCCAGCCAGGAGCCCCGACTTGACACCGTGCGACTTCTTTCTTTGGGGGTGGGTAAAGGAAGAAGTCTACCGCACCAAACCGAGGACATTGGAAGAACTGGAGGACCGAATTCGGGAAGTCATGTCCTCCATCCCGCCGGAGTTCCTGCTAAAGTCAGTGGACGCCATTCCTGGGCGGCTCCAGAAGCTGGTGGAAAGAGTTGGAGCCCACATTGAATTTTATAGAAAACCTACCATGTATGCCTACCTTTTCATATTATTTCTTCTGAAATAAATGGATAATATACGTATTTTTTTACCAATCCAAAATAGGGAGCTACTTTCCGCCCACCCTGTATATATATATATATAATATATATATATATATATTATACACACATTAGGGTGGAGTGAAAACGGGGTTAAAAAACTTTTTTTACTACATCAACTTTTAAAAGAAAGGAAAAGTTGCCTATTGGAGGTTTTAATATGTATACCAATTTTGGTAAGGGTAGCGAAATATTTTGAGGCCTTAAAATTTACTCTAAAGCAGAAAATTCACTGTAAAATGAAAACATGATTGAAAAAGACAGTTTTATTATATTGATATTTAATCGTGAGGAGAAGTTGCTTACTGATCGTCTTAATATGCGTACGAATTTTTATAATGATGGCAAAATATTTAGAGATGCCCCAGGTGTCCTAAAAATTTACGGCTAGACAGAAAATTGCCGTGACCCACTGGGTATCAAAATTCAGTATAGAGCAGAGTAAAATTTTTTTGATTTATTTTTTATGAAGACAGCTCTTCGTTTACTCTGAGTTGCTTGTCAGAATAACCCAGAACTCACCACATGGAGGTGGCTGTATGTCGAGTTCCACCTGTGCCCAACCCAACCTCCCTACCAAACACGGGCACGAATTGCGTAATTAGATGTTAATTCAAGGTTTATATTCGACCTTGGTGTTGAAATGGACCATCTTTTGTCGTGATTCCATCGTTGATCGTATAAAGCCGTCCCTGGACAATGAATCACAGACGGTTGTTGATGCTTCACTAGTTTTACAAATCTCTTCAGTTCAGACGGATCTTCAGTCTCTATCATTGATGCTATTGTCTCGTCAGGTATTTCACATGTCAAAGATGGTTCTGTTACTTTGGATTCTTGCCAATTGATGATGTTTGTATAGTCTTCAGCTTCAAAATTAAGGGCTGGAACTGTGAATACTCTAATTCCTTTCTGATTTCTCTTCCTTGCCTTCAAAATTCGCAGCAATCCAAGTTCCCTTATGTGCTTTCTTTCATCGGTGATCATTAGGGTGGTCCATAATTTCACTTTTTAAAATTTTTAATGGTCCAACATGCTAATGTTATGGACATTGGTGCAAGAAACAACATGGTTACCAGTTTTTGGAGTTCCGGTAATATCAGACCCCCCACCCCCAATTTATATTGTATAGTAAAAAACTGAGTAAAAACGACATCTTTTAAGCATTTTTTTAAGATTAATCATATTTAATCTTAAATAAAAGCACACATATTGCATATCAATTTATTCAGAAATCAACTTTGCACATTTTTGTGTATAAATTGATTATTTATTCGTAATAGCATACATAGAAATGTTCTATAACAGCTGATTAAGCCAATATTTTATGTTTTTCAGATATCCAATGATGTATACAGTGTATGATGCATTTTTCACTTGGTTGATTCTAATCTTATTTTAAATGAATATCATGGCTACTCCTGAGAAATTAAATATAAAGTTAAGAAAAAGCAATTATGATCCAATTATTGGTAATCTTAAAGATGAACTGATTCCGACAGGACTATTCCAGTTACCATCCCAATCAGATGCACTTCAGCATTTCTATCATTTAAAAAGAAATGATATGGTTATGAACATTAAAGAAGAGGCTGCAACAGTTGTACTTAATAAAGTTTAAAAATTCTGGGACTTAGCTGGCATTAAAACGCAAGATATTTCCAAAAGCAGAAGACCAAAAGAAAAGATTCTGACTTTAGTTAATGAGTATGAAACACTGAAAAAACATAAAAACAGGAATACTTTCGAAGATAAAAAGGATATTTTTTGTAAAAAATTAGATATGCTATTGGATATATCGGCAGCAGATGCTATTGAAACAATAATGAAAGAATGAGAACAACAAGAAACAAAAGCGAAGATATAAAATTCCTTGAAGATCAAAGAACTATTCGGAATATGTACGTCTCCAGCCTTGATAAGTCTTATGTAACTCGGACAGAAAGACGAAACCAAAGAATTTGACATGACGTAGAAAGAAAAAAAAACTCTTAGCAGATATGGATGCAGGACCCAGTGGTGAACAAATGAATATCCCACCTCATGATGACATTCCTATAGATAATGATGAATCAAGTAATGAATCAAATGATTCCGACTTCCAACCTTCGGCTCAAAGAAATCCTAAAAAAAGAATTCGCATTTTCGATTCTCAAATGGTTTCTGACACGGCTGATAGGCTGAATCTCTCGCATAGCCAAAGAACAGTTTACGCTGCAGCAGTTGCCTCAGAATTAAATATAAATATACATGACATGAGCCTGTCAAAGTCTACTTCTAAACGTTCATGTCAAAATACAAGAGCATCTAGTGCAAAACAACTTACGGCATCATTCAATCCTCCAGAGCATTGCATTGTTCACTGGGACAGTAAATCAATATTGAAAACTACAACTGACAAAAAGGAAGAAAGAATGGTAATCATTGTTTCTAGTTCTCCGGGTTTAAAAGAAGACAACATTTTATCAATCCCAACTATAGATAATAGCAAGGGCAAGACACAGGCCGAATGTGTATTCAGAACTATCTCTGAATGGAATATTGATAAAAATATTCGCGGTATGGTTTTTGATAAAACAGCATCGAATTCTGGATGGAGATAGGGAGCGTGTAAGATCCTAGAAGAAATGATTAGGACTCAATTACTGTGGCTAGCATGTAGACATCATCTATACGAGCGCATTTTGTGCTCAGTCTATACAAGTCTTTTCGGAAGTACAACGTCCCCTGAAAATGAAATGTTTAAAAGCTTCAGATTAAATATTTGGCCAAAACTGGACATAACACTACCAACAAAAACACTAAAATTTAAAAATCGTCAATTGAGAGCCAAAGCTTCTGAGGTAAAATATTTTCTAAAAGATGCACTTAATTCAGCCAGTTCACCTCTATTTCCCAGAGGCGACTACAGAGAATGTGCCGAGGTTGCTCTATTACTTCTTGGGGAAAACGTCTCAAACACTGGTGTGAGATGGGCTAAGCCTGGGGCAGTACATTATGCGAGGTGGATGCCATCTGTATTGTATCCAGCAAAGATGTACGCATTCTCTGATCAAGCTGGGTATGATTCAAATATGATAGCAAAACTAGAGAGAATGTACATATTCAACTGCCTCTACTATATAAAACCTTGGTTGCTTGCTTCCGTCGCCTGTGATGCACCTGTCAACGATTTAAATCTTTTTAATGAACTCATTGAATATAAAAATTATGATCACGATGTAGTATCCAGTGCTCTTAAGGGATTAAATGGTCAGCTATGGTATCTGACTGAGAAACTAGTACCACTTGCTTTGTTTTTCCGGCAAATTTCAGATGCAGAAAAAAGTCTGATTGCAAAGTCATTGAAGAAAGTCTGTCAAATCAATCCGCAACACCCTCCTCCCAAAGGTCAGCCAATCTTCCCTAAGCTAACAAATACAACTAAGCTGTGTCAGTTAGTTGGTAAGGGTTCTTCAATTGTTTTCCAATGCTTGGGTACTAATGGTGTCTGGCTAAATGAACCTGTTACTTCTTGGAAAAATTGCAAATCTTTCCAAGTTATGGAGAACTTTGTCAAAAATATGAAAGTTGTGAATGATCCTGCCGAGAGAGCAATCAAGCTGATTGAAGATTTCAAAGACAGAATTGCTAATGATGAATCACAAAAACAATTTCTGGTAAAAGTTATAGAACAACATCGACGCCTTCTTCCAGACTTCAAGAAAAAACCTTTTGCTGAAATTATAATTATTTAAGTGAGCGTTTATTGTGTAATGTTATGCAGAAGTATTTATCTTTTTAATTAAACTTTGGTATAATTTTTTAATCATTGTAAAAGGAATTAGTTTTTGTTTAAAAATAAATGCAAAAAAAAAAACGATGGGGACCTGGAATCAGGTTTGTTCCCACTCGAAATATACTGTAGCTGGCTTGATAAGCTGGTCTAATTTCAAGCCCATCGCCGCGAAGCTGCCTGGGATGATGCTTCAGGGTGGCGGTAACACCCCTAGAATATATAATTAATTAAAATAATATATTATTACCAAGAAAAAATAATATAGTCATATGTTTATTCACAGAGAAGCGGAAAAACTTTCGTTTTCTCAGTCAAATTTTTAGGTCCCATATAAATTGGGGGTAGGGGGAGTCTGATATTACCGGAACTCCAAAAACTGGTAACCATGTTGTTTCTTGCACCAATGCCCACAACATTAGCCCGTTGGACCATTAAAAATTTTAAAAAGTGAAATTATGGACCACCCTAGACTGATCATACTCAAAAGTATATTTTCAGGGTGGCAAAAGTAGGCATTTCTTTGTATAACAAGGTCGATGATATATCTTATTTCTGCATTAAAGTAGAGTGAGAGGTGAATTGTCTGCCATATGTGCTTTGCACCTTCCGTACATGAGGGATTAGATTTAATGGAGAACCATATTGGTACATACACTTTCATGACATATTTTGCTACTGTTTGAAGATTTTTTTGTCGGATCATTAGTTCTTACATATAATCGTAGTGTTCAGTTTGCAGTTGTTAACCACCTTGAGTGGGCCATTTTACTGGGATTTTTTAGAGCCAAACTTGCACACACGATCGACAAACACCGTTAGCTATAGCTTGGTGAATTTCCAACAAATATTTCTGGTCTGTACTAAAATCAATGGTGTCAACTGGGGTGTTTCAGCCTCAATTCTCTTAAATTCAACTATGGGAAGTTTGTCACACTTTTGAAGTTGCATGCCAATTGGACCGGAAAAATCATAAGGACCTGTGGTCTTTCCATCCAGATGTTGAAGTAGATGTCGGAGAGGAAGCTCATTTGCATGTAGTTGACACACAAACCAATGTAAAGGTTTGCCAAGATTTTGCTCTAGTCTTCTAATAACTCCACCTTGTGTACCAGTATTGACCGCCGTTCCATCACAACCAATAGCTGCTACATTCGTAGTATCCATTTCATTATCTGCAAAAAAGCCTAGGATAGAGGATGGAATACTTTCAGCGGAACCAGATACTGGTGACACATGACCAATGTATTTTGATTGTGGTTCTTGCAGTAGTGTTAAATGTTCCTCTACAATAGTTTTGCAATAGTATTTTGTTCCTTTCTTTTCTTGGATTAGAGTTTTATCTTTACGCCCATCAAAGTAAACACTTCGAAGCGGCACATCTACTTTTACTTTCTCTTGAATGTCGCAACGTATCCTTTTCCTCCCTCTTCTTATTTTACTTCTGTCCCTATAACTTGGCTTAAATCTTTTTCAGTCACAATACCCACATCATGCAAAACTGCACTTGCGATTGCTGCAGCCGACCTATCCGACACACCTGTTATATCACAAGCCATTGCTGGTGCTGATAAATATGATCTCATTTGGTTTGTAGTTTTCAATTTAGATATTGTCGATCTGTTTTTCTGAAACGAAGATGGTATATACACTCCGTATCCTCATCCGTATCTTCCATACCTTCCATTTCAGTAGTAGATGCACACCTGCCAATTTCCATTCCTGCATTATCTTTGCTTGTTGATGCAAGATGTTTTGCAACTCTTGCAATTTCTTTTCTCTTCCTATCTTCTTTTCGTTGAAGCTGCTTAGATGTAGTGATGTCAAGTGATCCCAAAGCCATTTTCCTTTCTGTCCTCTGATCTACAAGAAACATTTATTCCTTGAATGGTACTTTGCAAGACTTTTCACAACTACACGAAGAAAATTCACTGCATTTGTATGCTGAAATGTCAAACAGCTTTGTATGTGCTTCCTTTTGAAACAGTTTTACTCTAGCTTTATAACTGTCACTTTGCTGTCTACCTTTTTCCGGCTTTCTAATATTTCGGTATTTTTCATGATAGGATCGGATCATTTGCATACCACGAGTATGTGATACAACAGGAATAGATGCTTTAAACCACAGATTTTCGATTTTTGTTGCAACTTCCTCTGCTATTTCACGTACAGTGGGTTCCTTATTTGAATTTTCTTTCAGATCATTTTTAATCCACAAGTAAAACTTCATCACATCTTCAAAAGTTGGAAGTAAACGAAAATTAAGTTCTTTTGGTGCACCAAATACAGGACAGTTTACAGTCTTTCTTGTTTGCTCTTGTAATGATTGAGACATTAGGCCTATATCAATATTAAACTTTCACCAGAAAAAAGTATTCCTGCAAAAGAACATAAAATAACAAAATTTCAGAATTAAAAATTAATCTAATGTAGTAATGACGATTACAGTAAAACATTACATAAAGTACATAAATGATTTTTGACAAAAACAGAGAACAAAAATGCAATGCGGCTGACAATTACAATAGCACTGAAGCAGATTAGGGCTCCCTCCTCATCCAACATGAACATAAATTTCAAGGTAATTGGGGCGCCTTAAGATATTGAGTCAGGACATAAATATTTGATACAAATACTAAGGAGGCCAAAAGGAAACTTTCCCACACTATTAGATTTCAGTCAATCTAATTTGATTTTTTCACTCCACCATTTTATATATATATATAATATATATATATATATATATATATATATATATATATATATATATATATAAGTGGACCGAAACGTTTGCCCAATAAATGTTGAGAGTCGTATCTCTTGTTTTCATATTCCTATTGAGGATAAGGCTCCCGAAGAACACTTCTATCGTAACTATATATATATATATATATATATACATATGTTGCCGATACCGGAAACGCAGACAAAGGCAGCGAGGCTGGTTCTTCTACTACCCATTCGAGATGTTCTGGGCCTCTGCCTGATTCATTTTTCATAAACTTCTGCAACATTCGTGGCCTTTCCTCAAATTTTCAATCTGTTCAACACCGCCTTTCCTCCTCTAAACCTCATCTTCTCTTCCTCACTGAAACTCAGTTGTCTGGGACGACTGACAGCAACCACTTTTCTCTACCCTCCTACTTTCTATATTGTCAGTTTCACTCCGAAGGTGCATGTTGCGTATACGTACGCAATGACCTAACTTAGTCTCGTATTCCCCAACTCGAATCTTCCGAATTCTTTGCCCTCTGGCTGCTTGTTGAGATCAGCGAGAGATAGAGAGAAGTGGGATGAATATCGATGTACCAGAGGAGACTCGACCCGGCGTCAACCGGATGGGACTTAAGTAAGTAAGTCATATACATATATATACTGTATATAACTTCACTCCAAAGGTGGATGTTGCGTATATGTACGCAATGGCCTAAGTTGATCTCGTATTCCCGAACTTTAATCCTCCGAATTCTATACTCTTTGGCTACAGGGATGCCACTCAGAAATATAAAAAAAAACCAAGATCCACTTGTAAAAAATCCCAAGAAATCTCAAGATATATATATATATATCTTGTGGCTGATCCCAAGATTTGCTATATTTGTTTAAAGAAATCCCAATATCCCAAGGTAACGCAGAAAATGCCAAGATTTGGGGATAAATCCCAAGGCGTGGCATCCCTGTCTGGCTACAGCTTACATGCCAATCTCAAACTAAATACATCTGCTCTGTCTACCTTTCTCCTAATTCTACTGGCTATCCAAAATTCTTTGACTACCTCACTTCCAAAGTGGAATACATTCTATCCCACTCTCCTTTGCTGAAATCTCCATTTTCGGTGATTTCAGTGTTCACCACCATCTTTCGCTTTCCTCTCATTTCATTAACAACCCTAGTGAACTAACTTACAACTTTTCTATCCTGAATGAGCTAGAGCAGATTGTATAACACCCTGCTTGTATCCCCGATCACCTTGGTGGTTTCCTCCTCCCTCCTTCAGTAGTTTCAGTGTTTGTTTAACGCATTCTGTTTCCTCTTCCTCTGCTTTAGTTAAGCAGCTTGGTAAAGTGTCAAGTTACACTAAGACACATCGATGGTGGTGGTTGCCAGAGCTACCGCTGGAAGAGGCATAACTTGCAGGAAGTTGTTTTTTAGCTCTAGATGGTGGTATCTTCACAGGTGGTCTGTCTTCACATACCTTGGCTTTTATTGGGAATTGAAAAAGGCTGATACCAGTTCCATGAAAAGAGCTCTGCGAATTTGCTGAGCTTGGATCATGGTCCAAATTGTCCAATGCACCAAGAGTGAACAGGCCTGTCCGGAGAGAAACAGGACCTACCAATCCATCTTGTTCAAATCGCTCACAGACAGAAGTTGCAAGTATGTCCTCTAGCTCCATAACCCTTCAAGGGCAGATCTAGAGGTGGGGGGGGGGCCGGCGACGTCTGAACCCCCCTCAATTTATTGCATGTGCCTTTTTTTCAAGTGCAAGTGCCCTATTTGAATGATGTGTATGCCTCTGAAAACAAATTTTGTTTTTGTAAATAGATCATGGTTATTTTATTTTATTCAAATTCTATTTTGTCTTTATCCGTATACATTGTATTTCCAAATTTGTAGTTGTAATGGTTTTCATAGGTGCCCTTAGTACTGGTGCAGCCATATCACTATTTTTATCTTCATCTTATTCTCATAGCAGGCCCGTAGCCATGGGGGCTCGGGGGTCGAATGACTCGCTTTGACAGGAAAGGTCCACTTTTGTAACCGTAGTTATAACTTATGATGTGATCAGTGGCGACTCGTGGTATAAATGTATTGGGGTGCGATTTCATAAAATTGTACGACAACACGGACTCACAATAGGCTAGCGCGAATCCAACTGCCGCTCACAAGAGTACTTGTATTAACATATGCGGCTATGCCAGACGTACAATTCTAGTTAATTACAAATAAGTAATAATTTCAATAAAATACATATAAATGGTTTATATCATTATTACTGAAGTAACTGTTAGTAAAAATAAAGTTGTTATTATAAAAAAAATTCGCGATTGTACTTATATTTTCATTACAACAGTAAAATATAATTTATATTTACCTGAGCGAAAAATCTATCGCTCCATTCGGCTGCAATATTATTTTGTATTCAAACAGCAGTACGCTGTTTGAAGCTATGCTATAAGTTTAGAATATTATGTACTGTATGAAGGCTTACTCAAAATGCCTCATGAATCATGATATGCCACATGAATTTTTAAAATATATTTCAAGAATATTTAGTTTAATATCTTAAAATTAATATATTTTTTATCTGTTAAATTAATATTTATCGTTTCAAGCAAGGGGGAGCGACCGCTCCATCGCTCCTATACGCCAGTCGCCACTGGATGTGATATTATAATATATAACATCATTTAGTAAATAAACATTTGCATTTTTTTAAACATCACAAACTACTCTAAACTACTCTAAACCCCCTCTGCAGTGACAAGGTCGTTGCACCAAAAGGTCAGCCTTCCCACAATTTCGACCTCCCCCCTCTTGGGAAGTCCTGGCTACGGGAGTAGATCGTTCTTTTAATTGGCAAGACATGTGTAATTGTTTGAAAAATTTTCTGATAACTGTTGTACCTAAATTACATTTTTATTTTGTATCATATTTGAATGAGACTGATCTAATAAAACAATACAATTGATTTTACACTCGCACATTGGTGGTCTGTTTTAAGAACAAAAATTTAGTATTGTACTCTTTTTATTTTAGGAGGTGCCCTTTTTTCTTTGGGTCCCCCTTACTGAAATGCTTAGATCCGCCCTTGCCCTGTTATAAGACATACTGATCCCCAGGTCAAACATCTGTTGGATGAGCTTCTTGCTCCTCGTACTGCATGACTATTGATCCCAGTATACTGTAGATTGGGAGAGGAGGTTCACGCTCCAGTGTGTCTTGTTTTCACAGTAGAATCAGATTTTCTTTTCTTAACGTTGTACAGAATACACTGACCAATGGTGAAGCAAGCCTGTGATTCATGTCTGTCTTGATCCTTCAGGTTTGGGCCATTCAAGATCATGGAAACAAGGGACTTGAGACTTGAAGGCAGTGAGTCTTCTTGACACTCTTGAGGGAAACTGCCAGAAAATTTGAAGCCCTGGTGGTTGAAGATATCTTTTCTCATTATCTAAGCAGCTTTGGCAAGTATTTCAACATCTTTCGAAAAGTCTCGCTTCTTGATAGCTTTCTTTATCATGTTTCTTAGTCCCTCTTTGAAGATAATGATAATGTTCTTCCCATCATTTTGCTGTTCTGCTTCTGGGAAGTGTTCTAATAAACGATCCTCGAGCCTGGTCTTGTTGATTTGTTTTTGGACTCCCAGGTCCTCTAGACGATTTTGGTAGAGGGAATGGCCCTCAGACAACCTGAACAGTAATGTTCCTGAGCTTACAGCATTTTCACTGTAGCTAGTTAACTCTACAAATACTCTCGACTCGTTTATTTTCTCACTGACGTTTGATGGACTCTGATTTGACTTTCTGATAAGGCTGCGATAGCGATTTCTAAGCTTGACCAGACACTTCAGATGATATTTCGCTTCCATTGCGATCATGTTACCACCAACAATTCTTGAAAGAAGCTGTGTGTCTTGCAGCTCAGTGATCATTGCTCTCAGACTGGTGGCAGCATCAAAAATTGAAACCTGGTGCAGATCACCTTCTTCAGAACCTTTCTCACAGAAACATTTTTGTTTAATGCCTGACGCCTACTGGACTTTTGTCTTTCACAGGGATCACCTGTGTTGTGTTGGTTCTTCCTTTTCGTCCTTTGCAGCTTTAAATTGCTAAACTTCAAGTGAAATAACTTGTGCAATGATGCGCCATGTGCTGCAAAATTGCTTGCATTTTCGTCACTTCCAAAGAACAGTTCAACTGGTAGGGTGTCTATATCTCGAAACTGTTGTACATTAGCAAGGAAGGACACGTAAGCAGCTGTTTGGCTACTTGTTCCAGATGACTGCAATGAGCACTTCAGAGGTTCAGAGGTGTCTTGCTGACAGACGAGGCATCTGCTCCAGTCTAACTCCATGTTGCAATTTTACAATCTGAAAAAAGAAGATATGTTGTAGATTAGGATTATGTTCTTGAAGAAAGGTGTATCAAACAAATGGGCTGTTCTCTCAAGAAATACTGCATTGTTGTGCCCTTCCAGAGTACAACAATGCAATAAAATAAAATACAACAATGCAGGCTGAAAAAAGAATAATCACAGGTCAAATTTATTAAAATACCCCAAAATAGCGACCATCTTGGATTTTCAAGATGGCACATCTTTAATGGTTATTTTTCTTTTCTATATTGAACTATTTTAATCCTCCCCCATGACAAGGCGGATACAAAGTCAATTATCACTCTGAAATATAAAATGTAGGGGAAATACCTCGAACTGGCGGCCATCTTGGATTTTTGTGTCCCACAAGAATTGTGGGAGAAATCTAAGAGGGCTCCTAAGCTAAAATTATTAAGCAGGACCAAAAGAAACTCCGTGTCAAATTTGGTGCTTTTATCCGCCATGTCACGATAATTTCACTAAGCCACCACACTATCAGACGTAAATCGTAGTCAAAACATATAGTAAATATTAAGTATTGGGGACACCAGATTTTTGGACCTCTGACTGTTCGAAAGTCGATTACGGGGAAATAATTAACCACCCTAGTGTAACCTAACCCAGATGTAAGAGTGACCTTGACTGGCCAGACGTATAAAATGGGCGGATCACCGAAATCTGGTGTCCCCAAAAATTAATATTAGTCTTATTTTTATTTATTTTTTAGTAATGTTTATGCCGTGTGTGAATATTAAATATTTTATTTACCGCTTTGTATGTTTCAATTTTCCTTCGAAAATATAATTTATTTATGTACGTTTCTTTTACAAGAAAATCACATCTGCAAAAGTTACATGAAAGTAGAGCCAAAAAATTACGGCAGCTTTACAAGAAGTTACGTCAGAGTTACGAAGAAACAATTATGAATCATTACGTTCACATCTCCGTTTGATAATGAGGATAAATTTTTTTTTCTTTTCGGTAGGGGATGGCTGCGAATTTAACAATAGACAAGAGGGTGAGCTTAGTTTTAATGTATGGAATACCAGATCTACAAATCGATGAATCGGTACAGAATTTAAATTCTGTACCGATTCATCGATTTGTAGTATCTGGTATTCCATACATTAAAACTAAGCTCACCCTCTTGTCTATTGTTAAATTCGCAGCCATCCCCTACCGAAAAGAAAAAAAAAATATATAATAATCAACACTGAAAATTCCTATGATGCGCGACTTTTGCGCCACTCACTCTCTCTCTCTCTCTCTCTATATATATATATTATATATATATATATATATATATATACATATACACACATATATATATGTGTGTGTGTGTGTGTGTGTACATACACACGCGTATACTGATGAACGGAGTTGCAATCAATCCCAGTCTTGTATTTACAAGAACAGGGCCTTATTTTACAAAGATGTTCCATTTCCTTACAAACCTTTACGGGACAAGCCTCGTAATTCAAGGATATTTTCTATAAATAAAACATTTAATCCAAAATCAAATGAGTGATTTTCATCGTGGCATCAAGACCGAGTTAGTGTTGGCAGTGTTCCCAGTTCGCTGCTTCCGGCTACGAACCGGCTCCAGTCTTTCTTCGAAGCTTTTAAAGTCTCCCGGCTCTAGCTCCAGCAACCCCTGCTCCGGAGCAGCTTCTCATCGGCGCTTCAGCTCCGACTACCTTTATATGACTGCGTCTCCAGCTGCAGCTCCGAAAATCATAAAAATAGTGCAATTTTTACAGTTGTAGTTTGAGCTTTGATATAGCTTTTATTTTTCAGTTTTTATGATGACAGAAGTGCCACAACCACACTAGATAAATTAAGGTGAAAAACGCAGACCAATAATTATTTGTTTGTAGTTAGGTGCATGTGTATAGTTTCAATCTGTCACTGTCTGACGTATATTTGTGTCACTGGATTCTAACAGGATGGAGTGATAAGGTTATTATTTTCTTTTTTATGATTTGTGTAGTAGAGCAGCTCCAAAAGTTCTTATCTCCGGAGCGCTCCGGTCGACCGTAGCTTAATTCGTTTTAGGTCTTGTGCACAACTAAAAAATACTCGCGCACATCTCTGTTCCAGCTTCGGAGCAAGAGCACTACCAACCTTACACTGAACTTCAAAATAGGGTTGACTTACTAAGTATAAAAAAGCGTACATTTTTCTAAATACTTTTATTATTTTTCAGGTGTCTTTGACTCGTTAGAATGTTTGCTTTTCATTTGTATTATTATTTCAAGTGTGTTAGGATTTCCATGAGTAGTATATGACATTTGAGGAGACAGAAATGGATAGATTTGAGAATTTGTCCCGCCTTGAGATTCTCACGTCCATTTATGAGGTACATTAACGAAAAATGTTTGCATGATGACGTCACGGGGTCCTCACGTCCGTTGATGTGGTGTATTTAAGTGGGGGGAGCGGGGTACTAAAAAATTTTTAAATAAAAAAAATAATTTAAAAAAGAAACATTCAAATTTTTAAATTAAAAAAGATAAAGGTTGTTTGACGTCACGGCTAGTGGGACTTCAGGACGTTAGGGGGGGGGGGGTCTGGTGGGTGTGTATGGTATAACGTGTGTGCGTGGGCGTGGCGTTTCCGGGTTCCAGGTGTTGCTCTAGGAAACCCTGCGAGGTTATAGCATCCCAGTAGAGGTTACGCCATCTTCAAATATAGCTTATAATCGTTTATGAAGTCCTCCTCAATCTACTCTACACTTAGGTTAGGCTAGGTTGGTTTAACCCTTACTCTCTTCAAATACATCTCATCAACGGACGTGAGGACCCCATGACGTTATCCTCTCAAAATTTTCCGTAAATGTAACTCATAAACGTACGTAAGGATCTCAAGGGGAAAATTCTCAAATCGAACCATTTCTGTCTAAATTTTTAATGCTATACTAAGCTCTTTTCAAAATGGAAATAAATAAATTGGTAGAAACGTGTTTAGCACATATTATTTTTTGTACACGCGATGAAGGTATCAACGTTCCTCCTCGATTACTGAATTTAAGCGACTTTGGGTATGGGGAATGTCCTCAGCGAAAAGTGTGTGTGTGTGTGTGTGTGTGTGTGTGTGTGTTTAACCTGTTTCGAAGTAGCTGACAATGGTGGGATGAGGATAGAGAAATAATAATATTCAATGTTGACCGACTCCGAACGAAGAAAATGATAAAGATAATTTATGATCTGTCAGAGAGAAAGAGTTACAAGGAGTTACAAGGACAAGAGGAAGCCTCAAAGACCTTCCGGTCCACTCTGGGAGGTTCCTGTTATTAAACAAGTTTATTTTTCTTTCAACTATCCTAGCAGTAGTAGAAAACTGGATAGAAACGTAGAAGGCTCTCTCCCCACCCTCCGCTAAACCTTGACCTTGGAAAAGTAGCGAAGGAAATTTTACAGGAAAGTGGAGAATATATAAAGAGATCTATAATTAGCATGCCCAAAGAGACACCGTGCAAGCGAACTCCTGCAGAGTTACGTTATGTTTTAGTCTTAAACTATGAGAGTATTCAGTACTTTGTCTAGCTTATTTTTAAACACATTTCCACTTTGGCTGGAAACAACCTCTGAGGGAAGTTGGTTCCATATATTAACTATTTTATAGGAAAAGAAATTCCCGCAGACAGAGGTCCTAAATGTCTTTAGTTCCAGTTTAAACCTATTATTTCTTGTCGGATTTGCATTAAGTGAGAATAGGTTTCTGTAATCTACCCTGACTATTCCATTGAGCATCTTGAAGACTTGAATAAGCTCACCGCGCAACCTCCTCGTCTCTAAGGTAAACAAATTTAGGCGCTCCAATCTCCGTTGGTAGTTTTGCATTCTCATTGAAGGGATCAATTTTGTAGCCCTTGCTTGTACTCTTTCTAACCTTTCTATGTCCTTCCTAAGGGATGGAGACCAAAACTGCGCACAGTATTCCAGTTGAGGTCTGACTCGTGAATTATAAAGAGACATTACAGTCTCCTTGTTCTGAAACTGGAACTGTCTTTTAATATAACCTAATATTTTTAAGGTCCTCTTTTCGACTTCTGCACAGTGCTTCGACGGTTTCAGATCATTGCTGATATAGACTCGTAAGTCTTTCTGAAGATCGGTCTCAGTCAAGTTCCTTCCCAAGAGAGAGTAATCGGTCTTCGAGTTTTTCAACCTATGTGCATTACCTTACATTTGTCCAAGTTGAATGGCATCTGCCAAGTAGCAGACAATTCGCCTAACCTGTCAAGATCATTCTGAAGCGTTCTTACGTCCTCCTCAGTACCTACACTACTTCTTAATTTCGTATCGTCTGCAAATTTGGAGATTGTACTTAGAAGCCCGACGTCTATATCGTTAATATAGATGATAAAAAGTAAAGGACCCAGAACGGAACCCTGTGGGACACCACAGGTGACGGGCGCCCACTCCGAAGCCACTTCATTTATTACCACTCTCTGCTTTCTATCTCTTAACCAATCCTCAATCCAGTTGGAAACGAGCCCGGTAATTCCTAGTCCTCTGAATTTAGCCATCAATCTCGCGTGAGGGACTTTGTTAAAGGCTTTTTGAAAGTCGAGATACACTATATCTATTGCCCTACTTGCATCGTATAGTGTATGCACATTATGGAAAAACTCTGACAGGTTTGTCAGACAGGATCTATGTCGCCTAAATCCATGTTGAGAATAAAAAATTAGATTGCTAGATTCAAGGTGATACACAATACGTTTTGTAATGATGGATTCCAACAGTTTGCCGACAACTGATGTTAAACTGATCGGGCGGTAATTACAAGGATTTTCCCTATCACCCTTTTTAAAGATTGGTGTTACATTTGCTAACTTCCAGTCGGTTGGAACTTTCCCTAACTCGATTGATTGTTTGAATATGATTACTAGGTCGTCAACAACATTGTGGCTAACCTCTTTTAATACTCTTGGAAGAAATAAGTCGGGGCCAGGTGATTTGTATTTATTCATCTTATCAATTAATTGCTGTACCTCATTTCTCGTAAAACTTATGGTGTCTACGGGATGGTCACCGTCATATGTAATCCGAGGACTTGGCACTTCAATTGTCTCTTCCTCCGTGAAGACTATAACGAAGAACTCGTATTAGCTATATATTTGTCACCGAATTTCAGTACGCCATTTCTATCTTTTATGGGGCCTACAGAATTTGTAATTGGCTTTCTGCTATTAACTTGGGCAAAAAATTCTTTAGGGTTAACTTTACAGAGTGAGGCAACTCTAGCTCCTTCATCACGTTTGGCTGATCTAATTAAGGACTTAACCCTCCTACGTAGGTTTATATAGTTTTCTGAATTAGTCTGGTTGAAATGTGACTTAAGTAGTTTGTAGGCTCTATTTCTTCCCGTAATAGCACTGCTAATTTCGTTGTTAAACCATTTCGGCGACTTTGTTGACAAGGAAACTATTTTAGTGGGTACAAACGTGTTCTGTAATATCCTAAATTGATCCCTATATGAGCTCCAAGTGACATTGACATCCTCACTTATTAGAACTTCAAGTGTGTCTAGACTACTTCGGAAGCTTTCAAACGTTGCTCTCGAGAAATCCAGTCTTTCACGAGTCTTTTCGCGTGTATTAACTGGAACCCTGAGGTCAAACCTAATCAAATTAAGATCGCTGTTACTCAAATTTTCACCAATAGTCAGGTTAGAGACTAGGTCATCTTCGTTCGTGAATATGAGGTCGTTTATTATTACCTCTTGTAGAACAGTCAACCCATTGACTTAATAAGTTATCATCGGCAAATTCCAACAGTCTTGAGCCCTCAGCATCAGCTGTTTTGTTTTCCCAATTTATATTATCACAATTAAAATCACCAAAAATCACACTGAGCTTATTATTCACTATTCGGCTTAATTGGTTATACAAGTTTATATCCTTATCAACAGGGTAGTGAGGTGGCCTGTATACTAGAAGTAGATGCACTACTTTACTATTTAGGTTTAGGTCAATTCCCAACATTACATGAGCAGATACGATATTACTGTTTATCGGGTGCAGGAAGTCCCAAGCATACAAAAGTACACCGCTTCCTTCCCTTCCGTTCCTATCTTTGTGAAACATTTTGTAACCTACCATTTCAAATTCTCCTACAAAACCCCTTGATTCAGAATGAATCCAGGATTCCGTTATTCCTATGATATCAAAGTTCTCAGTTTTGACTAGCGCTATAAATTCCATTAGTTTGTTTCTAATTGACCTAGCATTGAAGAGCACAGTTTTGAAAGATTTTAAGTTGTGATTTCTCCTAACTAGCCTGAGTCGTTTCCCGAAGCAGTTGAATCAACTACTGGGGGAGTGGGATGAACTGCTGTTGGAGGAGGACTAACTGCTGTGGGAGAGAGAGAGAGAGAGAGAGAGAGAGAGAGAGAGAGAGTGTTTTGCCAGTATTTGATCCATTTAACCTTGAGATGATTAAAACTATCCATTTAAATTTGTTAAGAGAACATCAGATATCGTAGGAATAGCAATGCAATATTTCTTTATGCAATTATTAACAACTAGGGCAGTGGTTCCCAAACTTTTTTTACTCACGGCGCACTTTAGAACAAGTAAACATATTGTGGCGCACTTTGTACATAAATTCGAAAATTTATTCAAGAGGTATTTATACATATACTTTATTACGAATTTCAGTTTGTATTTTTCACATTTTGAAATATAATCTTGCTCTTTCGCGGCGCACCTAATTACATCTCGCGGCGCACGGTTTGGGAACCACTGAACTAGGGCATAGTTCTGATTAATCATTTAATCAGTAAATCATTGTTTCGAATTTAATCATTAATTAATCAAAAAATATTTTTAGAAAATGATGGGAAATGACTAATTTTCCTCATAATTTCAGTATCATTTACCTTAAATTTTGTAATGTATCATTTGAATTTGGCACCTTTTTGCATGTATGAACTGTCTAATTCACCCATGCCTGATTTCTTGAACTAAAGCAAACTAAATGTTTGAGCAATGTTTTCTTCGGTCTTATCTCACGCAACAGAAATAATAAAGCTCTTTCTTAGTCTTTTCATTCTTTGACAACCTCACTTCCAAAGTGGAATACATTCTATCCCACTCTCCTTTTGCTGAAATCTCCATTTTAGGAGATTTCAACGTTCACCACCACCTTTGGCTTTCCTCTCATTTCACTGATATCCCTGGTGAACTAACTTACAATTTTTCGAGCTTGAATAACCAAGAGCAGATTGTACAACACCCTACTCGTATCTCCGATCGCCTTGGAGATAGGCCCAACATTCTGAATTTACAGTATTTCTCACGTCTCATCCTTCTTCTGACTCTGTCAAACTTTTTTCCTCCGTTGGACTCCTCGGACCACAATCTTATATATGTTTCCCGTCCTATCACTCCAATTCGGTCTTTGAATCCTCCCAACAGGAGACGCCTTTGGCACTTTGGTGTCGCTGATTGGGAGGCCCTTAAGCAGTACTTCTGTGATTTCCCATGGGGTGATTACTGCTTCCGTGGTCAGAGCCCCTCTGAGTGCGCTGATCCCATCACGGAGGTGATTCTCTCTGGCATGGAGGCGTACATTTCATATTTTATTCCTACTATTAATGCAAAACACCTTGGTTTAACTTTGCTTGTTCTCACGCTATCCGCAACAGAAAGGAGGCTTTCAGAAGGCAGAGTCGCCATCGAACTCCTGACACTCACTTAGTTTACAAGGGCCACTCAATATATCATATTTTGCCCCACCTTTTCCACATAGTCTCCATCCTTTTCTACGGCTTTCCTCCACCTCTTAACCTCCTCAACAACCTCATCGTCACTCTGAAACTTTCATCCACGAATAGCATCCTTCACTGGCCCAAACAAATGGAAGTCTGAAGGTGCCAGATCCGGGCTGTATGGAGGGTGGGGTAATACAATCAAGAGTCAAACGCACTTTTGTGATGGTCTCTCTTGTTTGCAAACTGCTGTGTGGTGTTGCGTTATCGTACAAAAGAAGGCCATCCTCCAGTTTTCTCTCCGGTCGAACCAGCTTTATACGTCTTTGGAGTCTCTGTAGGGTAGCAATCAATCTAGGTATTTTCGCCGCCGGACTTTTGGCCGCAGGACTTTTCGCCGTAGGAATTTTCGCCGCAAGGAATTTTCGCCGCAAAGAATTTTCGCCGCAAAACATATAATTTGTATAGATATATAAATATAAGCCTACCAAATTTTCTGAACTCTCTAATACGTCGGGTTTGGATGACTTGGACATTTTCATTTATTCATTCTCTTAAATAAGTGATTTCATGTACTTCAAAGGTTTTGAACCCTTAGGTTTTTAAAAACCATTTTTGATGGTTTAAAGCAGGGGTGGGGAAACCCTCGCCCGCGAGCGAAATTTCGCCCACGAGCTAATTTCAATTCGCCCGCTTAGGTATTTATTATTTACTAAAAATTATTTATTTACAGCCCAGCAAATAGCTTTTTAAAATACATCTTATATACAGTATATAAGCTTAAAATTTGCCAGACGCCCGCGGAGGTGTTTATGTTATCGATTTTCGCTCTTGGTACTGAAAAGTTTCCCCACCCCTGGTTTAAAGTGATACTGCACATGCAATAACAGATACTGTCAAAGTTTTATAAAATCGTACTGGAAGTGTGAAATAAAAAACTGCAAGGCAAGAGAGCATACAATTTTAGAAAGTGACGCTAAAATAGTAATTTGCAAAACATTTGGTGAGCATAGTCATTCTGCAAACCCATCAAAGCCTAAAGTGTACGCCACAATAGCAAGTATGAAAACGACTGCTACTAACTCCCAATTATCTGCAAGATCACTAATTGCCGATGCTTCTGCAAGCCTAGATGAAAAAGGTTGTTATTTAATGCCATCAATTGCAACTTCATCAAGAAATATTAGAAAATGGAGGCAAAAGAATATGGATATGTTGCAAAAGTACATAATAGATCGTAAACTACGCTAGGATCTTTAGGAGACATTTTTTAAATGAATCCATCAAATAAAACGTTAAAACTAACGAAACTATTACGACTTAACCTAACCAATCGTCAACTTATTTTTTATTTTTTAAAAATTGCAGGTTGTTATCTAATGCCATCAATTGCAACTTCATCAAGAAATATTAGAAAATGGAGGCAAAAGAATATGGATATGTTGCAAAAGTACATAATAGACCGTAAACTACGCTAGGATCTTTAGGAGACATTTTTTAAATGAATCCATCAAATAAAACGTTGAAACTAACGAAAATATTACGACTTAACGTAACCAATCATTTTTTATTTTTTAAAAATTCTTTTGCGGCGGCGAAAATTCCTTGTGGCGAAAATTCCTTGCGGCGAAAAGTCCTGCGGCGAAAAGTCCTGCGGCGAAAAGTCCTGCGGCGAAAGTTCCGAACGCGGGTAGCAATATATGCCTGAGTTGATTGTTTGTCCTTTCTTCATAATATCCACCAGAATCACCCCTTTCATGTCCCACAAGATGGTGGCCATAACCTTTCCTGTAGACGGGGCCATTTTGAACTTTTTCTTGCGTGGGGAGTCTGCGTGGTGCCACTCCATGGATTGGCGTTTTGTTTTCAGGTTCAAAGTGATGTACCCAAGTCTCATCCCCAGTCACAATTCGTGAAAGGAAGTCATCCCCTTCTGTGTCGTATCGAACCAACGACTCAGAAGCAATTTCTTTTCTTTGAGATCTTCAGTCAGTTGGTGAGGAACAAACCGTGAACGCACTTTTGAGTATCCCAGTTGCTGAATTATCGTATTCACACTTCCTTCACTAATTCCTACTCCAGTGATAGCTCCTTGTATGTGACGCGCCGATTTGATCGAATGATGCCGTTAGCACGTTGCACAGTGCGAGATGTCATCCGATGCCGGGCGACCGCTGCGTGGCTTATCATCGAGGCTGGCTCTCCCTCTCTCCGATGATCTCACACGTTTAGACCAGCGTCCATCTGTGCTTCGATCAACAACAGCATCTCCGTAAACGTTTTGTAGACGTTTGTGAATATTTCCAACTGTTTCCTTCTCTGCGGTTCAGAACTCGATAACAGCTCTCTGTTTACGACGCACATCACTGTCAGACGCCATTTTCGAAACTGCGTTAACCATCAGTTTTATAGAAGGGCGTTTAAAAGTGGTTTTATACAAGGAGGGGAGGTTCAAAGTGGAAAAATCCAGTTATGTGAAGCGCAGAAAGTTCAAACTTACGGCCCTAAAGACATTTCAGTCCCATGGCTTATTATTTAGCTAAGAAAAAAGGGTGGAGAAAATATATTGAGTGTCCCTAGTACTATCTTTCTAAAACAGTTTCTAAGAGGTTAGGTGTGCTGTACCACCTCCGCAGTTTCTTCATCCCCGCTCAGTTGCTTTCTCTGTATAGGGGTCTTGTCCGCCCATGTGTGGAGTAGGCTTCTCATGTGTGGGGTGGCTGAACGCACACAACCCTACTTGACTGAGTGGAATCAAAGGCTTTTCTTCTCATCAATTTCCCGCATCTTACTGACTGTTTACAATCTCTCTTTTCGCCGCAATGTTGCCTCACTCTCTCTTTGCTATCGCTGTTATAACGAACACTGCTTTTCTGAACTCTTTGACTGCATGCCTCCTCCTTTCAGGAGAGCATGCAGTACCAGACTTTCTACACATTCTTATTCTTTTTCTGTCCATCTCTCTAACGCAAGGTAAATCGGTATTTTCAATCTTTCATCTACTCAGCCGGTGAACTCTGGAGCAATTTTCCTCACTCCATCTTTCCCCCTTTCAATGATCTCCAATCTTTCAATCGCAGAGTGTGCAGGCATCTGGAAAACTCTGGAACTTGATTTTGGGTCTCTTCTTCTTCTATGGGAGCGGTCTTGCGGGCATGGACCCTTGGCCTGTATAAAAAATATATATACATACAAGTATATATATATATATATATATATATATATATATATATATATATACAGTATATCAGGTTGTAACATAAATTCTACTCGATTAGAAAACGGACGATAGATAATAGAATGACCTCAAGATAATGTGAAATTGTTTTAGAAATGTTGCAAAGTACACACGGGGACAGGTTCGCACAGGTTTTGTCACGATACAGAAGGAAAGGTAGGAAAAGTTAGGAAAAGTAGTGAAGGTTGGAAAATGGGTTCCGCATGATTTGTCACAAGCGAATCTTCAACATCGAATCGATATTTACACATCACTGCATACTTGGCAACTGCAGGCACCGTTTTTGAATCGGATCGTCACTGGGGATGAAAAATGGGTCCTCTATAACAATATTAAGCGTCAACATCAGTGGCTTAGCCGTGAAACAAAGCCTGAACCTCAGCCAAGGAATGGACCCCATCTAAAGAAAATTTTGCTATGCGTTTGGTGAGATATGCAAGGAATTATTCATTTTGAGCTTCTGCCAGATAACCAAACAATCACAGCTGAAGTCTACTGCCAACAACTCCAACGACTGAAGATGGCATTACAAGAAAAACGTCCTGCATTAATTAATCGCAGAGGTGTTCTATTCCACCAGGATAACGCGCGCCCTCACACTGCTCGAATCAACACTGCCCAATTGGAGGCATTTGGTTGGGAAAAAATGCCTCATCCACCTTATTCTCCGGATGTCGCATCTTCAGACTACCATTTATTCAGAAGTCTGCAACACCACCTAGATGGACAAAAGTTGCAATCCAGGGAAGCTATCGAAAGCGAAGTGATCGCTTTTTTTAACTCGAAACCAAGGGATTTCTTCGAACGTGGCATAAAAAACTTTTCTACAGGTAGGGGGAGGTTATAGAAAAAGGAGGGAATTATACTGATGATTAATTTGTCATTATGTCATTTAATATTTGTTGTCAATAAACTAAAAATTCGAACAAATTTGTCCTTATAAGTCAATTAATTTTTGTTCTGAATGAACTAAAAAAGCGAGCAGAATACATGTTACAACCTTATATATATATATATATATATATATATATATATATATATATATATCATGATTGTAAAAGATGAACCGGGTGTGCCTGGCTATATGCGATGGAGATCGCAAGAAAGCAACTTGCTCCTCCACCAGGCCAGGCCTAGAGGTAGGTCCACCAGTTTGACATTCCAAAGAACGATGCAAGGAACCACTATGATATATATATATATATATATATATATATATATATATATATATATATATATATATATATATATATGCAATATGTATATATATTTCCTTTGGGAAAGAATAAGAAAATGTTTTCTCAGTTTATCTCCGAAATTGAACCGAAATTATACATTTGACAAAATTATTTAGCATAAATATAATTTAAAAGGGACCTTTTGCGTGTGTCTGAAGTGTGCAGTATAACTTTAAAACGCTTACAAGGGCATAGTGTATCATTGCCCTTCTTCTGTTAGATTTACCTCTTCCTGAAATTTAATACTCGCACTTTGAATCGGTAGTATGTTGGGTAGTTCAGATGACGTCATAGGTGGATAACGTAATAACCGGGAAGGAAAAGGTCAGATTGGGATATGAGGACAGTCGAAAGAGGGGTAAGGGTTATTGGTAGGGTGACCATTATACAAACATTGCAAAAGAGGACGCATTTATGATTTTTTTTTAATTTGGTGTAAATGCTTTTTCAAAAAAATTTACTGCTGCAATACCTATGCAATTTTATAACGAAATGATAAACAAAACAACATTTTAACTTACGTTAGTTTACGAGATAGAGATTGATAGGTTAGGCAAGATGTAATAAATGTATGTGTATAAATTTTAAAAAGATACAGAAACATATAAATCGGAGTGAGTTATAGGCATTGACGGGCGTTGTTACGGGAGGTGTAGTTCGTTGTGGGGGAGGAGACCGGAGCGAAACCGAATAAAAAATAATTAAACTCAAATAAATATGAAATAAGCCTAAACTTTATGCGTATAATCCTAATCCAACAGATATGACGTCTCATAAACGACTGCAACCCATAAAATAAAAAAAAATTAACGTAATCCATAAAAATAAATAAATATAAGCCTCAACCAACGATGATAAGAGCCTCATACACGCCGTGATCTACCTCATAACTTGGGTGGTTAGACGTTCGGTATTAAACCGACAGTCCTCTTTTTTATGATTTCATGACTGTCCTCTAACGAAGTAAAAATCAGATTTGATCAAATAAACGTTACTTAACTAACCTCAACCCACCCATCTAACTTAACCTAACTTCTTTCTCATATTTTCAGTTTTTTCATTTTACATATGAGGCGTATAGAATAGAAAGGGCGTACGCCCTAAAATCAAAGTTTTGCGATAAACGCATTTATTAAAGTTAGCGAACGTTATTACTCGTTAACGACTGATCCGAGTTTAATGGTTTTGGTCTCAAGCCCGTGTGGAAGCGCGTCACACCCACGGAATACAGCGTGCTGATTGGTTACTGCGCGAAAACGGGATATCGGGAAACCGGGGGATACGCCTGTGCTATTCTAATGGCCTCATATCCTGTATATATAGAGTGGCGCTCATAAGTATTCGTTATTCGTACAGAGAAATATATCAGTTATATTCGTCCTTATCTTTTGTACCATCCATAAAATAGTTATGTAAAGCTGACAGTTCGTTTGGAAAAATTCAACAAAATAAAAAAATTGGTTTAACTTGAACATGTAATGTAAAACATTAAAGAATTTGAGGAAAATAAAAAAAAGTTAAAATGCAAAAGTTTTCGTATATATATTTACAAAATTATTTAGTACTTTTGTGTCCACCTTAGACTTGAAGAATTTAAATTTTTTATCAGTATAGTAATTCTGAATTCTAGAATTTTCTCTTTGAATCTTTATGAAATGCGGATGATGACTGTACAAGACATTAGTAAGCAATGGGTCGTCGTAGTAAAGAGCTGTCTACAGATCTTAATGGATCTGTTATTGTTGTACAGGAGTCTGAAAAGGTTTATAGGAAGGTAGGAGAGCTTCGGATTCCATTTAGGACTCTTGCTGCAGTTATAAAGAAATGGAAAGGTTTTCGAACAATCAAAACTTTACTAAGGTGTAGACGCCCTTGCAAGATTTCAGAACATACAGCTAAACGGATTGAAAGAATGGCTGCTGCGAATCCACGAGTGACGGCAGGTGATATTTACCAAACATTAAGGCTGTCTAAGATCGATGCCCATCCCTCTACTGTACATCGTACATTGATAAAGAATGGTCGGTGCTACTGTAGTATGCGGTCTACCTACGATTCGGCGGTCTACGTTTTAATTATAGCTTCTTATCTTGTTTACTAATTGTTTGTTTACATCCCAGTGTCAATCGCCCTTGACGATTGGTTAGGTTTAGTCATGATATTTTCGTTAGTTTTAACGAAAATATCATGATTAAACCTAACCAATCGTAGGTAGACCGCATACTACAGTAGCACCGAATGGGGTGTCTGCATGTACGAATTGTGTCATGATTGCAAAATTGGGGTTTATTAATAAATATAAAATATAGAATCTGGAATATACAAATAAAAAACATAAGTTAGGTTTAATAGTTAGAAGTTGACATTTTTATGTAGGCCTATTATCAAAATGACGCTCGTTTACGTGAACAGAGCAAACTGCGCAAAACAGGTATGTACCTACATTGGGATGAGGTGACAAGCAGCCAATAGAGAGTTAGGATCATGGTCACCTGATGGATACCACGAAGTTGTGCAATCAGGAACAAACCAGCTATCACACATTGTTAAGCTCTCTCTTCGACCAACAGAATTACGGGAAAATAATGTAGTTTCCTGTGAACGATAGATTTTTATAAATTTGAATTTATTCAGGATAAATAGGCTACTTAGGGTACTTAAGTGATATGAACTAGGTAGGAATTTAATAAAACTCATAAAATAAGATGTGTAAACATGTTGTGTAGGTCCAGTTGCATGAGGAAAACAGAAGAGAAATGTTCCATCCCGAAGCAAACTGGAAATCCAAAGTCTCTTCTGAACGGAGAAATAGCAACGTCGGTGAGAAAGTAAAGAGGAGACCTTGAGAGAGAAAGGTGTGACAGGTTTGTGTTAAGAAGATCCCATCAATCTAGGAGTCCTAAGAGGAGAGACAGTCGGGTTCAGTGGTCATATACAGAAGTTGAAATATATATTCCGATTCATTCACAATGTGGCTGTAAATAAGAAATAACAATTTTTTTTTCTGTCGTTTTACTCTGATCCACGAACTGTGTAGTCATTGCCCGTTGAAGATTAAAGACTCGAGAACTAGTGACACCGGCCGCAAAGAGTAAAATTGGTAACACAAGTATCGCAGTTAGGACCGTAGTTCATTGTTTTAAATTTGATTTTAGTGGAAATCAAGTGTGGATAATATATGATGGAAGTGGGCCCAAATTCCAAAATAAAGGCGCAGCTAACACCCGAACCACACCGGACCTACTGTCCTGAGGAGCATGCTGGTTGGAGTTAATCAAATGATACCCCACCGGAACCATAATACCACGTATGCTGACAGGCCCAAGTTTGCAAAGGTGATATATACTCCGTAGCGCTAACCCCAATTGTGTAATCAAAGTATAATGTTATAATCCGCCTCCCCAGAAAAGAGGGTGTAAGAATAAAGAAGGAACTCTGGATTCAACAGTTGCATGATGAAAACTTCTGCTATGAAAGCGCAAAAAGAAGCTCGTTTAAAGCGGGACAAAGATGGGATCGTCAAAATGATGGATTTGCATTCTGGAAGAAAGTTCTCTTGGCAGACTAGACCAAAATTGAATTATTCGGGAACAACGAGTAACGGTATGTTTGGCGAAAATCAAATACTGCATTTGAGGAAAAAAAATCCTTCCTACGGTTAAACATGATGGTGGTAGTTTGTTTCTTTGGGAATGCTTTAGTGTTTCTGGTCCAGGAAAACTTGTTGAATCCGAAATATCAGGAAATTTTAGAAGAAAATGTATTACCTTCAGTTCGGGTCGCAATTGGTTATTGTAGCATGATAATGATCCAAAACATAAAAGTAAGAACACCATGAAATGGCTTCAACAAAAAAATTTCAAGCTTTTCAACTGGCCTAGTCAAAGCTCAGATCTCAATTGAACCGAGAATTTATGGTTTGATTTGAAAAAAGCTGTCTGCAAGAGAACCCCTTAGAATCTGAATGAATTACAACAATTTTCCTTAAACGAATGAGCAAAAATTTCCACTAAGAGATGTTGAAACCTTGTAGAAAATACCCAAAACGAATCATTCAGGCCATTCAAGGAAAAGGTGGACGCACAAAGTATTAACAAATTTTGTAAGTAAATGTACGGAAACTTTTGTACTTAAAATTTTTTTATTTTTCTCACATTTTTTGATGTTTTACAGCATATTTTGAAGTTGCACTAAATTTTTATTTGTTAATTTTTCTCAAATGAACGGTAAACGTTTCATAATTATCTTTTCCATGGCACAAAAGATGAAGACGAATATAGCTGAAATATTTCTCTGTACGAATACTTATGAGCGATAATATATATATATATATATATATATATATATATATATATATATATATCAGGGAAGAGGGGACAAACGAGAGTGCCCAAAAAATCACCGCTCCCCCTCAATTGAAGAGAAAGAAAGCCAAAGTCAAGGTTCAGAGTTCTCAAGGTACCTGGACACTCTGCGCTTGAAAAATTGGAGGTCATACAAATGCAGGGGAAAAGGTGGATTGAGGAAGATTGATCCTGAGTTTACAGATTGAATAGACGAAAAACTGAGAATACCGATTACCCTTTGCCTGAGAAAATTGGACAGAAAAGTGATGAGAATGTGTCGAAAGTCTGATACTGCGTGCTCTCCTTAAAGGAAGAGACATGCAGTTAGAGTTCAGACAAGCAGTGTCCGTTATAATAGCGATAGTAAAGAGAGAGTGAAGCAACAGTGCGGCAAAGCGAGAGTGATTGAAGACAGTAAGATGCGGGAAATTGATGAGACGAAAAGCCCTTAATTCTACCCGATCAAGTAAAGCTGTATGTGTGGAGCCTCCCTACAAAATTAATGAGAACCGTACTCCATAAAGGGGCGGACAAGACCCCTATACAGATACAGCAACTGAGTAGGGGTGAAGAAGCTGCAGAACCAGTACAGCACACCTAACCTCTTAGAAACTGTTTAAGAAAGAGAATTTATGTGAGCTTTCAGGGAAAGATCACGAAAAAAGGAAACGGCAAGAATGTTAAGCGAAGAGGAAGGATTGAGTTGTGTGTTGTTGAAGGTAAGGGGATAGTCGTGTGGAAGATTGTGACGAGTAGACAGATGAAGGAATTGTTTTTGAGGTATTGAAAGCCACAAGGTTTTCTCTGCCCCAATCAGAGATAGTAGAAAGATCAGAGGTTACGTGTACCATAGCCGTCTCATGCGAAGTATGGAGTGACTTTTGAGAGCGACGCTTTGTGAAGCGTGTGGAGAAGGGAAGGGTGGAATAATCGGCATAGGATTGGATAGGACAGAAGCGTGACTTAAAAGATCGTTGAGAGATAAAAAGAACAAAGTGGGTGACAGGATAGAACCCTGAGGAACACCACTATTAATAGCTTTAGGAAAAAAGCGGTGACCATCTACAACTGCAGCTATAGATTGGCCAGCTAGGAAATCAGAGATGAAGTCACAGACAGAAGATTAGAAACCTAAGGAGGGCGGTTTGGAAATAAAGGATTTGTGGCAAACTCTATCAAAAGCTTTTGATATGTCTAGCGCAATTGCAAAGGTTTCACCAAAATCCAGAAAGGAGGATGACAAAGAGTTAGAGAGATATGCAAGAAGATTGTGAGAAGAGGAAAGAAGATTGTGAATGGAGAGGTGTTTAAAAATCTTCCTATTAAGGATAAATTAAAAAACTTTAGAAAGGAAAGAAATAAAAGCAATTGGATGATAGTTGGAGGGTTGAGCGCTGTCACTCGTTTTTGAGACAGGCTGAACGAAAGCGAACTTCCAGCAGAAAGAAAAAGTATCAGATGAAAGACAAAGACGAAAGCGTTTGCATAGGCAAAGTGTCAGCACAGAAGCACAGTTCTTAAAAACAACAGGAGAGGCCCCATCAAGACCGTACGCCTTCAGAGAGTTGAGCCCAGATGGGGCAGAAAAAACACCTTTAGTTGGAAGAGATTCCAATTTTAAATATAATTAAGTCAGAGGGGGTTGGAGGAAACAGCACCGGATTCGTCCAGAGTTGAGTTGGAGACGAAACTTTGAGCGAAGAATTCAGCTTTATCGGAAGAGACGGCAGCTAAGCCGTTTATTATCTGAAGCACAACAGAGCATTTTAAAAATTAATACCTCCACTTATTTATTTTGAGTAGCAAACTTTAATATATAAAAACTGATATTTTATAATGAAATACGATAATGTATCATATATATATACATATATATCACACAGTGTTCGAAGTGGACGGCAACGCGGGGGTGTGCACACCCCCACTTCTCTCAGTTGGTCAGCAGCACACCCTTACTTCTTTGCTGGAAAGAAATGCGGGAAACACGCACCCCGAGCGAATGTGAACGCTCATTCAGCTGCATGAATCTCACTATTACATCAGCAAGAAATTGTATAAAAATTGATGCAGCATCCAAATTACTTTTCCTTAAGATTGCAGGACCACCACAACTTCTCTTCAAACCAGAAGACTGTCCAAGAAAATGGATTGCAAAAGGAAAACGGGATGCGGATTATACAGCTAGCCAAGCTAGAAAACCTGAAGCAGTAATTCCTACGGAATATGAATCTCTTTTTAAATTATTTTAATCTAGCATATTTTTCTTTGTTTAAAAAACATCATTGAATAAATTTGCATTTTAATTACCTATTTTTATATTCTATGCCATAAACAAAATTTTTTTTACATAAATATCTTGATGTAATCAATTATATGCGATTAAATAGAGATTTATAAATGCATTTTTATGTCTCTTTACACGAGTAAAAAAGTTAACCGTATATTAACTTATTTTGCAACATATAATTGACAAAACTAATAGCTAATTTTTAAAATTCAATACGGTTTTGTATGCTTGAAAAATTGAACTAAACTTAAGTTATTGTGTTAGAACGTCTTTTTAAAATTGTATTGTTCTTAAAATATGAAGGGCAACGCCACCCAAAATTTTTGAAAGACCACACCCTTGCTTTAAAATTTCCACTTCGAGCACTGTATATATATATATATATATATTGTTTCTAACTTGGAAGTCTACATGTAAAAATTTTTCTAAAACATGTTTTCTGAAATTCCTGTTTGACAAGATTGATTTTCCGTGAAGTTTCTGATGGATGATGAAGCTGTTGTGATGAATAATAGTCACAAATCTCTTAAAAACTTTGGCCGCTCAGTGAAGGCCTCTTCTTCTGTCTAATTTAAAGAGTTGTAAAATCTGAGCCACTTTATCTTCTTTACCACATGCCGCCGTTGTAATGAAGCACAGAAGGAGGTTTCTGCACAGTTCGCATTTTCCTGTCTTAGCATTTTTATCACGAATATTTACTTCAGCTCGAGAGTTATAATGGTTGTTGAGATCACAGATTACTTTACCCCTTTGAGGCGCTCCACTTTTAATTAAACATAATTTTCTGAAACACTGACCACAAAGGAAATAATTTGCTTGGCTTTAACGTTTCTGTTTTACTAAACTCCTTGTGAAGTTCTGTTTGGTGTAGTCTTAATGCCCCAACTGTATCGACTGAACCTTCTCTTTCCAGGGAAAAGTTGTCTACATACAGTAGAGTGTATAACTTTATTTTCTGTACGGTTGTATGAATTTACATACTAGTTTTCCTGTGACGGACGTACCTGGAAGATATCCTCTTTTTAGATAATTTTTAAAGATGAAATTTTTTAAAAATAGCCAATTTCAGCTATACAAAAAGCACACGTTTTGCGCCAAGGCAGGTATGTTTTGTTTTAATATATTGCTTAAAACACAGCTTCCTTTTCCATGCAATCGTTGTTTCATCGAAACTTGTTTTTAATATCAGAAGAAGCTCTTCAATTTTATTTAGTGATTCCTCTTAATAGTTACCAAGATTAAAAGGATCCCAAAAGTGCAAAGCACGCTCTATTTAAAAATCCGCCCTTCTAGACATATGCTGCCACAGATGAGATCCTCCCCAAAATGAATATGACCAGTAAGTAATCTTTAAGATCCAGTTTATTGCTCACATACATATTATAGTTCCGATGTAAACAAGAAATTCATGATGAGTGACATTTGACCAGTAATGAAGGTTTTCATCTTCCCCAAACTTTCTCCCATAATTCCCATAATTATTTGTCTTCATAACAAGAAGTTCTATTACATCGTTATTTAAAAATTCTTTCGTTAGTGTGTGAGTGAACATGTACCTTGTCTACCGGATATTCTCGATCGATCTTCAAACTTTAATGGATTAGGCACAAATGAATCAACAGTATCAGTTCATCTTATATTAGGTCTCGTTTCCATTTCTATTTGATCTTCGTCATCCCACTGTTCAGATTCTGAATCACTGCCATCATATGTATACACAGACGTACTTAGCATTTTGCCGCCCATAGGCAGGGACGAAAGTGATTAATTTGGCACCACAGTGGCTTATAGTTGTACTATTTGATATCGCTAGTTTGCTATTAGAAATTACTGTTTTTTTAACTTATTTCTGAATCCATTTAATTTGTTAGTGCTTACAAGTTATTTATTTTCTACTTTTGTTTTCTTTGCCCCATTTATGTTGAAATACGACAAAATTTGCCGCCCAAGGCAGGTGTCTACTCTGCCTCACGTAAATCCGCCTCTCTCTCTCTCTCTCTCTCTCTATATATATATATATATATTATCTCATTAATGTAAAGATCATATAATTTTTTAGAGGTTCGATAAGCACATTTCCATTTTGTGAATGTATTTTCCATATAATGAGAAATGAATTTTCCTTAAAATACATTTTCTTAATTTTTCTTTTTCTTTTTCTTTGTTTCAGCAAAAAATGTTTCTCATCTGATTTCTAATTAAAAGTTATAAAGAGAAAAATATGAGGGAGAAAAAAGAAAATTTCTCCCGGAAATTAATCTGAAAAGTTCATATTTAGATTTCTTGAAAATTTTCAAATATGAGTTTGATGAGAAAGACATTTCACACTTTGTATCTCTCTCTCTCTCTCTCTCTCTCTCTAAAGGTCTATCTTGAATTTAAAACTCCAATTGTAACATTTATTAAAGAACTACTTTCTTCGGCTCTCAATGAACGCGATGCGATATATATATATATATATAAAGCGTTTAAATCGAAATAGAAATAAAGATAAGCTTCCTATATAATACTAGCACTGAAATTTTAGTAAATACTAGTATTTCGTATATCTCCGATGAATGGATAAGTAGTACGAGTGCATTTACGACGAATGAAGGAAGAGGGGTAGGGATGCCAGTGCCAAGGGGAGTGCCACAGGTAGGGGTGGGGGAGTGCCAGCTGAATATAGGGTATAGTTAACTAACCTAACCTAACCTAACCTAACATGATTATCATGTTATGAATTTTAGCGAACACCATTTTAAAAGATAAAAAGTACAAAAATTGTTTAGAGACCAGCCGATGTAATGACCTTTTATGGTTTGTATTATTCTTTACAATTTTTTTCATATGCGAAAACACAGCAAATATATTGTTCTTAAAAAATATAATTTTATTTCAATTCCTTCCCTGAATAGGAAGTTAATCCTCTTTTTCAAACCGAATGCTACCTGTTACCTTACTCATAGACTTTTGAAACCATCTGAAAAACCTTTTATTAAAAAAAACGAATGAAAACACAAAAAATATATTTCGTTCTTATAAAAAACAACAACTATTTTATTTCAATTCCTTGCATCACACAAGTTAATCCTCTTTTTAAATCCTAATGCTAGCTGACACGTGGCTCATCGGTGGATGTTGAACAGGATTAATGACGTTTTATGTGTTACACTTCTAAATAATACAAAATGTACAAAAGTACATTTTTTAACGTTATAATTTATGGGTTCTGGGAGCCAGAAGTGGGGACATTTATGGTCCCCTCCTCAGGGGACTCCGAGGCTCTTGAAGTTGTTGACATTGTATGTATGCGTCTTAACAAGAGAAAGGGAAGAATATTTATTTTCTTAAACACTGCTGATGGTATATATATATATATGTGTGTGTGTGTGTGTGTGTGTGTGTGTGTGTGTTATATTTTGTTATTATTAATATCAGTGTTCTGCCTAAGATAGTGTTACCGGTGACCAGTATACTCTATATTCATAGTGCCATTGGATCAGCGTGCTGCATTGTATCAGGTGGTCTCTAAGCCTTATATACTTTCAAATTCTTTACTTTATCTTTTAAAATGGTGGTCGCTAAAGTTCACTGAATGGCGTCACATTTGTATAGATTTATATATATATATATATATATATATATATATATATATATATACTACAGGGAATGGAATCCCTAAAATTATCACGGATTTCATGTAAGGTTAAGTCGTGATAGTTAGTTAGTTTTAACGAAAATATCACGACTTAACCTAACCAATCGTCAAGGGCTTACACTTGACCTAACCTGGCATTCAATTAACCTAACCGGGCATTCAATAATTTTCTTGTATGTTTAACGAAAATATCACAACTTAACTTTATTTGAAATCTCTGATCATTTTAGAGATTTCATGAAATCCCCACTTGTCATAAATGCATCCATGCTACTGGATGAATGAATAAATTATAATTCTTTATTTATAAATTAAATACAATTTTACTATTTTACAATTTTGGTTGTTACAATTGCTTTAACATAAACTAAATAATTGTGAAATTGAACTATTTACTTTTATTTAATCTGGCCTTTAAGCTTTAGACTTTACTGGGCTATTTTAGTAGTATACCTTTAGTTTTTCTATTATTGTTGTTTTTTATAAATATGTGAGTATATAGAACATTAAGAACGAAATAAGTAATCTACGGTATGAAAAAGTATTAGAATCACTTCTTTCAGAATATTTATGATCATATTTTATGTGGTGGACAAAACGCATGAGCAAAGAACGACCAAATCTTTAGACCTTAATCGAACATAAATTAGCCTTAACTGAATTTACCAAAATCAAATTTAAAAAAAATTGAAAAACTTTATTCAGAAAAAAATACAAGTGACAGAGGTTTACAATTTTTAGATATTTGATATGGTATTAATATATTCTCAGTACTCTCATCTGAATATGCCCTTAGAAGCATGGTTGCTCTTTAAGCAAAATTAATGGTATTTGGTTTACTTATTACATAAAAATAGTGGTTCTAAGACAATTTGATGAGAGACAAATTTCCGCTGGTTTTATTTCCAAGTGACAATTTTGCGCCGTTATATTTCCACCGGACAAATTTCCGCCACACATATTTTCACAGAGACATTTTTCCACATATTTTTCTGCTGACACTTTTCCATGTTTTATATATATTTTGTAAAATCAATAGGATTGTTTTATCAATAGGATTGTTTTCAATCATTTATATCTGTAATATACAGTATGTACTTAAAATACACTACTTAAAAAACGACTACTAAAACACTTAAATAAGAGTATACTGTATATATCACTGATGTAATAGTCAAAATATATGCAACCTATAAACTATAAACTTATAAATCTAATCTAACCTAACAGGCCTATTGCTGTCGCTTCCTGCTCCTCGAAACTACTAGAAAAAAATCTTGTTACTCCGATTAAATGACTACCTATGGACATCTAATCAGTTTAGTTTTAAAAGGTCCCACTCAACTGACCTGTGTATCTATGTACTTAAAGAAACAATATCTAAATACATTGATAGTAATTCAACTATTTATAGCTGTTTCCTAGATACAGGTAAGTCATATGATAGAGTAAACCACAATATTTTATTTAAAAAACTAGAACACAGGAGGTTCCCATGTACATATTAAATTTATTGAAATTTTGGTATTCCCACCAATCTTTTACCGTTAGGTGGGGCAATGTGCTATCCGAATGTTTTGGCTACTCTTGCGGGGTGAGACAAGGCTCCTTGCTCTCCCCTATGCTGTTTAATATGTATATTGACGGATTAATTGCTTCACTTAATGAGGCAACAGTGGGATGTTGTATAGATAACACAAGGATAAATAACTTAGTTTATGCCGATGATATGGTGTTAATAAGTCCATCTGTTAAAGGTCTGGATCGGCTACTAAAAGTCTGCGAAGTGTATTCGCAGAAACATGATATTCTTTTTAATGTTACAAAAACTAAGGTTATGCAATTTCATCCTAAAAGCTGCATAATCAGCCAGCTGATATTGGATTTAAAATGATAGGTGAAGTAATTGAGGAAGTACAAGAGTTTAAGTATTTGGATCAAACTATTACCAGCTCCTTGAGTGATGACTCGGATGTAAGAAAACAATCTCGAAGCCTTTGTGCTAAAGCGAATATGACTATAAGGAACTTTCGGTTCTCTACAAGTGAAGCTAAAGACACTCTTTCGTACTTTCTGCGGTAATATTTACGGACAGCAATTCTGGGTGAATTATAAAAAAGTTTATGGCCGAACCCTAAATTTGCTGTAGAACAGGTATTTTAGACTCACATAAATTACCCCCGAGATGCTCAGCTTCGAAATGTTTGCTACCCGCAATGTCCCGAGCTTCTCGGAGATAACAAACCGTGCTCAATACAGTCTAATGCAAAGAATTAAAAATTCAACCAACCCGATTATCCAAGCTATCCATGAGTCCTGCCGTTTATCCTCTAAGCTATGGAATTCTTGGTATGAAAACGTCTGTCTGTAGCTCCACTTAACCCCGACATTACTGTATTATTTCTAATCAACTGTATATATTTCTATCCTTAGTATGTGAACTGTCATTATATTAATAATATTTGTCATATGACTGTAGTCTGCCAATAAACCTTTTCAGTTTCATTTTTATTTTTATTTTTATTTTCACTGCCTACTGAACCTGACGCGGGACAAATTTCAGCTGCACAATTAAGTTTTCACGGAGACACATTGTCTGGAGGAAATTTGTTCCGGTGGATAAATGTCAATTGGCAAAATGTCAGGTGGTATAATTTCCAGCGAAATTATTTTCGACGGCAAATTGTCTGGCGGAAATACTGTTCGCGGCAAATTGTCCGCGCACCAAAAATAGTGAATGTAGCAAGTGATATTAATAGTGATAAAAATAATAATAGCAATAATAATAATAAATACATTATAAAGTTTACAAAATGCTACATAATTTTAAATTGATTTATTATGCAATTCTAAGTGTTCGACTATACGATCCCTAATTATTGATTCCAGTAGCTTACCTACAACAGACGTTAAACTGATTGGCCTATAATTTCCCGCCGCACCTTTATCGCCTTTCTTAAAAATAGGTGTTACGTTTGCTAACTTGAAATTATCTGGTACGCACCCCTCAGAAATAGACGCATTAAAAATCTTTGTTAGCGGCACAACAATGCTATCTTTTAATTCTTTTAGTTGTATGGGATATATGGAATCCGGCCCTGGTGATTTACGCGTTTTCATTTTATCAATGTAGCGCATTACTTCCCCTTCACTAACCACAATATTATCCAAAATATTACCATTATCAAAGGGTATTATGTCTATGACCGTAGGGATATTCGTTATATCTTCTATAGTAAAAACTGACGTAAAGAATTCGTTTAGCAAGGTAGCCATTTCCTTGTTTTCAGAAACTAGATCTCCGTTGACATTTTTCAACGGCCCCAAGACACTTTTTACTGGATTTCTATTGTTGACGTATTGAAAGAATCGCTTGGGATTTTCTTTACCGTCACGAGCTATGGAGATTTCAAATTCGCGCTTGGACTTTTTTATTACACTTTTCGATTCATGCCTTAGAGATATGTAGTTGTTTCGTAACCACAAATTGTCTTTATCGCACTTATGTAGCCTATAATCCCTATCTCTACTCTTTATAATGTCTCCTACTCTAGAAGTAAACCACAAGGGCTTGTTATTTACTTTCGCATGCTTAATTTTGTACGGTACACATTCCTCATTTATAGTCCTAAATACTGTTTCAAACGATTCCCACATTAGTTTTGCGTTAGAGTTCCCCATTACGTTTTCCCAATTGACGTGTGACAATTTATTTCGAAATTTACAAAAGTCTGCGTGCTGGAAGTTTGGAATTTTAGTCGAGTTAGCTGGTTTCGAGTGACTTACTGAGAGGACAAACTTTACCATATTGTGATCGCTATTGCTTAACGGTTCTATTACTTGAAGATCAGTAATTAGCCTATCATCCGTAGTTATTACTAAATCTAAAATACTGTCCAACCTCGTAGGTTCCCCAACCTTTTGAATGAGAAAGCTATCCTCGAGAAAATTAACTAAACGATTACATTCCGCGTCTCCCTGCATTGTATCGTAATTCACGTCGGCGCAATTAAAGTCACCCGTAATTAAAGCCTCCTCACTACCTATTAATCGCTTTAGTTCACGAAATAACGCTTCGTCCGTATCAGCTGCTTGATCATGGGGCCTATATATAACCGAAACAACAAGTTTGAAATCGTTCAATTTAAGTTCTGCTATAGTCGAATCTATTGGTTCTGGAATTGTGTGCTTTACTTCTATAACGTTCGCAATATTATCTTTGATATACAACATAACACTGCCTCCTCGCCTACCTATCCTGTTTCTAACAAAAAGTCTATAACCTCTAATTTGATACTCCCCTACAAAGTCACGTGTTTCAGTGCTAAGCCACGATTCATTTATCGCAATTAAATCATAGTCTTTACAAGCAATTAAAGAAAAAAATTCGTTTATTTTATTTCGTAAGCTACGAGCATTTAAGGATAGAACCTTCAAATTGTTTGTAATTGCGACGCCTTCGCGAGCGCAGTGGAAATTTGTGGAATTTACGCTGGGACCGTTCGAGTTACGGCAGCCTGAAAAGAAGAGACAGTATTATGAAATAGTCTTCCTAAACGCCCAGCTCCAACGTCATTAAGTTGAAGTCCATCTCCGAAGGACAAGTTCCTCCTGCCGTAGAAACTGTTCCAAAAATTCGCAAAATGCACTCCTTCCTGTTGGCAAAGAGACTTTAGGTTATTGTTAATATAGGTCGCCTTGCTGTAGAAATCGTTACGTTGGATAATTCGAGGAAGTATACCTGTTAAAACAATCTTATTAGTTTTTTCCTTTAAACGCTGTAGTAAATCCTTGTACCTAGTCAGCAGTTCTTCCGATCTAGAATTTAAAACGTTATTAGTACCGACATGAATAACATACGTTGTGTCCTCGGCGGTACCGTCTGTAAAATGGTCAACACTATTAGTTATATCCTCCACCCTTGCACCAGGGTAGCAGTAACGGCGCCTACGACGAGGGTTTCTCCCACAGAATTCCTCGAGCTGCCCTCGAACAATGGAATCGCCAACGAGTCGTATTTCCGGTTCATCAGCATCTTCGAAACCTAAAAGAGAAAACTTATTGTTTGTTATTACTGGTAGACAAGTCTTAGGTTTTCTCAATGGCGCTCCATTACGTATTCGAACGAAGGGTTGGGAACTAGGGAAGAGAGAGGACTATTATTACTATTTATATTATTAGTAGAAACTGAGGCAGGAGGGGTCGTAACTGGAGTCTCAAGGGATTCTAATTTTGCCGTCAGGAGCATCACGCTTTCTTCAAGCCTAACTCTGGCCTCCCTCTCACGTTCTAACTCATTCCTCAGCACTTCCATGCTTGAGCACCACCTGCAAACTAACTGTTCATTATTATTAGCCATTTTAAACGCATAAGCGGCAAATTCCCCTTCACAGCGACTGCAAGTACTTGACGGGGGTGCCATGCTCTTAATTAGTTAAAAAAAAAAAAAAAAAAAAACGAGCGTTTGGAAATTAATAAATCACAACGTAGGTCTACCGCGTGCTTATTGCGCCGTCACCTGAGCAAACCCTCAAAAATGTTCCTGAAACGCAGAAACAGATTCTTGTAACACAAATTTATACTAAATGAATATATAATTAAGCTACCGACGAAAGATCTGTAAAAGAAAGAGTATTAGTAGTACTTATCTGTCCGCGATTCGACCGACTTTTTTCCTTTTTTCCCACGGTGTGTGACCACTCTACCTGACCTCCCGAAGGAAGGGAAAATCAACCTTATGACTCCTCGTTTTCTGATAGATTTGAAAAACAAACAAGGCGAGCCACGTGCACACCTTAGTTTAATCAAATAATATAGTACTGAATAAAGTCAATAGATGAAATATATTCGTTAATGAATGATTAGTAACACGAAGTAATTTAGTTAAGAATGCACGAAACACTTTTTTTTTCTAAAGACACCTCAACGAAAACCACTTATTCAATTGATAACACTGGACACTCGATAAAATACGTCTGTTCACAAGGAAAGACTGATCACATGAGAAAGACTGATTTGTGGCATGGTGTTGCACAACCAACTATGAAGCTTCCACAAGAGAATTTTCACTTTGTTTATTATGGCGCACTCAGAAAATATTTTGTTGTTTTACAACACTTTTAATTCATTATAATAATGCTGTTTTCATTATAGCGTAACAAAAATATTTTTATTGCTTTAATTAACTATAGTTGAATGGAATCAAATTAACATGCTTTAATTGATAATTTAGAAGGAACCCGGACAGAATCCCGAAAGTCACAATCTAGAAAACCATAAGCCCGAAGGCCGTAATCCCGACAGGCCAAAATCCCGAACGTCGTAATCCTTACAGGCCAAAATCCCGATAGTTAAAAATCACGAACTAAGATGAGTGCGAGAACTCAGCAAGGGTGCGAGCGAATTGATCTGCTCCCACCTGGAAGCAAAGTTAAACTACCTCGAAGCAAAGGTAAAACCGCGAGTAAACTAAAAATTATCAGTGTAACTTCACCCCTAGAACGACATAGAAGAAATTTATGAAATTGTTCCTTCTCAAAAAGACAATAACAAAATTAACGCACGCGGTTATTTAATGGTGAAGGATAAAAGTCGGGAAGACGATTATTACTGGTGCTGTGAAAAACGAAAATCACTTAATTGCAAAGGTAGAGCAATAACAAAACTTTTAAATGGACAACAATCACCTTAAAAAATTTGTGGATCACAATCACGCTCCATATGCAGTGCAGCTAGTTAGGTTAGGTTAGGTTGCATTTTTTCTTTTAGTTTTTATTATTTTAAGCTATAAGTAAATATTAAATATAAACTATTATCTTGTCGGGATTTCGACTTGTCGGGATTATCGCTTGTCGGGGTTTTGGCTTTCGGGATTTTGGCGCTCGGGCTTATGGCTTTCAGGATTATGGCAGTCGGGATTATGACCCAGACCCGTATGCCTGCACCTGCGCACAGAGGGTTAACCTTTATCGCCAAGAGTTTTTGTCGGGTTAAGTCTGAATGTGTGTATTTTAAATGATACGTATTCGACTCAGACGTTGATGGAGGGTTAATATTAGTTATTTATTTTCAGGAAAGTGCTCTTTCTCCACCAGACTTGTTCATTCTGACGAAGGTCAAGCTTGTGAACTCTGAACCACAACCTACCAGGAAAGTCAGAAATTACAAAGTCTTCGCCAGGGTTTGATCTTACGACCTCCCGATCAGCAGCTCAGCGTCTTAACCACTAGGCTATCCAAGGTACCCATTTATCTACCAACCAATTTCTTTTCCTACAACACTGGTTCCCAAACGGTGGGCCATGGCGAATTTCCTGGGTGGGCCATGACGAATTTCCTGAGTGAGCCATGAAGGTTGGTCATAGCATACCTTTTAAAAACAAAATTCAAATTTAGTAGTATAAGTTTAGTTATTTTATAAAATTATTGGCATAGAACTATATTTACATTATTTTTCCACGAGTTATTCGAATCAGCTTTAGTTGGTCATCTTTAGTTGGTCATCGCCTCAAAAAGGTTGGGAACCACTGTCCTAGAAGGATAAACAGTTGGGTGAGCTGAGCGCCGCTTGCCTTCGTCAGGAATCGAACTCAGGACCTGCACCACAGCACCGCAGAGGCATATAATTTTTTTAAATATAAATATAACATTTTTCAGCTAAAAAATTATTTAATAAAATTCTTATGTAGAGCAAGACCAAATACCCAGCTTATATGATGGCGTAACGAGAAGACTATATGTTGCCTGAAGGATCTCAGGGAGACCGACTCGAATCCGATAGAGGTAGAAAAAAATTATGTATCTATTTCTGTATGCATAATGTGCATAACTGAAAATATGGAGTTAAATAAAAAATTCTAATATAGAGATAAGTATATTTCAATATAAGTATAATCCATGTTTAATCTAAACAAATTGTTGTTTCAAAACCAGATATGCAGGTTTTGCTCGATCAGTTAAATAGCTGTTTACTGCAGCAAATTATTAACAACAAAATTCATTTCGTGACACGAAACAAAACAGTTGGGTTTCTGAAAATGGAACACAATTTTGTTGCAACCCATTATTTTAGGTTGAGTCAACACACGTTTATCTGTGTATTGTGGTACTAACCACATAATTGCTACGTCTGAAAAACTACTAAATTGGGTCTGGGTCATAATCCCGACTGCCATAATTCTGAAAGCCATAAGCCCGAGCGCCAAAATCCCGAAGGCCAAAACCCCGGCAAGCGATAATCCCGACAAGTCGAAATCCCGACAAGATAATAATTTATATTTAATATTTACTTATAGCTTAAAATAATAAAAACTAAAAGAAAAAAATGCAACCTAACCTAACCTAACTAGCTGCACTTGCATATGGAGCGTGATTGTGATCCACAAATTTTTTAAGGTGATGTTGTCCATTTAAAAGGGTACTTGTGGGTTATCTGTCGCCACTTTTTAATATTTTTTTATTTTTTTATTTTTATATATTAAGAGAAGAGGATTCTTTATACTGTACGGCATTGACGATTGGTTAGGTTAAGTCGTGCTAGTTTGGTTAAATAAAAACTTTTTAATATTTTTTTTATTTAGTTATTTTTATATATTAAGAGAAGAGGATTCTTTATACTGTACGGCATTGACGATTGGTTAGGTTAAGTCGTGCTAGTTTGGTTAAATAAAACGGTATTTAACCAAACTAGCACGACTTAACCTAACCAATCGTCAATGCCGTACAGTATAAAGAATCCTCTTCTCTTAATATATAAAAATAAATAAATAAAAAAAATATTAAAAAGTGGCGACAGATAACCCACAAGTACCTTTAAAAGTTTTGTTATTGCTCTACCTTTGCAATTAAGTGATTTTCGTTTTTCACAGCACCAGTAATAATCGTCTTCCCAACTTTTATCCTTCACCATTAAATAACCGCGTGCGTTAACTTTGTTATTGCCTTTTTGAGAAGGAACAATTTCACAAATTTCTTCCATGTCGTTCTAGGGGTGAAGTTACACTGATAATTTTTAGTTTACTCGCGGTTTTACCTTTGCTTCGAGGTAGTTTAACTTTGCTTCCAGGTGGGAGCAGATCAATTCGCTCGCACCCTTGCTGAGTTCTCGCACTCATCTTAGTTCGTGATTTTTAACTATCGGGATTTTGGCCTGTAAGGATTACGACGTTCGGGATTTTGGCCCGTAAGGATTACGACGTTCGGGATTTTGGCCTGTCGGGATTACGGCCTTCGGGCTTATGGTTTTCTAGATTATGACTTTCGGGATTCTGTCCGGGTTCCAGGCATACATACTATACATTATATGGATACGTGGATTGTCGTTCGGAAATATAACTTATTAATGTTTATCATTCACAACGAAATTCTACAGTAACAAACTGAACCCCCTCCAAAAATGCATATAGTAAATCTTATTACAACAATTATTATATTTTAACGGTTACTGTATTTGATCCAAACAAAAAATTGATAACTAAACGTGCTTTGTTGTTTTAAAGAAATGATTTTACATGTGGTAACTCCAGATAAAACAATTATTATATTTTAATCATTGGTTTATTTGGTCCAAAGGAAAGGTGGTTAAATTAACGTGTTTCCTCGTTCAAAGTAAATGATTTTCCTCTGTGATACATACAGTATATAGGGGCCTACTGTAATAACAAAAGGTTAATGAAAAACAAGAGGTTTTATGAATTTTACAGAATAACTTGGCAACTCTTACATTACAGAAATGTTCATTTTAATTTTTTTAATGCCAATAAAATTGCTAAAAGTAAACAAATTGTTATGGTACAGTAATGCAATGATATGTAAAAATAAAAATACGTATTGTATATATATTTTTTTGGGGACTCGTATGTTTCATGGACTGCTCTCGATTTTCCTACGAAACTGCAAACAAGGCCAGTCGATGACCCTGATTTTGTTTCTGCAATCGGTTTTCTTGAGAAATGATAAAGAAAAGTGTTATTGGATATTGAAGAAATTTATTTACTGAAACGACGCAATACACTCCAACATCTTTTTGAATAAGTCCGAGCTGGTGTGGCGCCTACGCCATACAAATTCACAAAAAAAATGATAAGAATTAGTGCGATATCTTGCAAAAAACAATAGTATAAGAAACTCGATTAGGTTAGGTTAGGTTAGGTTAGGTTTCTCAAGAAAACCGATTGCAGAAACAAAATCAGGGTCATCGACTGCCCTTGCTTGCAATTTCGTAGGAAAATCGAGAGCAGTCCATGAAACATACTAGGTCCTTTTTTTTTTAATTCGAATGTACAACTGATGATACTGATACAAAATTGATTTTCTGATTTAAAAAAAAAAACAATTCTGGGTGTGGTATAGGGTAAGAGTTTCACATTTGGGATTGTTTAACCTCCTTCGCAGTGATAAGAGTCATGTGACGCAGGAGACCTACAGCGTTAGTGGAATCCGAATGACAGATTGACACATCTGAATACAGATGATAATCACCCTTCCAACTATTGAACAGATCCAACGTCACTTAACGTCACTGATCACAGAAAACAGCGCTGCTACGTGGGAACGACGTACGGTAGCTCTAGTAGGGGAGAATGAACGGAGAGCCTCCTGGAACCTATCCGCATTTGTGCAGACCCGGCCCCTTTTCCTTCTGAGACCGAGATAAATCTTGTAGTTGAAATATTTTGGCGGGAATTGGGTTTGATTTGCAGGCAACAGAATCTATTTAGAGATGTAAGTAAACCTGGTACAAAAGCCTTTTAAAGGATCCTCATTCAAACAATCTTTGAAATTTTTAAATAATTTTATATATGCTTTTTAGAATTTAATTTACAACCATTTATATGTAATAATAATAGTAGTAATCAGTCAGAGGAGCAGAAACTGGCACAGCGTTCAACCCTTATAATGCGACCTCCTGGATTATTATTACCAGCACCATCGGCAGTCGATCCTCGACCTTAGCGTCTTCACTTCGCTTATAGGGAAACGGTATTACCCACTGAACTCCACCTTAGACCTACAGCTTAACGGGGAATCCGACCCACGACCCACCACGGGTGGCAGGAAATTACAAAGTTCTTGCCCGGACTCGATCTCACGACCTCCCAATCAGCAGCCCAGCGTCTTAACCACTAGGCTACCCAGTGTACCAATTTATCTACTAACCAATTTTTATTGTATGGAAGGATGAACAGCTGGGTTAGCTGTGCGTCCCCTGCCATCAACAGGACTCAAACCCGGAGCCGATGAATTCGTAGTTACCGATGCTAACTACTACACCACCGAGGTGCATATATATATATATATATATAAATCATGGCTAGAAATCTATTAGTAACTGCATAGTGCAAAATAATTGCCTGCGCTGATGCTGTATGTATATGATAGCACCTTATTCTAAGTATCATATGATAGCACCTAACTGAAACTTGCAACTTGCTCGCAGCATCTTACTATAATAAGGTGGAAATTGTAACAGTGATTCTTGCATGATAGAATGTTTCAAAGAAGAACTCGAGTCATGTTCGCTCAAAGTTTGAAATTGACAGATTAAAATTGAATTTCAACCTTGTTTCGATTAAAACTTCAGAACTCGTGACACGCAGATTCAAGGTTTCAACCTAAACTTACCAAAGATAAAGTTAGATATTCTGGTTTTCTTTTTATTTTACTATTCTGCTCGAAGAATATTTCAGCAGTTTGTTATAATAATAATGTGAACTTAGTTTTCACGTTCAATAATTCTAATTGGAATTGTTGAATTCTAAAATACTTTTAGGTAAAGTGCGAAAAGTTAAAAGTTCTTCTTTTATTCAAATCTTCCCAAAAATAATTGAAAAGTAAAATTTTTTGCAAATCCTTACAATTAAAGCCTTAATTATATATAACAAGTGAAGAGTTTTCGTATAATTAAGAGAGAAGAAAAGTGTCAACTCTAAATCAAAATATCGTAAATTCATTTCACGCTGAAAAATTACTTGGTTACAGCAGCCAAATGCATGTGTAGTGAATACTCTTATTTTAGTTTCAAGATAAATGTTAATTTTACCGTCTTGAATTTCGGAATAGTTATAAATTCATTTTAAATTAGTTACCCCTCATAATTCAATTGTGAACCACATTAATACTAATTTTATGTATACTATATTATTTTATTGTATGTAAACATAATTAATTATATATCACAATTGTCAGTTAATTATTTATATTCAAACAATTATTTTAATCTAATACCATGTCCATTTTACAAATAAATAATAGAAATCCAAGGGTTATATTTTCCACCTTTGGTACTGTCGCAGTTTCGCCTAACGGACTCAATACGGCTAGTGAGATAATCACTGGTTGGCACTTAACCAGCGGCAGTGCTTATGGCTACATCATCCAGGTTAACCTATACCGGATAGATGCACTACGGTCCCAAGCCGTAGCTTGCCTAGGCCAACGACGACGACGTAAACCAACAATTGGTGACTCCGGAGTTGGATTCCCCCCTTTTTACCCGAACGACTAGGACTAGACTGTAACGTCGTTCGTGCCCATCACCCCCTTCACCCGAGCGACTAGGACCAGACTGTAATGTCGCTCGTGCCCTCTGCCCCTCACCCCTGCCCGTGCGCTCTGTGCCTGCGCTCGTCTCAACCTCCACTCCTTCGTTGGTAACTTGTCGTCTTGCTTGTACGTCAGCAAGCATAGGAGAAGATGCCTGACGACGCTGGTGCCATCTCCCACTTGAGCGTAAAGCTCCCCGTCTTCTGGCCGGGTGATCCATTTATTTGGTTCCACCAAGTGGAATCACAATTCAACTTGGGAAGGATCACCGCTAGCAGGACAAAATACGATCATGTTTTGTCCTCTCTACCAGCGAGCATCATCTCTGAAGTCCGTGACGTCATCGTGTCTACTTCCACGAGTGAGGACCCATACAACGATCTGAAGTCTGCCATCCTGTGCCGCACCACTGTCTCCGAGCGTGAGAAACTACATCAGTTAATCTCAAAAGAAGAACTTGGAGACCGTAAGCCCACTCAAATGCTGAGGGCTATGCAGTGCGCTCTAGGCGAACGCGCACAAACCTTCGATAAGGACATCTTTAGACAGTTGTTCTTGCAGAAACTTCCTCCATCAGCTCAGCGTGTCTTGGCCACTATGGATCCTGCTACTCAGTTGATAAACTAGCAGAAACTGCCGACAAAGTAGTGGAGATTGACACAGCTCCGGTCAACAACGTGAACACACAATCGGAACTGGAGTTGAAAGTGGAAGAGTTAAGTCAACAACTCAACCACGTTTGTTCTCTGCTACAAAATCAACGGCAAAGAAGCCATTCTCGGTCAAGATTTACGAAGAGGCATCGTTCGAGTTCCGGGAAGATCTGCTTCTACCACTCAAAATTTGGAAAGAAGGCTAGGAAGTGCATCTCCCCTTGCAATTTTTCGTCGGAAAACCCCAGCAGCGAGTCCTAATGGCGTCTAGTACTCGCACTGCCAACCTGTTATTCATAAAGGACAGGAACTCTGGTGTCAATTTCTTGGTCGATACCGGAGCGTCAGTCAGTGTATTCCCTCAAAAATCTGGTCATACGCACTCGGAATCTCCGCCTCTATACGCTGCTAACGGTTCACGCATACCCACGTACGGTACTCAGTCGCGTGAACTAAACTTGGGCCTTCACCGATCCTTCAAGTGGATTTTCATCTGTGCTCAAGTGCGGCATCCCATAATCGGCGCTGACTTCCTCCAGCATTTCGAACTCCTGGTGGATCTTGACAAGCGACGCTTATGCGACCAGGCCACACTGCTTTCTGTTCTTGCCAAACAGGTTGCCCTTCCGGACGCCTCGAACTCTGCACTTTCCCTCGTTCCCCCTAATTCCATGTACCAGTGCCTTTTCCAGCGATATCCAGGAATTCTTCAACCGATGCAGATGGGTGATACCATTAAGCACACCATTACCCATCACATTACAACAAAAGGTCCCCCTGTGTTTGCAAAACCCAGACGTCTTGCCCCGGACAAACTGAAAGCTGCCAAATCGGAATTCCAGCTTATGCTGGATCTTGGGATAATAAGACCTTCCAAAAGCAGTTGGTCCTCTCCCCTACACCTGGTCCAGAAGAAGTCAGGAGACTGGAGACCATGTGGGGATTACCGATTTTTGAATTCGACAACCATCCCGGACCGATATCCGGTACCAAATGTCCAAGACTTTACTTCTCTTCTCCACGGCAAATCTATCTTCAGTAAAATAGATCTCGTTAAGGCTTTCCACCACATTCCCGTAGAGCCTTCGGATATTCCCAAGACTGCAGTTTGTACACCATTTGGGTTATTCGAATTTGTGAAGATGCCGTTCGGCTACGGAATGCTGCGCAAACCTTTCAGAGGTTTATAGATGAGGTCACCAGAGGCTTAGACTTTGTTTATGCCTACATCGATGATTTGCTTGTGGCCAGCTCAACGGAAGAGGAACATAAGGAACATCTTTCACTCCTCTTTCAACGCTTAGAACAATACGGTGTTACTATTAATGCATCTAAGTGTGTGTTTGCACAGCCAACCTTGGAATTTCTTGGTCACACGATTTCGCAGCACGGAATTACCCCCCTTCAGGACAAGTGTGAAGTGATAAAAAATTACCCTATGCCAAATAATCAGCGTGAGTTACGTCGGTTTCTAGGTTTGGTAAATTATTACCACAAGTTCATTAAAAACTGTGCCAGTGTTCTTGCTCCTCTACACGCTATGATCACACACAAACGCAAGGTAACGAAATTGGTATGGTGTAGCGATAGTTTACAGGCGTTCGACAATGCCAAAAATGCTATCAATAGTGCATTGTCTCTGTCATTTCCTATCAGTGATGCCCCCCTAACTCTGACGGTCGATGCATCAGATGTTGCGATCGGTGGGTGTTGGAACAAACCATTAACGGTCAACAAGCACCCATCGCGTTTTACTCGAAAAAGCTGCAGCCAGCCCAAACGCGTTATAGTGCTTTCGGACGTGAACTTCTTGCTATTTACTTAAACGTGAAGCATTTTCAACATTTCCTTGAAGGCCGAGAGTTTTGTGTTTTTACCGACCACAAACCTTTGGTCACTGTCTTCAAAAAAACAGCTGTAACCACTCTCCCAGAGTCATCAGGCAACTCGATTATATCTCGCAATTTACCACAGATATCCGCCACATCAAAGGTGTCTTGAACACTCCAGCGGATGCACTTTCAAGAATAGAGATTACTTCTGTTACCCTCAGCTCTACACTGTGGAATGCTATTGCACAGGATCAAGATAAGGATACGGAACTACAAGACCTGCTCAGAGAAGACTCCACTCACTCACTTTCCCTCAAGAAAATGAGTATGCCAGGATTGTCTGTGCCCCTCTATTGCGACGTATCAACAGCTGCTATTCGCCCTTATGTCCCTCCATGTCACAGACAAGCAGTCTTCACGGATCTTCATAAGCCCTCCCATCCTGGTATCCGTGCTTCGCAACACCTGGTTACCTCTCGCTTTGTGTGGCCCTCGATGCGGAAGGATGTCAAACATTGGACCAAAACGTGCCTTGCCTGCCAGCGTGCCAAAGTCCAAAGGCACACCAGGTCCCCCTTTGACGCATTTCCGCCCCCATCCCAGCGATTTGAGGTAATTCATGTAGACATTGTTGGCCCTCTTCCAGTGATTCAAGGCCAACGTTATCTGCTCACCTGTCTCGACCGCTTTTCCAGATGGCCTGAAGCCATCCCACTTCCTGATATCCAAGCGGACACTGTTGCAAGAGCCTTTTTTCATGGATGGGTATCAAGATTTGGATTGCCGACAAAAGTCATCACTGACCAAGGTCGCCAATTTGAGTCTTCGCTTTGGAAGAAGTTTACCAGCTTGTTGGGTACAGTACATGCGCATACCTGTGCGTATCATCCGCAAGCTAACGGCCTCGTCGAACGCTTCCATCGCCAGCTGAAGTCATCCCTTATGTGTCACGAAGACTCCCATTGGATGGATAAGCTTCCACTCGTGTTGCTTGGTATTCGCTCTGCATTTAAGAGTGATCTGAAGACTACAGCGGCTGAACTAGTCTATGGAACAACACTGCGGCTACCAGGTGGCTACTTCACTGCAGGGGATAAGTCATGCGATCCTACGGAATTCGCTCAAACACTTTCCTCTCACATGCAGTCCCTTCAGCCTGTTCCCCCTCGATTGACTAGCCAACAGAACATCTTTGTTTCCCCAGCCCTCCAGTCTTGCACCCACGTTTTCGTTCGTGTACCTGTCCCAAAACGGCCTCTCCAATGTCCATATGACGGACCCTATGAAGTTCTCCGACGTACGCGCAAATCATTTCTCATCCAGCGCGGTTCCAAGGTCGACAAGGTTTCTATCGATCGTCTTAAGCCTGCATTTTTGGAATCAACCTTAAGCGAGGTACATGTAGCTACCAAAAAGGTCCCGGGGAAATCTGTGTCGTTCGGAACTCTTTGAACTTCCTCTCTGGTGGGGGAGTGTGTAGTGAATACTCTTATTTTAGTTTCAAGATAAATGTTAATTTTACCGTCTTGAATTTCGGAATAGTTATAAATTCATTTTAAATTAGTTACCCCTCATAATTCAATTGTGAACCACATTAATACTAATTTTATGTATACTATATTATTTTATTGTATGTAAACATAATTAATTATATATCACAATTGTCAGTTAATTATTTATATTCAAACAATTATTTTAATCTAATACCATGTCCATTTTACAAATAAATAATAGAAATCCAAGGGTTATATTTTCCACCTTTGGTACTGTCGCAGTTTCGCCTAACGGACTCAATACGGCTAGTGAGATAATCACTGGTTGGCACTTAACCAGCGGCAGTGCTTATGGCTACATCATCCAGGTTAACCTATACCGGATAGATGCGCTACGGTCCCAAGCCGTAGCTTGCCTAGGCCAACGACGACGACGTAAACCAACACATGGTTAAGTATTTCCTAACCAATCCAGTTGGTCGATCCAACCACGAAGAGACTGCATCAATGATGTTTATTTTTCTGGCGACAAACTTACGTCGTTAATGTAATCGTCTCACGGTTGAACTGACCATTTAAATTCGTTCCTCCAACCATGTTTTCTCTATAGACGAGATCAAGAGGTTTGCTTGTTAAAACTTTGACATCCACTGACGTAATTTTAGTGTTTTGGCACGAAGGTGGAGTTTAGGAGTGTTTTTCCACTCTGGGTTTTACGCTAACTGAATGTTTTGAAGTTCTAATAAGTTGATTTACAAAGAAGTACTGAACGCTACTGTCAATTTCCATCAGGCAGATTTTGTAGAATCCCCAATTTTCTGGAATGTTAGAGATGCTTGAGTTAGGCTAATGGGTGAAAAGTTGTCTACTGTGAATTATATGGTCACTGTACAAGAAGAATATTCCATGTTAGAGTCTTAAATGCATGTAGAACAATTTGTTATGTTTATGATGTCTTGTGAGTCTTAGATTTTAGCTGTATTTATCTTTTTTTATATGCAGGAATGAGGGGCCCATATGCGAACGCTCGCAAAAACGCCCCCACCTCCATAGAAGAAGAAGAGTGCCGAAATCAAGGTTCAAGGTATTCGAGATGCCTGGATACTCTGCGTTTGAAAAAATAGAGGTCATGTATAGGGGGAAAGATCGATTGAGGAAGGTTGTTCCAGATTTGACCGGTTGAGTACAGTAGATAAAAGATTGAGAATACCGATTAACCCTTACGTAGGAGAGTTGGACAGAAAATGGATGAGAATATGTCGAAAGTCTGGTACTGCATGCTCTCCCTAAAGGAGGAGACATGCAGTTAGAGAATTCAGAAGAGGCGTGCAGTTAGAGAATTCAGAATGATTGAAGATAGGAAAAGATTGTAGAAACAAATCAACCAGGGAAGCACTCCGGGGGAGGGGGGAGTTAGGCAGGAGACAGCGAGTGTTGGAACTCCCGTTTCTCCTGTCACTGTTCATCTTAGCTGATTTCTTCCTGTCTCATCTACCCTGTGAGCAGTCTAGCATGCTCTACACACATTTTTCCCTCCATTCCTCACTACACATGCAGGTATCTTCCACACTACATAATCTTTTCAAAATAAAAAAATGACACCGTCTTGCAGAGCTTCGGAGTTCCCTGTGGATAGGACCATAAATATTCCCACTTCTAGCTCCCTCGATACCGGTACCGGGAATACAGTCCCGAACAGCGGGACTTTTCCGGCTAGCACCCATTTGACATGTCTTGGACTTCTGTTTCAGTCACTTTTCACGCACTGTAACATTGTTAACGTTTTTTCAAATTTCTAGTCCGTTGAACCTCACTTTCAAAGTGGAACACATTCTATCTCACTCTCCTTTTGCTGAAATCTCCATTTTAGGTTATTTCAACGTTCACCATCATCTTTGGATTTTCTTCCATTTCAATGGCATCCCTGATGAGCTAATTTACAATTTCTCTATCCTGAATGACGTAGAGCAGATTCAGTATTATTTTCCTGCTATTAATGCAAAAACAAAACAAAACCTTGGTTTAACTTTCCCTGTTCTGATGATATCCTCAACAGAAAGGAGGCTTTCAGGAGGTGCCGTCGCCATCCATCTCCGGACTCTTACTCTTTTTATGTTTCTGCCTGGAATTGTGCAAAATCTGTCCTTGCCAAATTTCCTTCATCAGACAAAAATGTGTAACACTATCTAATTCTTAATCTCAATCTTACTCTTTCTGGCACCTAGCCAAAAACTTCCCCAACAACTTTACTTCTTCTTTCCCTCCTGTTTTCATTCTTACGGCTCAGTTGCCATCTCGCGTCCTGATAAAGCTGAACACTTCGCTCAGACTTTCGCTTTAAATTCAACCATGAACAATTCCAGTGCTGGCTCTCCATCTCCTCCCTCCCTCTGACTCAATTATGTATAAAATTAGAAACTCTTACAAATGCGATTTCTCTGCTCTATCTGGATCTGGGTTCAACTCAAGGAGGGCGTACGATCCGGATGGAGTCCCTCCTGTTGTTCTCAAGAACTGTACTTCGGTGGTGGCACCCCGCCTAGGCAAACTCTTTGACGTTTGTCTCTCATCTGGTACTTTTTTCTGCTGGAAGTTCGCTTACATTCAGCCTGTCCCAGTGAAGGGTGACCGTTCTCAACTCTCCAACTATCGTTCAGTTGCCTTGATTTCTTGCTTTTCAAAATTTTTTGAATTTATCCTTAATATGAAGATTTTTAAACATCTTTCTACTCACACCCTTCCTTCAGATCGTGTGTATGGTTTCCGCAAGAGACGCTCTACTGGTGATCTTCTTCCATATCTCTCTGACTCTTCTTCATCCCTTAGAGATATCGTGGTTAAGATAGACTTTCCGGCACCAATTAATGCGATATGTGTTGAAGTTAGGGCGCATAGTATTAGCTTTAATTTCGTCGTTATTTATAGACCTCCCGTTCAACCCCTCGACACCGATACTAGATTTTACACACTTCTTGGTAACTTTATTAATAATCGGAATAGTATAATTGTCGGGGATTTTAACTGCCCTAACGTTAATTACAAGACTTTTACTGGTAACGATGAGGGTTTGAGACTGATTGGGTTCATGGAAGATAGGTTTAAGCTATTGATAAAAAACAGCAAGGATAGGAACGTAATAGAAGTCCTTGATTTTCGCAGGGCTAATTTTGATAGTTTTGCGGACAGGATGAGAGTAGTGGACTGGGATAATTTACTTATGGGGTAATGAAGCAAATTTCATTGGGAGGCGTTTAAAGAAAGTTTTTTGAATATCGAGAGGGAGTTTACTCCTCGTAGGCCCAAGCGCGCTAGAAATCATGGTAGGTCCAAGTGGTGGACTAGGGAAATAGGTGAGTTCATAAACGAGCGTAACAGAGCGTATAGACTTAATAAGCGCAATGGCACGGTAGCTAACTTTAATAGATATATCGAGCTTAGACGTCAGGTTAAAAGGTCTGTTAGGAATGCTAAGCATAATTTAGAGATACTTGTAGCTGCGGATAGTAAACATAATCCGAAAAAGTTTTTTGACTACGTCAATAATCGTAAGCCGATAAAGGAAAACATAGGCCCTCTATTGGACGCTAACGGCGCTTTGGCTTCCGACGCTCAGGCGATGGCGGGTATTTTTAACAACTTTTTTGCGACAATTTTTACCATAGAAGACAGAAATAATGTCCCCGACGTGGACAATATTGTTCCATTTAGTAGCGAAACTATTTTGAATGAAATAACTGTTTACGAGGGTGAGATTGCGCACTATATCGATTGGCTTAAAGTTAGCAAGGTTCCAGGCCCTGGCGCGCTTTATCTTAGACATTTGAAAGATTTGAAAGAGTTATCGTAGGCCCATTAACAAAAATTTTTAATAAGTAATTGGAAGGGGAGATTATTCCTGAAGACTTCAAATTAGCTAACGTTACGCACATTCTCCAAAAAGGCGACCACACAGTAGCTAGCAATTATAGGTCTATTAGCAGTCAGCATGGGTTTCGATGCCATAAATCTTGTTTAACTACTTTTTTAGAGTTTTATAACAAAATAGTGCGCGAATACGATAGGCATAGAGCAGTTGTCGTTATTTATTTAGACTTTAAAAAACGTTCGATACAGTTCCGCATAGCTACTGGTTAGAGGAATGGCTTTGTGCCAGGAAACAGAGGGTCGTTGTTAATGGTAGGGAATCGGGGTGGCTGGATGTAGGTAGCGGTGTCCCACAGGGTTCAGTCTTAGGCCCATTGCTATTCGTAATCTACATTAACGACATAGATGTAGGCTTGACCAGTAACGTGTCAAAATTCGCGGACGATACTAAAATAGGCGGTAAAGTTGTTAACGTGGACGATAGAAATAGGTTCCAAGACGATGTAAATAGGATTATGGAGTGGATGGATAAGTGGCAGATGCAATTTAACGTAGACAAATGTAAAGTTTTGCATGTAGGTTCTCGTAACAATAATTACACGTACACGATGGACGATGGACAGTTAGCGGGCGTTGATGAGGAAGTAGATTTAGGCGTACGCGTATGTAAGGATTTAAAAGTTAGGAACCAGTGGCTGGAGTCTTGTGCAAAAGCTAATAGGATGTTAGGCTTCATAGCGCGTAACTACGAATTTAAATCGAAGAATATTATATTGTCCCTTTACAAGTCCCTACTCAGGCCTAACTTAGAATATACCGTTCAGTTTTGGTGCCCGTATTTGCGTGAGGATATTGATACGTTGGAAAGCGTTGAGCGACGCGCCACGAAACTAATTCCATCACTACGCAACAAGTCTTACGAAGATAGGATTAAAGAGTTAAACTTGCATTCACTCGAGACTAAGAGATTAAGGGAGGAGCTTCTTGAAGTTTTCAAAATCGTTAATAAAATCGATAACCTAAATTTTTGACAAATTGTTCATTTTCGATAATAGCAATACTCGTAGTAATGGATTTAAAGTACGTGGTAGACGTTAGTAGTATGGGCGCGGAAGGAGAGAATGCAATGCAATTGCAAATGTTTATCAATGTTGCAAAGGAATGTTGGCACCAGTGCCAACCCCTCCCCCTTTGTTGCAAGGCACCCAACAGTGCCAGTGCCAACCCCACTTGCTGCAAGGCACCCCCTAAAGTGGAAGGGGGTTGCTGTAAGAGCAACAAGGGGTTATGCAACTTGGAGGCGGAGTTATCCCCCAAGTTGCAATGAACTCCCGCTGGGGGAGGCCTCTTTCGGGGAGAAGTTGGGACGGCCTCACCCCTCAAAGGGGTACACCTAACCTAAGAGAGAGGAGAAGGAGAGAGAGAGTGGAGGAGAGATGTTCGCTTGACAGGAGCCAAGCGCATATTAAGACTTCAGCCGAGCGGCCGTTGTCTTATAGGGCTTCTAATCAGCCAGTCGACTTAATCAGCCAGTGCCTCCAGGCTTCATCAACCAGTTGGCACAGTGTATACTTCATTTTGGCACGTACATATCCGTCTATACGCCCATAAAATATTACGATTATATGCGTCGGGCTCGAGTTTCGGAGGCGGTGCGTCCTTCTGCGGTTGGTAGCCATGATGACCTAATGATCCGTGTTAAACCGTAGGTCTAAGGTGGAGTGTAAACAGCCTTTCACGAATGGTAGATAAAATGGGTAACCTGTCTCCCTCCTCGCTCTCTCTCTCTCCCGTTTAAAAGTAGGTCTAAGGTGGAGTGTAAAGCTTGACCTTCGCCAGAATGAACAATTCGGGCGGAAACCATCGAAAGCAAAGGCAAGGCTATATATGTACAATTCCGTAAAAAAGTTCATCTAAAAAAATTCGTGCAAACATCTTTCCACGGTTGGTAGATAAATGGGTACCCAGAGTGCCCAAGCAGGGATCTCTCTCGCGCGCTCTCTTTTATATATATATATATATATATCCCCGTTAAAAAGTAGGTCTAGGGTGGGGCGAAAAGATTGACATTCGTCAGAATGAACAATTCGGGCGCAGGAGTTTATTTCGAGATCATAGACATCATATGTAGAGTTCCGAAAAAAAGTTCATCTAAAAAATTCTGAAAATTGGTACAAGAAGCGTAAAAAAAAAATTATAATCACGTCAAACTGCATTAATTAACACACTCTCCGGCTAACTTAAATCGAATATTACGGTCTTTTTCATCTGTAACTTCTGCAAATTAAAACAGGACAAATGGTAAACGTAGCATTAAAATGTGCAGCACAAATGAATAAATAGAAAGGAAATATGATAAAGGAGGGAAATGAAGAGAAGAAGAAAGCGATATAAGCAAACACCTTCCTAAACATTTCCTAATTAAACGATGTAAATAGCTGAACAATAAAAGGACATAAATATTTATGGAAAAAAAAAATATATATATATATATATATTTACCTGGGGGAGAGACAACTCCTACCAGGCGCGTCCCTCGGGTGGCGGATGAGGGGGCCGCTCCGAATAACCAATAAGGAGCCGTGGACCAAACAGGCAACAGAGGAGTGGCTTACCGGTTGCCTTACTCAGCCAAGAAACCCATAATGAGAAGTCAAACAAAAGGTATTGCGAACACGGCTACCACGTACGGGGTAACCGACGCGCCGCAGGTTCCTCGGCCACAAGCTTGCGGTGGAAAATATGCGCTGTGGTCGGCCGGGAGAGTGTCCACGGTGGCGACGGTGAATGTGAGGACGCTGAACTCGACTGGAAAAACTGGGATGTGTGCTGAGGGAGATACAGCGTTATAGATGGGATGTGTTCGGCGTGGCGGAGGACACATTGTACCGGGGAGGGTGAGCTGCTTGCGGAGGGTATAAAGATTCTCTACTCAGGAAGAAGGGATAACATGCATAGAGAAGGAGTGGCAATTCTCCTCAACAAGGAAGCTCAAAGGGCATACTTGGAACACCGCGCTGTGTCATCGCGCGTAATATCGGTCACATTGCGAGGTCATCACAAAAACACGAAAATAATACAGGTGTATGCACCAGACACAAGGCATACAGAAGAAGAATTGGAGGATTTTTATGAGCAATTGGATAGCGAAGTGGAAAGAACAAACAGGGGTGATCTACTATTCATAACACTGGTCTGCGTTTGAAATTTTTTTTCCTGAGGTCAAGGTTTTTTTAGTTGTTCTTTTATAAATTTTGCATGCTGAATTAAAAAATGTAACTCATTTTGCTCAATCAGGTCAGGTTTTTATGCTATCTCAATTTTAAAAAAATAGATAATTCGAAAATAATCGTTATGAAATTAGCAAGTTTATTTTTTTAAAACGGACTTAAATTGACAGAAAATGTACAAAGTATATAAAAAGTGGTACACGAGTACAGTTAATGTGGACGAAAGGGCTTTCTCAAAGACTTTCGTCTGTGTTCCACAGCTGGAACGTCTCTCTTGAGGCACCAGCAGTAGCCCGCGAGCATGTTCACATCCCAGCGGCCCTGGTACCTCTCTTCCATCACTCGAATATCCTGGTGGAAGCGCTCTCCTTGCTCCTCGCTGACATCACCGCAGTTGTCCGGAAAGTAGTCTAAATGCGAGCTGAGAAAATGCATCTTTATGGAGATACGTGCACCGAGAGCCTGGAAGCTCTGCAGGAGCTCCTCGACAACACGTTTGTACTCTGGACTTCGGTGGTTGCCCAGAAATTTCGTGACAATGGACTTGAATGCGAGCCAGGCATTGATCTCATTGTCCTCCAGACTTTCGTTGAATTGAGCATCTTTCATTAGCTCCCTGATCTGAGGGCTGTCAAAAATACCTGCTTTCAGTTTGCCCTCACTGACGCGTGGAAATTTCTAATTCAGGAAAGCGAAAGCTCGGTTTCTTTGTTGAGTGCTCTGACGAAATTCTTCATAAGTCCGAGCTTGATGTGCAGCGGCGAAAGTAGAATCATCTGCGGATTCACGAGAGTGTGTGACAGAACGTTGTGCGAACCTGGTTTCAGGCCACGTCTTGCTGGCCAGTCGCGTTGTACGTAGTGTTGCTTGTCTGCTCGGCTGTCCCACAGACAGAGAAAACAGGGGTATTTGGTGTAGCCGCCTTGTAGACCCAGCACTAGGGCTATAACCTATAAATATATATATTTGTATTTTTTTTTGTAGACACGAACATACCTTTAGATCTCCGCATATCATCCAATTGTGATGTTTGTACTTTAAAGCAGTTACCAAAAGCTCCATGTTACTATAACTTTCAGTCATCTGCACCGAGTGACCCACTGGAACAGACGCGACCTTGTTACCATTGTAGAGTGGGGCAGGGACAATTCGACGTGGCCGACTCGATGCGACCCAACTCGATGTGGCCGACTCGATGTCAGGACAACTCGATGTCAAGCCAAGTCGATGCCAGGCCAAGTCGATTTCATTTTCTTTATATATTTAATGTAGGTTAACTGAATGCCCGGTTAGGTCAACTGTACGCCCTTGACGATTGGTTAGGTTAAGTTGTGATATTTTCGTTAAAACTAACGAAAATATCCCTTAGGGATATCACATCGAGTTGTCCTGACATCGAGTCGGCCACATCGAGTTGGGTCGCATCGAGTCGGCCACATCGAATCGTACCCAACCCTGTAGAGTAGTACTGCTTTCAAGCTTCTGCTTGAGGAGTCGATGAAGAGCCGCCATTCTGTACGGTCATATGCTAAACCCATAGCTGCAATGAGGCCGTTGACGTTGTTACAATAAACCAGCGAAGCTTCTTCGTCCAACGTGAAATATTCTCGAAACTCTTCTTCGCGGTTGCGATACCAGAAGAATGTTGTTTCTGAAGCTAACAAACGATTTTCGCGAAGACGTGACCCTAGCAACTGAGCAGATTCTTTGGACAAGCACAAGTCTCTTGTCAAATCGTTCAACTCAGCTTGCTCAAGAGTTTGGGTTGACTTGTCTCGGCAGTAGGTTGGTATGTACCAGATATGTCACCGTCATCCATTTCTTCATCTGAGTCGGACGACGAATAAAAGTTATCGGGCGGTTTTGGAATTGGAATTTCTAGTCCATGAGGCACTGGCTTTATGGCAGATGGCACGTCTGGATACTTTACGTGTTGCTTGTTTTTTCGATTTATGCCTAAAGGGAAACAGATAAAGACAGATAAAGATAAGATAAAGACATATCTCATATATTGTCAGGCATATTTTTGTAAGTATAAAATGAAATTCATACTAACTTACCTTGTAGGTTTGTCATACAGAAATAACAGTCAGTAGTATGATCTCTTCCTTCCCTCCACACCATTGTGACACCAAAAGGTAGACACTCTACCTTCTTGTGGCTCCAGCTCCGCAGACTTTCAACGCACGTTTTGCAGCATATGTGAGGGGCAAAGGCTTTGTCCTGGTCACCAAGTTTAACTCCAAAGTAGGCGTGATAGCTTTTCCTCACAAAATGTGTGATGTTTGACTGCCGGTCTGACATAGTGACTTTACCACAGATGTAGCAGAACCTGTTTGGGTCATTCTTGCACATTCTATTCATGCTGAAAAACAGTAATGACAATCGTAATTAGAAATAAGTTGTGTCTGTTTATTATATAGAGCTTGGCTAACACTTGGCTAAAATGTAAGTCTGTTTTAAAAAAATAAACGCTCATTTCATAACGATTATAATCGTTATGAAATGAGCGTTTATTTTGGTTATGCGCGATAATTATCTAATTATTATCTAATTTTTTTAAAATTGAGATAGCATAAAAACCTGACCTGATTGAGTAAAATGAGTTACATTTTTGAATTCAGCATGCAAAACTTATAAAAGAACAACTAAAAAAACCTTGACCTCAAAAATGACGCAGACCAGTGTAATAGGTGATTTTAACAGTAAAATAGGTAGTGACAGCAACGGATACGAGGACATCATGGGCAGATTTGGAATAGGGGAAAGGAATGAAAGAGGAGAAAGAATGCTGGAGTTCTGTAAAGCTGGGAAATGTGCATAACCAATACGTATTTTCAGCATAGGGTCAACCATAAATATACATGGACTCATCCAAATGGTGTAAACAGGAGTTGTATCGATTATATTCTGGTGGGAAAACGATGTAGAACATCTGTCAGGAATACAAGAGTAGCAAGAGGAGCAGATTTTGGATCGGACCATGAAATGGTGTTATCAAACATAAAGATCAAGTTTCGCGCAGGAAAATTGGAAGGGAACAAAAAGATATAACCTAGAAAAGCTCAAAGATCATGAGACTAAACATCAATTCATGACAAGAACGGAGGAAAGACTCGCAGCACTGGCTGAAGAGGAAGAGAATGTGAGACATTATGGAGGAAGGGGAGAGACTGCTTACTACAGGAGGCAGAGAATTTGCTGGGAAGAAGAAGGAACATGAGACAGGCTTGGATGACCGAAGATGTGATGAATCTGTGCGATGAAAGGAGACCAAGAAATTAAAGAATAAAGACCCAACAGAGGAGAATACGAGAAGATACAGGCAGATCTGCAGGGAAGTGGATAGAGGATGTAGAGGCAAAGAAAAAATGGATCAGAGAGAAATGCGAGAGATGTGAAGACGCTTACAGAGGCGGTAATTCAGCAATATTATACAAAACAGTGAAGGAGATAACGAAGGAATGGAGACACCAGTCTATAGCAGTAAGAAACGAGAGGAATGAAAAGGTATCAAGTGAGAATGAGGTGAGGGCTGCATGGAAGAATCATTTCCGAGGCCTGTACGAGAGGCCTAGAGAAGAGTTCACATTAGAAAACTTTCCTGAACTACAGAGAGAGGAATTAACCCATGACAATATCCCAGAAGTTTTACAATCAGAGGTGATGTGTGCTATAGCATCGCTAGCGAGATCCAAAGCCCCGGGTGCGGATGGGGTGACGCAGGAATTGTTGGAGGCTGGTGGGTAGGCAGTTGTTGGATGGTTGCTGAAGCTGTGCCAGAAAGCACCGGAAGAGGGAGTTACACCTGAAGAATGGCGACAGGCAGTGGTAGTACCGATCCATAAAAATGGCGCTGTGACAGTTTTGTGGGAATTACCGCCCCATCAGCCTGCTGCCTCACTCATACAAGGTGCTAGCCAAAATACTGCAGAAGAGAATTAGCAACAGAGAAGAGGCAATCCTAACAGAAGAACAGGCAGGTTTTAGACCGGGTAGAGGGACGATTGATCAGGTGTTCACGTTTTCGCAGATCACGGAGAAGATGTGGGAGATGGACAGGGATATATATTGCGTGTTTGTGGATTTTCAACAGGCTTTTGATTCGGTTTGGAGAGAGGCACTGACGGCAGTGCTGGAGTTTTATGGACTGGACGATGGTGTGAGCCAGCTGATCAGAAGATTGAATGAGTCGACACAAGCAGTGGTGAGGAATGGAACAATAGTGACAGAAAGCTTTAGAACGGAAAGCGGGGTGATTCAGGGGTGCCCCCTCTCGCCTCACTTATTCAACTTGTACCTTGAGATGGTAATGAGAGAAGCCTTGGAGGGATTTGAGGGCGGTGTGGAGATTGGAGGGCAGAGAATCAATAACCTGAGATACGCAGACGACATCGTGCTGATGGGGGAATCGGTGGAGCAACTACAGGAAATGGTGGACAGATTGGAAACGTCGTGTACAAAGTATAAGATGACTATTAACAAAAATAAAACAAAGTCAATGAAGATAAGGAGAAGAGGAGAAGCTATTCAGGTAAGGTTGTCATCAGGAGCGATAGAACAAGTGGACTCGTTCAAATACTTGGGAGTACGGTTCACGGAAGACAGATATACATTCAAGATGGTGAGGGATAGAGTTGGACTTGGGTACGTTACCTTCAGAAGGATGACAAAGGTATGGAAAGACCGAAACATCACGCAAAAACTTAAACTGCAACTGCTGAAAACAATAGTGATACCTGCAACCTTATATGGATCAGAATGCTGGGTAATGAAAAAGAGAGAAGAGAAGAAACTATTGGCATTCGAGATGCACTGTCTGAGGAGAATATTGAATATAAGATGGGACAAACCAGAGAGTGAGGGAAATGGCTGGAGTGGAATGGAATATAGTGGAGAGAGTGCACAATGCACAGAGGAGATGGTACGGGCATGTTGAGAGGATGGAGGCGGAGAGATGGCCAAGATTGACGCTGCATGGACGAGTACACGGAAACCGCCCGAGAGAACGACGTAGACGGACATGGCTGCGGGGTTCGGCAAGGCTAATGAAGGTTTAACGACCAGAGAGCTGGTGGATCTGGCGAGGGATCGAGACGAGTGGAGGCAATACCGACATATCAGATGGGACCCTACCTGAAACCTCAGAAGGGACATAAGTCAGTCAGAGGATGTCATTAGATGAAAGCGCTTGAGCACCACTTTGTGTTTCTTTTCCCTTCGTGGATTTATTCATCATATATATATATATATATATATATATATATATATATATATATATATATATATATATATATATACATATATATATATATATATATATATATATATATATATACAGGGCGTCCCAAAAAAATGTATACACACTTTAAATAATTATAAAGGCAGTGTTTATTAAAATACATTTCATTTTCAAAATGTAATAGAATCTACAGACATTATTTAATTGTTTTTTCAACGCTTGTTTTCAAACTGACGTCCGTTCTGGTCCAGGCACTGCTGATAACGCGAAGCAATGGAATCGCAAACATCACGAAACATTTCGTTTGGTATTTGTGTGCATTCTCGTTCAATGGCTGCTCTCAATTCAGCGACTATTGCAGGTTTTATAGCGTAGACTTTGTCTTTTAAGTATCCCCATAAAAAAGTCTAGTGGTGTGAGGTCTGGTGAACGCGGAGGGTATTCTACGAAACCCCTTCGTCCAATCCACATCCACATCGTGCCAAGTACCACTCGCAATACTCCACTCTTCGGTCCAGATCATCTTCATTAATAGCATGGACTAATCTTGGAATGTAACTTTTCCATTGACAGCGCTTCAAAATGCGTTGGACAGACGATTCTGAAATTCCTACCTCACGACTCGCTTGCCGCACAGATTTTCTTGGACTTTGGTGATACGTTTCCAGTACTCTTTCTTGCTTTGTGGGGCTTGTCGATGTCCGTGGTCTTCCGGAACGCTTCTTGTGGACATTCTGAACAGTTCCATCGGCTTCAAACTTATCTCTAATTCGAGTGATGGTAAGTCGCGTTGGTGGATCTGTTTGAAACTCCCTCCTAAACTGTCTTTGCACTTCAACTGCGTTTTCACACTTCCAGTAGCATTTTAGAATGAATTTCCTTTGTTCAAAGCTTAGTCTGACTGCCATTATTAATTCTAATGGGTTTAACTTGGAAAGAAAGAAACATCAATTGAGCTATCAGCTGTTAAAGTGTGTATACATTTTTTTGGGACGCCCTGTATATATATATATATATATATATATATATATATATATATATATATATACATATATATATATATACAGGGTGTTTGAAAACTTTCTGTACAAATTGTAATGGGGCATAGGCAACACCAAGACAAACCCTTTTCGTCTATAAGTGTATGTCCGCTGACGTCACCATTCGGCGCGAGAGGGCGCCGCTGCAATTGGCTAAAAGGTGAAGTGGGCTAGACTCGCGCTTGCCGCGGGCATTCTTAAATCGGACGTAGTACGCGTAACATGGAGCGCTTCACGACTGCTGAGATGGCTGACATGCATATGGTGTATGGGGCTGCCAATGGAAACGGAAGAGCTGCTGTGAGGTTGCACCGACAGCGCTTCCCAAACAGACGTGTGCCAAACCACCAAACGTTTGCGCATTTGCATCCGCGACTGCGAGAAACTGGAACATTCCATGCAAACATGCATAACACTGGTCGGGAGAGAAACGTGCGCACTCCTGACATGGAAGAAGAAATCCTACGGCGATTTGAGGACAATCGAAGCGCAAGCACGCGAGGTGTTGCACGTATCCTCGGTGTGAACTACGACCTGGTCTGGAGAGTGTTGCACGAGCAGCAGTTACATCCGTTTCATCGTCAGAGAGTCCAGGCATTACAACCTCGGGATTACCCTCTTCGTGTAGAATTCGCACGCTGGTTTCTGCAGCAGACAGCGGTGCAGCCTAATTTTCCGGCTTATGTGCTGTTCTCAGATGAGGCCTGTTTCACACGTGAAGGTGTGTTTAACATGCACAATTCTCACGTGTGGGCGCACGCAAATCCACATGCTACACGGGTGCATGCTCATCAAGAACGGTTCGCCGTCAATGTTTGGGCGGGTATCGTCCATGGCAAGTTGATTGGGCCGTACCTGCTGCCTGCCCGACTCGACGGGCGGGTTTATCGGACATTTCTTGAAGAAACGTTGCCGGAACTGCTGGAAGATGTTCCCGTGGCTATTCGTAGACGAATGTGGTTTCAACACGACGGGGCCCCAGCACACTCCAGCAACGATGTGCGGGATTATCTGAACGCCACTTTTGGGGACCGATGGATAGGCCGGGGTGGGCCCGTAGCCTGGCCACCGAGATCGCCCGATTTAACATGCCTCGATTTCTTCCTGTGGGGACACATGAAGAACCTCGTGTACGAGACTCCCATTTACTCAGAAGAAGACCTCGTAGCAAGAATCGCTGTCGCCGCTGGAACTGTTCCCGAAATGCCGGGAATCTTTCGACGTGTACGTCGGTCAATGCTTCGACGCTGTCGGGCATGCATTGATGCTACCGGTCGCAACTTTCAGCACCTTCTTTAAATTAAACATGCCTTCTTTAAATAAACATGTTACGCGTACTACGTCCGATTTAAGAATGCCCGCGGCAAGCGCGAGTCTAGCCCACTTCACCTTTTAGCCAATTGCAGCGGCGCCCTCTCGCGCCGAATGGTGACGTCAGCGGACATACACTTATAGACGAAAAGGGTTTGTCTTGGTGTTGCCTATCCCCCATTACAATTTGTACAGAAAGTTTTCAAACACCCTGTGTATATATATATATATATATATATTATATATATAAATAAACAATTATATTAAAGATCGTTCTGAAAATTGTGGAGTTTGACGGAAGCGATAGATAATATCGATTTAAAATTCCAATAAATAAACTTCTTTCAGCAGGAGTTTATTTCGAGATCATAAACATCATAAAGATTAAAACTTCACGAGCAATTGACTCGCAGTTTAGCGTTTCTCTCAAACATACGCGAATTGTACCGAATATATCTCTGATATCCAGAGTTTTTCTTGTCTTTCTACAACAAAAAAAAATTTAATTACGGGCTATAAACTCCCTCTCACTTCTATTCTGAACTTCTCTTATATATATATATATATATATATATATATATATATATATATATATATATATATGTTGTTTATCTAATTCTTTATTGCCGTTTCACTGGTTTCCAAGATTCGAGATTAGGTAGTTTTAAATAGCTATAATTAAGCAAGTCTTTGTGTAAAGGTCAGAATGAACAATTCGGTAGGAATCAATCGAAGGGTTAAATGGAATCTTATTTCCTTTCTCTCGAGATCGTAAACTTTGGGCAAATGACCGCAACGAATACGCATCTGTTATTTTTAAATTTATTTATTGTATCGTGGAATTCTTATACGATACCATAAATTTTACAGTGGTTTTCTTCATGGGTAATTAACTATCTTCCACTTTTATGTTTCAGGCATCATAAACCGTTCCACAAGCCAACCTCAACTCTCTCTCTCTCTCTCGGTCGAATACAAGATCAAAAAACAAAGCGTTTCTCGTCTCTCCAGGAATGAGGATATCTGACACGCCCCAGATTTCACGGGCAACCAATCACAGACCTGTGGCCGAAGCCCAGGACCTCTGTTTGGCCGCTATGCAGGCCTACACGTCAATTCAGCCCAAAATTCACCGCTAGCCAATAGGAAGCTAGCGTTTGTGTGTTGTGGGGTAGTCACAAACCCCCTGTATAAAAGGGGTCACTTTCATCTCAGAGCCTCAGTTCAATCGTTTTTCGTGCTTAGTGCTTTTCAAATACCAACCATGAGCCAGCTGTACGACTCCCCCGAGCTGTTTGAAAATCAAGATCTTTATGCTCACGCAACGGGTCTAATTTTCAGCGTTGCAGATCGGGATGAACTTTTATCTACGCAGATTGTTACAGAAAATTGCGATGCATTGGAAGATCCTACAGACAATTCATTTGAAATGTAAGTGATTATATTCTGCGGTTCATTCAGTGTTAACTTATAAATGCCTAACCTAGCTTTATTCTGATTTTTCCTACAACGAAAAAATTAATCCCAGGACTCTTTCTCATTTATAATAATATAACCTAACCGGGACATAATATATATATATATTGGCCAGGATTCTTTCTCGTTTATAATAATATAACCTAACCGGGACATAACATATATATATATATATATAAGCACACCGGACAAAAAATTAGTCACCCCTAATAGCACCGATAGTAGGAAGTTCAAGGTCACACAGAGGGCGCTGATGTAGCATTGGTAAGTGACAAGTAGCGGTGACGTAGCACACAGGATCAGATCTGTTTCGTGAGGTGGTGAAGAACAAAGTGTGTGTTGGATATAGTCTGCAAAATGGGTCGTGAGGCAGACGTTACTCAGTGGCAAAAAGGAGCCATCGTGTTTGGCAGAGCCCACGGACACAAAATGTCTGAAGTAGCCCAATTTGTTGGTGTGTCAACGCGTACTGTCCAGCGAGTTTACAAAGAGTGGTGTAGTTCGCAATCAACTGACAATCGACGGCGTAACTGTGGCCGGAAAACAATTCTCGACAATAGGGGCCGCCGCCATGTTTCTCGTCTAGTAACTGCAAATCGTTTTCAAACCAGAGAACAATTGCTCCAAGAAACCAATGAGGTTCTCCAGCGACCAATTTCCGAACGGACATTGCGACGAGAACTGCATGCGATGGACATCTGGAGCAGGGTACCACGGAAGAGGCCGCTGTTAACAGCAAGTCACAAATTGGCACGTTATAAATGGGCTCAGAGGCACAAAAACTGGACTGCGGCAGATTGGAAACGTGTAATTTGGTCCGATGAGTCCCGTTTTTGTTTGTTCTCCAATGATGGGAGGCGACGAGTACATCGCAGGTCCAATGAAGCCTTTAATCCTGAATGCGTCGAAGGTGTTGTTCAGGCTGGAAACAGAAAGTGAAGCGCAGGAATAGACACCCACGGACTCTGGCGGAACTTCGGGACCGGCTGATGAACGAGTGGCAGCAAATCGATGTTCAGTACATGCACAACCTCGTAGAGTCTCTGCCTCGCCGGATTCGTGCGGTTATCAAGGCCAGAGGCGCCGTCACACGTTATTAGGTACATTCTGAGAGGGGTGACTAATTTTTTGTTCCGGTGTGCTTATATATATATATATATCGGCCAGGACTCTTTCTCGTTTATAACAATATAACCTAACCGTAAAAGGATGCAATAAACGCGTTTGGAAAAATATTTTTAATTGTTCTCTGTTTCCTTCGTGGTTATTTCGGCGTGTATATATATATATATATATATATATATATACATTACTCGATAATTTAAAGATGTATTCATGTATTCTTTCTCGTTTATAATTAGTAATCTAATTTCCTTTTATTCTGAATTTTTCTACAACGAAAAATTAACCCCATTATGTTTTTAATTATTGTCTGTTTCCTTAGTGATTATTTCGGCATATATATATATATATATATATATATATATATATATATATGGTGGAGCTTTAATAATATTTTCTCGAAGACAGCACCGCAGTAGGATTTTTAAATTACCAAAACTTTTAAGAATTTTCTGCTTTTTTATTATAAGTTTTTAAATTCGTGGCATTTTCTCTTATTGTAGCTCTTTATTTTTACTTAACTTTATAGGACCGATGCGGAACTTGAACGTGTTATAGCTACTTTTCGTTTTGATGAAAGGGGAATAAATGATATGGATGCTTCTCCACACAGCCAACCCAGCGATCTGAATACAGAAGTCCAGGTATTGGCTCACATCCGGTCCAGCGAGTGCAAGGTCATCGTTGAACTAATGTAAGTATTTTTGAGGTTAAGAACAAAACACATTGTATTTTCATTTATTAAATGGTAGAAAACATGTACAAAGCGGAACCAGTGTCCATTAAATAAGTCTTATTGGCTACAAATAGGCCTTTACACAATATAGATATACACCTTTACACAATACAGAGGGTGCTAACATATGGGAACCTTTTTTTCCTGTCTGCATACATTTTTATCATTCATTTCAGTGTTGCACAAATCGAATAATTTAAAAAAATGATAAATCCCTTCCCACCTGATATGTGCATGAGAAATGAGCAGGCGTACATCCTGCACGTGTCGATATAATATCCTTGAAAGCGATACGGGTTCCACACAATCTCAGGTACATGTAATTGCGCGATAAACTGCACAACCACAGAATCAATCCAGGGCTGAGCACCGAGTGAGTCAAAATAGTACATTCTTTCCCTATTTTTAAAATAGATTGCAAACTAATGAATCCCTCACCCCCCACAATGTCGGTGTTAACGATAATCCCGTACCAGTTTCTCGTACTTGGCAACTTCAATATTTCATTCTTCGCAAACACACCGATAAATTTGAGCGTGTGAAACGGTCACTTTTCATTACTCTCTGGAGTGTATTCGCGTCCATTTTAAAAGTCTGTGACCACGTTCCTGAAACGATCAACTTCTATTAGTGCCTGTGATTCGAGGTAATAGCACACTTATAGGCGCGTCTATAGGCTTGGCAAATTCCAACCTGACTGAGATATTCCCACTCTGCTGTGGACTTAAATGCGTTTACGCCAGCAGACAAGTCAGGCGTAATATCAAATGAATAAATGTTAAATTCTTCGCAAATTCTTTCTGCGTTACACCAAACCCAAGCTCGTCACAGCACCTGTATTATGAGCCACTACTATAAGCTCTCGCGCAGAGCGGGAACACGCGTCTGATGAGTATCCGTAATCATAGTCCCTCCCAAAGCGATGCCATTTACGTATAGAGTAATATTTTTAAGGCCGAAATTCTCGAATTTAAAGGCACTCTTTTTATATTTTCCATTCGTCGAGGCGTGGTCCTGCATTCCAATTAATATCCTTTTAGGTAGAACTCCAAGGGCCACGTTTTCTAGTTGCTTCGAGGCCAACCCGGCGGGCACCGTGTATAGTTTGATCTGTACCCTGTTAATTGGGTATTTTACTGTGGCGTGTATTAAGTCTTTCTCAATTTCTATTTGTTTTGGCGAACTTAATTTCACTCGGCGTATACGCAAATACGTCTCCATTATGTGAATCACAACGGGTTTCGCGCCCTCTTCTTGATCAGACCCCAGATTTATGCAGATCTCAGGAATCGTGCGGTAAGCTTCAACTTCATATCCACCCCGTTCATAAGCAGTTTCTCCTGGAATGTGAAATCTGTATGAAGACGTCCAAAACATTCGTATATCTTTTTTTTAGAATTTTTAAATTTATCCTTTATACCATTTTCATCTTTAGTATGGTAATATCCCTCGGCGGTTAAAAAGGTGTCCTTCGCTTCTTTTGAAAAGTTGAGGACATTTTCCAGATAGGCTCGTAGGTGGTAGTACCCGTTCCTGCCGAGATGTTAACCTGGTTTAAATACACCTCACACTGGCTGAATATGGAGTGTAAAAAGTTGGTTTCAGGGTACGCAGAGTAACTATCATCGCAGTCCGTTCCATCAGAATGGGCTATACGCAGTTTAGCGTACATGTGCATGCAGCTCGGGTAAAAAAGTAAGGGCCTGAGCTGGGTATCACGAATTCTATAGGGGCACTCGGCGAACTAATTGTGTTTAATGGGTTAATTGTAATAAAGTCGCTATGCTCAATAGAGACCTGAGTGTGGGAGCATATCAAAGACGGACAGTTCCGATTTACAGCATTGTGAATTACACGGATGGATGAAACGCGCCATGACGACACAGAAATAGTGCCACCTCTCTCGACAAGTATTAGTTAGCCTATGATTCGTGAGAGTAGTGTCCTCAGCTTATATCAGTTAAAAAATGATCAGCCATAGGTTTCATACTCTTAGAGCACTTCTTTTTTATTTCCTTTTACGTTTAGCGCCACGTGATGGTAACCCCTTCTTCCTGGCAGATCTCTTCTTTCCGCCACCACGCATTTTTCTCTTTGCATCTTTAATGATTTCGTCCCGTGTACGTTTTAAATGTTTTTTTAGAGCTTATTTAGGCTTAGTTCTGCCCATTATGTCTTCTGTCGCGTTAAAACCTGTTTGTAACGCCTTCCGCATTACTGGCACCCCTGTTCAACAGTGGGACAGCGGTGCGTAGTATGGATGAGAAAATGAATCCAAGTCCACTCCCACGCTGGTATCTCACTCCTCGATAGACTGGCCTTCGGGTCATTATAAACGGCGAAAGTGTCGTTTCATTGTTAAGCTCCCATCACCGAATGGGAAAGTTTTTCCCTCAATCGTTCTTTTATATATCGAGATGTTGGTTAGTAGATTAGTCGCAACATTCACATAATGGGGCTTGTCATATGTAATGCTCAAACTTTTCCCTCTATGGTTCGGGATGTGTGCAATGCGCAGCAGGCGCGCCTGGGTGTCCCCAACAAATTGGTGCTCTACGATATTGCTGTAAATATAGCACATGTCTCGGGGCGGAGAGCTTTCACCCAATTTCTCTATCTTCAATTGATACATTAAGCTGGACAAGTCATGCTGTGCCTCGTGAAAGGTATCTCTTTGGAGAGCTGCGCTATATCGGCCCTGTCACAATTGTGAACAGCTCTTTATCTTTAATATTTCTACTAAGCGTTGATTTTAACTTCAATGTGTATACAGGCGTGTCTATGTTTACGACTTCATAAAGTAAATCGTTTGTCAGATACGACTTTTCAAGACTCTTGTTTAACCCCGTCACAATGTCCATGGCTGTATCATAATGCCCGATTCCTAGCGATACATTTGTGCTACAGTACTGTTCCTCACCGAACAGGACTGAACGTATAGTATTGTTTAAGGTTATGCCTAATTTTTCGCACTCATCGATTCTTCTAAGGATCATAAATATGATTTGCTCATTTTCAAGAGTTAAAAATTTGGAGATTAACTGCAATTCACATAAACCCACCTCATACGAATCACGCTCCAATTCAATGGGTCCGTGGAATTCTGTCACAAAGTTGGCGAGGGTGTTGTTAGGATGTACAGACAGAGAAGAAGAGGACGGGAGTGTGACATAGAAGTGGCTAGGCCCCATGTTGCATACTAATTAACCTTCATTATTGCAGCAGCTTTTATATAGGTGTTGAAGCTTTCTGGGTAACCCAGCCATTTCACCAGGTACATTTTTCTCTTTCCTGAACCTTTGCTGCCTAAAATGTCTTCAATTTTAAACACACTTTTTCCCAAATTAAATGTCACTTTCTTCAACTCCTCGCGGTAAAAGCCTCCAGCGATCTCTTCCCCATTCAAATCTTCAACGTAATACATCATTATCTTACCTTTAGGTCTCATAGCACGAACTTTAAAAATCTTACGTGTCCATCCTTGCTCAAATCACTTCGCGAATTTATTTCCCGAACGTGATAGCCTTACATAATCATTGATTTTGAAATGTGTAGAGTGTGGTGGTGGTGTTCCATGTCTTCTCACCTCTGGCAGCGCACCTCTTTCTAAAACTTCGTTAGGTGTTGTGCCAATCGTACGGTGGTGTGAACGTTTGTATGATGATGATGCCAATGACCCGAGAACGTTTATATATCTACATGTGTTTTTATGTGTAAAATAGCGATGCATGTGCTCCTTTATGGTACGTTGAACTCTTTCAGCTAAAGAGGCCCTAATGTATAGAACTGCTAGTGTAGTAACTAAAAGCGCGACCTATAAATTCTTTCCCCATATCCGTACAAAAATAGCCAGGAACCCTTTCTTCTTTTAACATCAACGTTTTGGTCGCTTTAGCAACTGTTTCAGGCGATTTATTTTTCAGAGGAATTAGCCACAGATATCTAGAGAATACATCTATTATGAATAGGATGTAGCGGTATCCGTCATTATACACTGAATATCTTTGCATATCTGTTAAATCCGCTTGCCAAATAGAGTCAATCGAATCCGCGGTTGTCTTCGCCGTTTTAAACCTTTTTCTCACCGTTTTATGAAGTGTATAAGCATCCTGTTCTCACAAAAACCGCTGAACATCTTTTTTCCTTACTCCATAAACACCTCTGTACAGTCTATTAACGCCACCATAGGAGGCGGGGTTAGAAATGTCATAATAGCGTTTACTTAATATGTTAGCCATTTGCGTATTTTAGAGACACGTGGATAAGGTTGGCCGTTTGTTCTCTTCTTTCTCTTCTTCAGAGACGCTGCTGCTTGGGATTTGATCCAGGTCTTTTAACCTATTCAGATTACCTATCAATGTTTTGGGGATATTTATTTGTTGTAGTCTTGCTTTAATATGCTTCCATCCTGTTGGTGAGGGTCTGTCCCACTTTCTCACCAGATCATGAACAATATCAACGATATTGGATCTTTTTACCCTTGTTCCTTCAACAATGACCTCGCCTGCATCGGCCCACTGTATGATGGGGTCCTCACTCAATAGATTATAAAGACTTAAACCTTTATTCCTCAATGTATGTGGGAGGCTGTTTTTTAACACCTGTTCGATGTGTTGTGTTCTGTTGTTCTTTGGTTGGTCGCCGGCCCAGGTCCTATGTCGCCATGCTCAGCACTACTCGCGCTGTGCCTAATAACCGCGGGGAGCTCTGTGGGATTCTTATAATCTTCGTACTCATGAAGAAATTTCTGCAAAGCCTCTTGGTACAAGATCTTTTTCTCATCAGGTGACTTTTCACTGTTTAATCGGGCTAGCAACTCGCTTTCCATTATTTTAAGCCTACTTTTACGGGGTTCTAGAGCCGTGTCTGAAATCTTTGAACTTTGCAATGAAGCATACACCTCGTGCGGAATCACAACCCCCTTCTTCATTATATTAATCTTAGTCAGCAAAGGGCCCAAAACTGAAAATAAGATGGGTAGGAATGATCTTCCTCTTTGTACAATAATTCGCTTTTTCTTACCCACAGTTTGACTTTTATGAGCGAGCGCTCGTATTATGTTCTTGTAACGACGTAAGCGAACCTTCTGAGAGGGTTTCATTGGCACATTACATTTTATAACATTAAGACAGTTTTCACAGATGCATTTTAAAAAGTCAGAGTCGATATTTTTAACAAACATCTGTTGCAGTGCCCTGGGCAGTCGTTGATGGATTTTTATTAATTCACGATATTTTTTCAGCCTATTTGTCATTCTGGAATATACACCGTTTCAGGTTCGCTTCGGAATATATTCGTTCTCAGAAGCACCCTAAACGTGTTTCGCGGGTGAAGGTCACAAAGCAAATATCCATAACGCTGGCTTGTGGCTTCTTTATAAACCTCCAAAAACTCCTTACGTTGATTCGGGAACATTTGATTGGCTAATACTCCAATTTGTGACATATCTCTACGTTGTGCGAATAAGACTAGATATTGTGTATTGAGCGACACATCGCGCATGTATCTATTTTTGAAAAATAGATTCTGGTTGATGAAGAATACGCTTATAAGTTAGATGGTGGAGAAACACGGTAAATGTCTCGGCAAACGTTTTATCCATTTCCCAACATGAGATCGTCAATTACAATAACTGTAATGCTCATACCTTTTAAACGAATTAACGTCATAGACATCCTTGTGGAACAAAATTTTATCTTTGGTACTCGTTGAAACACTGACTGATACGATCGAATAGCACCATATTAATTTATGCACAAATTTTGAGAACATCTCCCCCTTATCTTTAATGATTCTAAGCATAAATACAGTTTTCCCACATCCTGTAGGGCCAGATATAATACATGTGGAGGGGCTTGTGAACCTGAATTTTTCTACAGATTCCACCTCTAACACGTCACACCCCTAAGTGGGTTATTTACAAAATATTACAAATTTTGAGTGCTGTTCCTTATATTTTGTTTTCTTCTTCCACAGAAGTAAATGACGACGATGTACAGCACCCCATCATCGATATCACAGACGAACCCGATGACCGTGTAGCTGCAGAACCCTTCCCTGCTGATGAACCCTGTAACATGCGACAGTTCAAAGCGGAAGAGTGATGAAGTGCCCTCCACGTCAGGTATAAAGCGTGCCAGGATTTCTCCGGTTGTTAGACCCCCAGTAATAGATCCCCAACCCTCAACGTCTTACGACACAACCCCCACAATAGTACCTTCCTCAAATATGCCCCATTGTTCAGTTCCGGGTACTTCCTCCACAACAGCGTCTCATACTGTGGAGGATGGTATAACATTCGAGTTGGTGCGCACCACTACCCCCACCCCTTCCCTGACTAGAAATCTGTACGTGGTCAGGGTTGATCCTGGATCCCTGTATACCAACGGACTGCGGCGCGTAGTTGAACGTATTTTGGAGTTTGCCATTCAGAACCGCGACGAACGTGAAGTCCGGACGAGGTTATCCTTCAGGTTCGGGTCAGATGAGGGGGACGATTTTTGGGTAGTAATACCGTTCAGACGTTGTTTTGGTGGCTGTAGATTAGACAATATCTGGGGGGTAAAATGCAAGCCTCTCAAAGTGGTAGATCCTTCAATATGGACAACTTTATGGTAGATATTGACAGAGTATTCCGGGTTGCGGGTCATAGTGCCACACCTTATACTCTTAATTTCAATAATTCGGTTATTTACAGAAAGCATTTAAACGTCGATCGTGGTTGTGGTTTTATAGCATCAAGTTTGCTGATGATATGGTGAAACATTGTAAGGATTGCTACATGGTATGTGAACAGTGTAAAAGCCCCAAATGTGAAAGTCAGGTAGTTGACCCCGAGAAGAGGGAATGTAATGTATGTAGACGTACATTTTTCAATAATAAATGCTTTGAATTCCATAAATCAAATGGCACTTGCAGGAAAATGAGGATTTGTAAGTGCGGTATGTTTCACATGATGGATAATTGGGGGAATTTCAAACAAATGCGATGAAATTCACTGTTCTACATGTCATGAAAAATATAAGGCGGTTGGAGTGAAGCATGTATGTTATATGAAAGATACTAAACCTAAAAATAGTCCTTGTATAAGCGTGCACTACGATATAGAAACTTACACGAACGCTGAAACCAAAGAGGTCATTCCACATTTACTCGTAAGTCAGACGGTCTGTGATGAGTGCATGAAGTTCGTGTGTGATGAGTAGCGTGTATCGTCATGAGCGATCTAGAGGCACTTTTCAGGTTTTGTACAATCAACCTTGCTGATTTCAGAAAAGAAATAAAAATTTCCTGCAACAAGCAGAACACCTCCTTTTTCGCATGTAAAAAATACAAAATTCTTGTTAATTACAGTTGGCAACACTGACTGACATGGTACTTCTGCCAGCTTTCTAATTATTCTCAGTGAGTCATCCCCTGGAATTTCTTAGTTCTACGCTAGCTCGCTTGAGAGAAACAAGTGTTTTTCTGTGGATAGGGTGTTCAAAAACCCCAAGGTACTAACGTTTTACATTGTTTATAATACATATGTGTGCAGTATATTTTTATATATATATTGGTAAACTTATTGTTTACCAATAAACCAAGCCTTATATATATATAGTCATAATCATATATATTTTTTATTTATACGTTTGTGTTTTTGCTTCAGTGTTCCTGTGTGATACTTGTTGAGTTTTGCTGGTATAATGAGCACTCAAAGAACACGGGGATCTGCCAGCTACATTGTCTTTGGTTCTCCACTATCAGAGCTTCCTCTGTCTGAACTTCCAACCCGTATACAAGTTGCAAGGCATTTCCTCTTCTTGAAGGAGAACAAGTACACCAGCAACAGGGAGATTCTTCCGGAGGTATGCCAAACACTCATTGACCTTTGGAATCGTGCTAACATTCCATCACAGCCAATCAAGAATGTGAAGACAAGCTGCTCCGATTGATGGAAAAAGGCTCACAAGCATCGAAACAAGGCAAGCAGGCCACAAAAACCCAGAAGTTCGAGGAAAGCCTGAATCAATTGTTTGGCATAGCTGTCTGCCAATGCGATGATCTGTCTGCATGCCACTGTGAAAAAGAAATGAAAGTTTCACGACGAGAGCATGCCTTTCTGATCGACCAGAGAACCACGCGGATCATGCAGATCAGTCGGGTGGATACGAATGTGACTCAGATGGAGAGAAGGAAGTCAAGAGAGGATCGGATGCAAGAAAGACAAGAAGAAGAGAATAGAAGAAAAACGGAACGGCAAGAGGTAGCATCCTCTGCAGATGTGGTCGAATCAGCTCAAGCAGAAGCAGACTCCAGTGGTGAAAGTGTTGGTGATGAGTGGATGGGTGATAGTGCCCAGGAGGACAGGAAATTCACACCGATTCCCACTGTTGATTTGGAAGCTGACCATTATGGTGTATCGAACAGGGCTGCTGCAGCTATCAGCACTGCAACATTGGTTGGCTATGGCATCATTAGTTCTGATGATCAGATAAACGTAATTGACCACCACAAAGTATGGAGAGCACGGCAGAAGGAAGCAGTAACTTACCACGATGTGGAAGTCACTGCTTTATTTTTTGATGGGCGGAAAGACATGACACTTGTCAAAGAGAAAAATAGGAACAAATGGTACAGCACAAAGAAAGTTAAGGACCACTATGTGCTGGTCGGAGAGCTTGGAACCTTCTATCTAAGCCATCTGACACTGGAACGAGGAACTGGCACTGTCATTGCGGATGGACTTCAAAATGCGATTGAAGAAATGGGTATTGCAGACAAGATAATTGCAGTGGGAGCCGACAGCACAGCCACAAACACAGGGCACAGAAGTGGAGCAATACACCTGCTAGAGTGCTGCCTGGTCGCCCTTTGCAATGATTCATCTGTAGTCTGCATTTAAATGAACTCCCACTGCGCCACTTGTGCAAGGAACTCATCGGCCCAACAGAATCTGCAACTCAATGGAAAGGACCAATTGGCAAAGCTTTGGCCACATGTGAAAGTTTGCCACTTTCCTCTAGAGGAATTCAAGCCTGGACCAATCTCCCATGCAAGATGGGTTACAACTGCCAGCATAATTTGTCGGCTATATGTAGCGATGGCGCAGTCAAGTGATGAACTGTATTCACTCACACAGTTTGTCGTGTGCCACTATGGACCCATGTGGTTTAGCATCAAGTGCCATCCAAGGTGCACAGATGGCCCAAAACATTTTCTGGAGCAAATCAAGCTGCTACGATTACTGCCATCAGCTAGCAAGACTGTCACATAGCCTGTGATCCAAAGAAATGCATATTGGGCTCACCCTGAAAATGTTCTACTGGCAATACTTGCAGATGCAGATCAAGCAAACCGGAAATTGGCCATCGATGTAATCAAGACCATTCGACGAGCTCCCAAACCTGCTCAACAGCAAGTCAGAGAATTTCGGCCACCAAAGATCAAACAAAGTGCTCAGAATTTGAAGATTTACTTCCACCAGTGGAAGAGTGCACAATGGAACCACCACTCATGAAGCAGTTCTCTGTCGAACAAATCGATAAGATCACTGAAGAGCCCCTTGTTTTCCGGATACCATGCCACTCCCAAGGTGTAGAACGCTGTGTTAGGATGGTAACTGAAGCGTCTGGGGCAGTGTATGGGAAGGATTCAAGAGATGGTTACATTAGAGCAGTACTTAAATCCCGTGACTTTATGCTGTCATTCAAAACTAAACAAGATTTTAATGTATCATTTACTAAATAAAACTATCTAGTCTACCTACCTACCTACCTACAGTGTATATGTTTATTCCAAAAATAAATTTTTCTATTTTTCCTGAAAAGCAGTACATTGTAAGGGGTCAAATGATAGCTCAAACCCTAGGAAAGCAAGTGTCCAAAAGTTATGGGTAACTAGCAATTTTCACGATTTTCACATGCGAAAAAGGTGTTTTCACTTGTCACAAAAAATTTTGTTTTCATTTTTTAATTTAGGGAGGTCAATTGTACAAAACCTGAAATGTGCCTTTTGATCCGTTACACTTTGCCCAATGACGCTACACGCTAGTGATGAGTGCCACAAATGTGGAAAACGGAGAAACGTTTTTAAAACGAATGCACGCGACAGCCCTGTGAAACTCTTTGTATCCTATATTGTCAAATTATCTGACAAGTTCAAAAAAATGACTGTATATTCTTGCCCATAACGGGGCGAAATTTGACACACAGTTCCTTTATAAGGAGCTGCTTGAACACGAGTCGTCTGCGATATTTACAGGTGATCCCTTGAAAAGAGGCAACAAACTAATACAGATGCAGATAAGAGGTAATGTACAGTTTAAAGACACCCTGCTGTTCACACCTTGTAAATTAGCAAAGCTGCCCAAGGTCATGGGCGTAGCCGCTGAAGTTTCAAAAGGGTATTTCCCTTACACATTCCTCACTAACGAAACTTTGAATTACGTAGGGCTACCTCCACCCAAACATTACTTTAACTACACCAACATGAGTGATAGTGAGCGTGAAGATTTTGACCGCTACTACAACAGTTTTAATGAAGCTAATCCATACAATATAGCCGATGAATGTGAACGTTATTGCGTGAATGACGTACGTGTACTTAGAGTATGCTTTCAAGCCTTTAGAAGGATGTACATAACCCGTTTCAAATGCGATCCGCTGCAAGTCGCGACCACGATCGCCTCATTATGTTTTACAGTGTTCAAGAATAACTTCATGCCTAAAGACACCTTAGCAATCATTCACAGAAACAACCCCGCAGTTATGGGCACAAGGCTATTTACTGGCTCATACACCTACAGCAACAGACCGGGGTATACATAAAACATGCCCGCAACACGGGTGAAGTACCCGTTAAGGTCAATGGTCGTGTTTTTTGGGTTGACGGCCAAGTGAGGATCCAGCCACTGGTGAGAAGACTGTGTATTCCTTTAACGGCTGCTGGTGGCATGGATGCCCGCGCGCTGAATGTGCCGTCACAGGGGACCTTTATGGAAGATCCCCCGCCGACAGCCTCGGATGGACCCGTAACCGTGATCAACTTATAGGCTCCCAGTTCACTCACAAAATCGTGTGGGAGCATGAGTATGATGCACTGATGGAAACAGATGCTCAGTACCGTGAAGAAATAAGGACCATCAAACGTTCAATGGTGTTGGACCCCCTCAAATGCGGTGACAGCTTGTTTGGAGGGCGCACAAACCCATTCAAGCTATACTTTCCGCCTACGGAGGGCGTGAAACTCCACTACTACGACTTCTGTTCTTTATACCCCTACGTGATGAAGAACAATCCGTACCCCGTAGGTGCACCTGAAAAAATGGTGGGTCCCACCTTACCAACCATCGAGGAGTTTTCATCTAACTTGAATGAGCACTACTTTGGACTCTCTTTCGTAGACGTGCTCCCCCTTCGCGATTTATGGATGCCGATCTTATCCGTCGTTATAGAATACAAGCTCATGTTTCCCCTGTGCGTGAAGTGCGCAGAAGAGAACAACAGTGATTGTGACCATACAACCCACCAGCGTAAGATCAGAGGTGTATATACAAGTCCTGAGCTGGCCCGGGCCATTCGCCATGGGTATAGAATATTGAAGATACATGAGGTGTGGTTTCAGAAGCTACCCAGCCTTTTCACACCATATATAAACGCTTTTTTGAAGGATAAGGTCGAAGCATCAGGATATCCGCGAGGGGCTGATACCGAAGATGAGAAAACGGCTTATATTCAGCGTTACCGTGCCCATGAAGGTATATAGCTTGACCGATCCCAAATTGTTAAAAATCCTGGCAAGCGCTTTAGTGCAAAGTTGTGCCTCAACAGTCTTCGGGGGAAATTTGTACAGAATACTGGCAAAGGGAACGTCCATTTGGCACAGTTATAGTGAAGTCTGGGATTATGCCAACGCTCCCGATAAAGAGGTTATGGAGATCGTGAATATAGGTAATACTTATATAATAAAGTACAATATCACCGAACTGGCCACAGATACCTCACGAGTTACAAACATACCTGTAGCCAGTTTCACAACGGCCTACGCCCGCATCAAACTTTGGGGCCTATTGCACTCCCTTCGACGGAGGGTGTTGTACGCTGACACAGATAGCGTGATATTCACAGCGAGGGAGGGTGAATACATGCCCGCTCTTGGGGAGTTCCTCGGAGAGCTAACTGACGAGATCAAGGATGAGTATGGTGATGACGCATACGAAGACTCGTTTGTGTCAACAGGGCCAAAAACCTATGGGGTACAGGCGATGGTAGGGGATGATACGAAGTATATCGTGAAGGCTAAGGGTATCATGCTTAACCATGCGAACCGTCGAATCGTTAACTTTGACTCGTTGAAGGATCTAGTGTGCTTAAAGCATGAGGATGACCAGCTACCCCAAATGACTGTGGGGACGCACAATTTTCGGGCGCAGAAACTGGGGTGTGTGAAGGAACTTAGGGGAACGAAGGTATGCCGTAACACCAATAGGAAGCGTTATCAGGTGCCTGGTACCTGTGATATCGTACCCATTGGTTACCTTAATCCTTGATTGTATTTATATATATATATATATATATATATACATATATATATATGTGTGTGTATTGATATATTTATTTATCACGTATGTTTGTTTCAATCAAGGTTTCATTTTCTCTTTTGCGTACGTGCGTGTGTGTGTACAGTAAAAAGCTAAGCTCCGCCCACTGTAAGACCGGCAACGTGACTCCTGCCACTACCTGAGCATATCTCTATCCCTGCGTGCTAAGTTGACCTCTGCATACCCTTGAGTTCAGACGTGTATTCTCCCGCGTAGAAGTAAAATAGCAACGGCTATCTTTAATACTGCGTGTTCAACATTTTTGAAGTGGTATTCGGCAAAGTGCCAAGATGTGGTGGATACCGAAAAACTCCCTATTCCCCCCTCCTTTAATACTTTTAAGTCTACATTGAGCCGTGCGAAGGATCAAGATGTTCAAATGCACTACGAGTATTCTGGCGAAGGCATTGTAGAATTTCGTAGTACAAACGATGTATTGAAGTATGTTATAGGCCTAACCTTTATAAAGGCTCACATATACTGCGAAGTAGAAGAAGCAACACGTTCAGAAGATAAGCAACGGTTATGGATAGTGAGTCTTGTTGATGAGTGTTGTGACAAGCGATATTATGTCATGCTACATCGTACCGACTACTCGTACCCTACGGTTGAGAATGTAAATCTTGTCATCATGGAGAATCTTAAGTATTTTTACCACTATATTAATATATATCATGACGGGGTTTGTAGTGAGGTTGTGGTTAATGGGCTGTGTGAGTTTTTAACAGACTTTAGAGACGAGTATCGCTTGTTAAACAAAAAGGATAAATATGGACATATGTTTCTCTCAAATAGTGCACCGGATTGTGAAGATGTTTAGTTTGTGGAAATGAACGTCTGGTGAGTGATAAAACATTAAAGCCGGTATTGCTTCATGTAGCGGAAAATTCTGTTTGTCCAAGGGCACAAGTGTTCGAACAAGCCTGTACACGCTTCTGCAGTTTATGGTGTGACTCGCTCCCCCAAGCGAGCCGCCCACCCGTGTACTTCACGAAACACACGAGTTCGAACAAACCCGTACACGTTTCATCAGCATGACTCACTCCGCCCGTCGAGCCGATCCGTCCACCTGTGGCTCATAGTCATCTCAGAGCTTGAACCGAGTGGACGTGCGAATACGCTGGAACTTCCTTTGAGAAGCATTCTCAACGCCGCCTACGATGTCTCCGTGACGAAGTCATTGCGCGTGTTCAGGCGTGAAACCTGCACCATTAACTATGTACTTGAAACGATTTGCAGGCAAGCAAACAAACGTAATGATATTTATTTAAGTGTTCAGGAGATGAATAGAGTCTTCTTGATAGTTGAGAAGTGGGGAGAGGACCGTTATAAAATACCTGCAGGTGTAGGTACAAGAAGAGAGCAGATTAATTACGCCCCCTCATATGCCGTTGTTTGCACGTTGTTTCCACTAATGTGGAAGAATGCACCTGATAATAACGTTCTTGTCCCTACGCGAAACCGCTTCATCCTCGACAGAATGTTTGAAATCGTCGGATTCCGCAAGCTGAAGCCTATACTAGACGTTCGTGTTACGGATATGATTTATTTTGACACGGTTCTTGAATACACATACACCGCTCTGCTCGATGGATTTATCGAATGTAGGAATGAACAAGGCGAGAATGGTCTGGAGCTGGATGCATATTTAAATGGTTTAGATTTTTCGAAATATCCTGAACTTTGGTACAAAGCACTTGAGGGGTACAGGGCAGAGCTTGCCTACACTGTTCACCCTGAAGAGCTGTACCTTTATATAATGAATAGCTGTGGTTACGACTTGGAAGATTATTTCAATTGCCGCTATGCAGAGTGAAGAAGAGTTCACGATTGAAAAGCTCGGGACGGTAAGAAAAAACCCTCGATTGGAAAGGCGTGTTTATAAACTTGTATTTAATAATGATGTTGTGGTTAACGATGACCTCTTTGTGCGTGCTTTTGATTATATACTAGCCGCGTTTAAAGATAACTTGCCAACCGAATGTAAAGTGGGCACAAAAATAGTATTGAACGATATGAAAGCCATTTATGTCGAGTATAGGCATCCGTATAACTTAAACGGTGAAGTGTTGCTTGGACGATTTTACCGTGTAAGGGGTTCCAAAACACCTTAGCCCCCCCCCCCCATTTGCAGCTTACATGTTTACTTATATCGAAATAGTTTTTAGTGATTATAAAAATATATAAAATTCTTTATTTATTGCAGGTATTAAAATTACTCTAGCTGATAAAGTGATAATATAATGGCTTCTCAATTAATTGGTGATTCGGAGAGGCAACGTGTGATAGATCGCATACGAGTAATAACATTTCGGGAAGCTCATGATGCTGGAGCCACCTTTATAACACGTTCATGGGTTGCCAAAAAGTTGCGAAGAAGTGAGGACTTCGTCAAAAGAAATTGAAATAAAACTTTGGATGAATGTGAAATGGATACAACCAAATCTGGGCGCCCAAATTTGCCACTCTCTCAGGAAACAAAGGACATCATTGAAAGCGGTACGCGTAAGCGGAAAAACAGCTGTGCTAAACTTTCTAGAGAGATCGAAGTGTTGAGAGGAAAGATCGTTAGTGGTGAGATCATTCGACTGTACCGTCATAGGCAAGGTTTAAAGCCTTGGCATGAACTTCCAAAGCCAAGAAAAACTCAACTTAACATCGATGACAGAATGTGGTTTGCCCATTATCTTGAAGATTGGGATGTGGATGATTTCAAACGATGAATTTTTTGTTTACGTAACACGTCGGCCTAACTACCAAAATGATCGAGTGTAGGCCACAACACCAGATGAAATCGATGACAATGAACATTATCGCGAATTATTAAAAAGTCCAGACTCTGTTGGTGTGTTTGTTTTGTTCACTGCAAAGAAGCTCATGTGGGTGCTGAAGCCAAATGGTCAGAGTTGGGATGGACTGTATTTTCGTGATATTATTCTATCCAAGCATGTCATTCCTTTTCTAAGAAACCCAAACAATGTTATGGATGTCGATCAGGTCACACTTCTGCACGATAAGGTCCCCTGCTTTAAGGCATTAGCCACTCAACAGTTGTTGCGGAACCATGAGATCGATTTCTTTGGAAATGAAGAATGGCCAGGAAATTCTCCTGACCTGAACGTCTGTGAACAGATTGGATCAGTTATAAAGGACAAGGTTGAATGTCTCTTGTTTCAAGAACCTGCAGCAAATCGATTTTCGAAGGATACAATGACGCAACACATTGAAACTGGTTTAGCAAATTTGCGTAACGATCAAGATCTATTCACGTCATTTTTGGCAAGCTACCCAAAGCGAATTCAGGCTGTCTTGGAAGCCAATGGCGGGAACTCCAAGTTTTAATTGTTTCTCATTAAATGCAGGATTAAATTCTCTTTTGTAAGGTATGTTTAGTTTTACTGTACCTCTAATGGTTTAGGCCATGGGCGGGGGGCTAAGGTTTATTGGAGCCCCGTAGTACAAAGTAATAGCGATGTGAATATAGACTCGATTACTTGTGAGTTTAGCGTTTTGCGCCGTTGAACATAAAGTATTTTGATGTATATTTAATTATATATATATATATATATATATATATATATATAATATATATATTTCCTGTACTAATATGCAATTGATTATATGTTCGTATACAACTAAAAGAATTAAAAGATAGCATTGTTGTGCCGCTAACAAAGATTTTTAATGCGTCTATTTCTGAGGGGTCCGTACCAGATAATTTCAAGTTAGCAAACGTAACACCTATCTTTAAGAAAGGCGATAAAGGTGCGGCGGGAAATTATAGGCCAATCAGTTTAACGTCTGTTGTAGGTAAGCTACTGGAATCAATAATTAGGGATCGTATAGTCGAACACTTAGAAGTGCATAAACTAGTTAGAAATACGCAGCACGGTTTTAGGCGAAACAAATCTTGCTTAACTAATCTTTTAGAATTTTTCCAAAGCGTGGTTGACGTTTACGATAGACATCGGGCGGTTGATGTAGTGTATTTTGACTTTCAAAAAGCGTTTGACACCGTGCCGCACAAAAGACTTATTGAAAAAACTAAGGCTCATGGAATCAGGGGTGTAGTAATAAATTGGCTAGAAGAGTGGTTGCGAGGTAGGAAACAGAGGTGGTCGTTGATGGAGCGGAGTCGTGTTGGGCTAATGTAGCGAGTGGCGTTCCTCAGGGTTCTGTGTTGGGCCCCTTGCTTTTTCTTATATATATTAACGATTTAGATGTCGGCCTAGTCAGTACAGTTTCAAAGTTTGCGGATGACACGAAGATGGGTGGTAGGGAGATTAATGACGAAGATAGAGGTAAAATCCAGGAAGATCTGAATAAAATCGTTGATTGGTCAGTCACATGGCAAATGAGATTTAACGTTGATAAGTGCAAAATTTTGCATACAGGTTCGCGTAACGGTAATTTTGCGTATAGTATGTCAGGGAAAGATTTAACAAGCGTAGAGCAGGAAAAAGATTTAGGAGTTATAGTCACTGGTGATTTAAAAGTAGCTAAACAAAGTACAGCAGCGGTCAATAAAGCGAACAAAGTGTTAGGTTTTATAGCTCGGAATTTTGAGTACAAATCGCGCGATATTATAGTTCCACTTTATAAATCATTAGTTAGACCCCATTTGGAGTACGCGGTCCAATTTTGGAATCCGCATATGCGCAAAGATATAGACAAAATCGAAATAGTTCAAAGACGAGCAACTAAGATGATTCCGTCGCTTAGGTCAAATTCGTACGAGGATATGCTTAAGGAGTTAAAATTAACAACACTCGAGACTAGGAGGCTAAGGGGTGATCTAATCCAGGTTTTCAAAATTATGAATGGGTTCGATAACGTAGATAGAGATAGCTTTTTCGAAATATCTCAATATAATAGGACTAGAAATAACGGGTGTAAGTTGACAAGTAGAAGGTTCGAGACAGCAGTTGCGAAAAACTTTTTTACGCATAGATTAGTAAACAGCTGGAATAGTTTGCCGGTAGAAGTAATTAGTAGCACCTCTATAAACATGTTTAAAAATCGAGACGCATATGTTGATAGATTGGGTATAGTTTAAGGTAGTAAAATTAAGGCTTTGTGGTGATAGATCCCCCAGCTCAACACAAGTGTTGTGTGATATAGGGAGGCAGCATCTTGGGATAGGGGATACTCTCTGTCCTTACACACCCTTTAAAGAGATTCCTCTGCCGAGCGGTGCCCCCCATAGTACTGTGAGGTATTGAAAAACTCATTATCTTCACTTGCCCCACAAACACCTTTAAATGGGGGACCCAAAATGGTGCACACACATTTCTACATTCCTGTACAGTCTTTACAGCCACACCTACACTTTTCCTCCTAAGTATATATATTGTAATGTATATTGGTTGTAAATTTTGACTTGGTCCGCAATCGATATGGACCGTGACTTATTTTTCGTTGGGCAAGGTACTAGTATTGATGGATACCGTAATGAAAATGACTGGATTCTTTGGATCTGATATATTTGCATGTCGGGTATAAATGGATATAGAGTGTAACATATTTGTGGACAGTAGTCTATTATGACTTGATCCTCTGGATCCAGAGATTCTATCTTTAGTTTTAAATCGATAATTAATTAGTTTTTAATTGATAATTATTTAGTTTTGCAAAAATTGGTAGTTGCCAATGTACAGGCAGTTGTTACATAAATTTCTTATGTTCTTGTGGTTCGGAACCCACGTAAAATTGTAGGTCCCCTCCGCCACCACAGAGGACATACACAATACACAATTACGAACGCAGTTAGGTAGACCAGCCATGAGTGGATCCTAGGGTCTTTGTTGGTCTGAAACATTATAACATTACATTATAACATTATATATTATTAGTTTCAATATATTTAATTGTTTAATATAACCCGTAGAACATAAAGTATTTTGATATATATTTATTTATTTAACTGTGTGTGTGTGTGTGTGTGTGCGTGTGCATATATATATATATATATATATATATGTATATTTATATATATATATATATATTTCCTGCACTAATATGCAGTTGATTATACGTTTCGTATATTATTATTTTCAATATATTTAATTATTTAATAGAACTGTATATATATAAATTTTTCCTGTACTAATATATTGATAATACAACGTTTTGCATATTTTTTATTATATATTTCTCGTTCGTATTTCTTATGCTATTATTTTTTGATCATATATATTCCATTGTATATTTATTATATATTCATCGTTCGTATTTCTTATGCTATTATTATTTTTGATCATATATATTCCATTGTATATTTATTTTCTTTATATATCTGATTCCATTAATTCGTCTAAATAAACAGAATGATGTAATGGTGTTTTATCAATTGGCTGGCTTCTAAAATGGATTTTTAAACCAACTGTAAAGAATATATGCCTTAATTAAATAAATAACGCTATCTGTTAATTCAACCTGTACACCTGAACAGGCCATTTACGCCTTCTAAGCCAACTGGCGGATTAAGCCAGAATATATGCTTTAATTAAATAAATAGTGCAAACTGGCAACTCAGCCTTCTAAGCCAACTGGCAGATTAAGCCAGAATATATGCTTTAATTAAATAAATAGAGCAAACTGGCAACTTGGACTTCTAAGCCACCTCGCTTATTAAGCCAGAATATATGCTTTAATTAAATAAATAGCGCAATCTGGCAACTCAGCCAGATAAGCCAACTGGCTGGTTAAGCCAGCTCGCTGATTAGGAACATATTAAGACAACGGCCGCTCGGCTGAAGTCTTAATATGCGCTTGGCTCCTGCCAGGCGAACACCTCTCCTCCTCTCTCTCTCCTTCTCCTCTCTCTTTCTCCTCTCTCTTTCTCTTGGGGGATAACTCCGCCTCGAAGTTGCATAACCCTTTGTTGTTTTCAACATCCCCCTCCCCTTTGTTGCATAACATATTGCAACATTCCCCTCTCCCCCTTTGTTGAATAGAATCTTGCAACATTCCCCCTTGTTGCATAACCTTATGCAACATTTCCTTTGCACCATTGATCAACATTTGCAATTGCATTGCACTATTTCCTTTTGGCCCATACTACTGACGTTTCATTACTAACATCGCTAAAAACTTTTTACGTTTAAAGTAAATGATAAATGGAATAATCTTCCCGCGCCCGTCGTGAACTCTACCAGCGATAATATGTTTAAAAACCGTTTAGCTAGGCATTTTAAAAAATATTAACATCGTTTAAAATAATAAAACAATTAGCAACATGAGCTCTCGGGGTGATAGTCAATTTTTGAGTCTGTTGACGACTGATGCCAGCTTGTGACATGCCAGCGTATATGCCAGCGTTAAATTTATATCATTGAAAAAAAAAATAGGCTAACAAGAACTTAGATGTAGCTCGTAGCGTAAACTAACCCAGTTTTTGTTATACTCTTTATACTTTTTTTGTTCTTTTCTCATCCTCTCTTTACTTGCATGTCTGTAGTTTGCAAGGTATGACAGTGTTTCTTTGAGTTAAGACTGTGTTTGCATGGTTTGTAAGCGTTCTTATTTCACTTCTTTTCATCTTTCACCCATTTCCTATTCTCTTCGACTATTTTTCCGACTTATCGGCAGTGGCCGGCGGATGATGATGGTGAGTCTTTCCCTCTCCTTTTCTGAATGAATGTTAACCCACGAATGATAGGTTTTGTTACTTACTTAACCCCTTATTCTTTTCTTTTAACTCCCTATTCTCTTCGTTTAACCCTCTACTCTCTTCTTTCTCTCGGGCTAACCTTAGAGTGGATCTTAGGACTTTGTTATCCTTAAGTTCTGTAGATCTGTAGCTCCTCCTTTCGGGATTTCGGTGAAACTTTTGTTGTTGCGCTAGACCAGTGGTCCCAGAACGAGGTGCAGTAGATGTGTCCAAGTGGTGCTGTGAAAGCTGCAAGAAAAGGTTGGCGTGAGTAATGTTGGCAAGGGGTCACGGGAGCCGCAGTGAACAGTGATGCCAATTTAACGGTAAAACCTCAAAATCTGGAGTTTTGAAATGGAAAAAAAGAAGACATTTTTCATTGATTTCTATATGTTGGCTTTTTTGTGACCAACGACTGAATTTTTTTTGTATACGATTCTTTACTTTAAATTTTGTTTTTGAAAATGTACGGCAACATTAAGAAATTAATAATTCATGTTTTAATGTTTAACTAAAATAAATTTAAATTATTAACAATCATTCCCGTTGAAAAATATTCTGTATGATAGAGCGGTTCATTCACATTGCGAGAGCAGGGGTGCCGGGAAAACATAACGAATGGATTGAGGGTGCCGTCAGTCAAAAGAGTTTTGGGACCACTGCGCTAGACATGTCAAAAGTTTTTGATAGAGTCTGGCACAAATCCTTACTTTCCAAACTGCCCTCCTTCGGTTTCTATCCTTCTATCCGTGCCTTCATCTCAGACTTCTTTTCTGGCCGATCTATAGCTGCAGTTGTGGATTGCCACTGTTCTTCTCCTAACGGTATTAATAGTGGTGTTCTTCAGGGCTCTGTCATGTCATCCACTCTCTTCCTTTTATCTATCAATGATCTTTTAAGTCGCACTTCCTGTCCTATCCACCCCTATGGCGATGATTCACTCTTCACTTCTCTACCCCCTTCGCAAAGCGTCCCTCTCAACAGGCACTTCGTGTCTCGCGTGAAAAGCCTATATTGTACCTGACCTCTGATCTTTCTACTACCTCTGATTGGAGTAGAGAAAACGTTGTGGCTTTCAATGCCTCAAATACCCAATTCCTTTATTTGTCTATTCGTCACAATCTTCCACCCGACTATCCCCTTATCTTCAACAATACACGCCTCAATCCTTCCTCTTTTCTTAACATTCTTGGTTTTTCCCTTTCTCGTGATCTTTCCTGGAAAGATCACATATACTCTCTTTGTTAAATAACTTCTAAGAGGTTAGGTGTGCTATACCGGTTCCGCAGTTTTTTCAACCCTACTCAGTTGCTGTCTCTCCAAACCCCCCTGTATGGAGTACGGTTCTCATGTTTGGGGTGGATCAACCGCTGATTTCATGGGAAGTGGTGGAACGACGTGAGCACGATGATGTGGACCCTATTTCAATGATGTTTTATTGCGCTAAATAACAAAGGACATATTAAATAAATTTGTAATTTCCTAAAAACAAGAAGGAAAATTTAAAATCTTTATTGGTAGACAAAATGGAATATGTTTAATACTTTAAAATTACAGTAAAATGCTTTCATGATTTACATTTCACTCTTGTTCGTACGTTTGATTTCATTCCTTCACGTTTTTAATTTTTAATGATTCTTATATTTATTCTCTTATTTTATTTATTTATCTATTTATTTATTTATTCGCTACATTACACTTATTATCCAATTAGTAATTAGTACTGTAATTAATCAAACCGTAATTATAATTATTTATATATTATACATTACACGTTTAATTATGAGATTAGAAACTTGATATATTATTTATAATACGAACTTGCTCTTAATTAAGAATAAATTTATCATGTACAGGAATTGAATATATTTATTTAATTTTTTTCATATAAATTTTTATTACAGTATTATAAAATAATGTCATTTTATATCATTACTTTAAACTTCACACACACACACACACACACACACATATATATATATATATAATGATAATGAAGAGCCAAGTGAATTTTGCGGAGGAAACCTTAGTCAAATAAGGAACAAGAAGACTAGTCCATAGGCAAATATATAATAGTCAAAGCTTTTGACATATTCTAATGTCATCTTCAGTGCAAAAATGAGAGGGATATACAATTAAAACCCAAATATGAATTTAAAACAATTATAAATGTTGAAAATAAAAAATACACAAACTAAAAATTAAAACAGTCATGAAATTATAAAATTAAGTAATACAACTAATATATATTATAAAAGAAACCCATAAAAGCGGCTTACCTTTATGATGAGAGTAAATGTAAATAAGAACATTATAAAATAATTTATGGGAACAGTATGCATAAATTTAAAATATAAAACATTAAAAAATATGAAGCCTTAAAAGAATCAAATTGGGTACAATTTGATTGATCACAGACTGGTTGGTTCAGAAAATTTTTATTGAAGGATATTGAGATTATGGAATGGGGTATGATGATTTAAAATGTGGTTTATGTTTGAACATGAGTATTGTTTCTAAGAGAGGTAGATCGTGTTCATTACTTTTTGCAATTATTGCAAAGTTATTAGATCAAATTGGGTGGTCTAACGGACGGGAGTGAGAACGGACTGTATATGTGATTGTGAGGGGTTTGTAAGTCTATTTTTAGTGCGACTGCTAATACCCTCGTGTTCATCAATACGAACTTGGAGTTGGCGTGTGGTCATGCCAAGGTACGACGATGTGCAATCGCCACATGTACAGTATATCTGTAGATAACCGATGAGTCCAAGGGCTTTAGAATTCTATCTTTAAATTTAAAGAAAAAATGTATTTGACCTTATAATGTGAAAATACATTCCACAGAAATTTGTGGATAAAAATCTATTAATTAGTTTATTAATTTTCCTTTTTAATACAAGACTTTCAGGTCCGCAAAAGGGAAATTTAAAATGTACGACCTTCTTCTGTACTGTAATTACGATGGTTTTAGTTTTATTAGAAAATTTTAAATTGATGAATCTTTTTATTTCACTCTCAATAAGTTTGGAAAGAGAAGCATTACCAGTAAAAAGTTTGGATCAAATGTAGAATTCGGACCCCAGCCTTCTTTAGTTAGCTTTATAAGGCTAACTAACGAAAATATCATGACCTAACCTAACCAATCGTCAAGGGCGTACAGTTAACCTAACGATTGGTTAGGTTAGGTCGTGATATTTTCGTTAGTTAGCCTTATAAAGCTAACTAAAGAAGGCTGGGGTCCGAATTCTACATTTGATCCAAAAGTTTTTAAGGAATTCCAATGCGGTATGAAGGAGGTGGTAGTTAGAGCAAATCTCGTATGAACGAAAAAGTTTAATATGATCGGCAGAATTAAAGAGATTAAAACAATAGTCTACGTAACGGCGGAAGAAAATTTGTTTAAAGTACTGAGGACAGTCCTCCAACCACTTTTTCTCATGGTAAGAAAGGAATAAATTTTCAAAGGTGTGTCTCATTGATACGCCATCTTTTTGTACGTATTATTCGTTATTGAGAAAGAAGACACAGTTTTAATAGCAATTTGAAGGAGCGAGCCTATGTTATCTTCATCCAGATGAAGATCTGTAAAGTTATGAGACTAGAGAAGATGGATATATGGACATATGGACATATATATATGTTACACACAGACCATGTATGAAACAAGGAACTCTTCTGGGAAAATTAAATCCATTACAGTCCGAATAAGTAATGGTAAATGAGAAATACCGGGTGTGTATAAAGTAACACAAGTGAAGAGACAAATCCGATTTGAATTATATTAACGCAAGTGAACATGGACAAGTAATATTTATTACATGCACTTTATAACACCTGTAGAGTCGATAGTATAAAAAACAGGTTGAAACTAGTTTAAACCAGTTCAAATCAGATTTGTCTCTTCACTTGTATTACTTTATACACACACCCTGTACTATAGTTTTTCTTTTTAATGATGGAAGCACAACGTGGGCAACGGGTCACTAGCAAATTTTCCCAGAAGAGTTCCTTGTTGGGGAAGAGAGACCGACGAACGAAACTACTATCAGGTTACCATATATATATATATATATATATATATATATATATATATAATATATATATATATATATATATATACCTTTCAACCTTTCAAATGTTCCGTGCGATGATTCCTCATTTCACGAAGGTCAAGCTTGTCGCCCCTCCTCTCGAGTTGGCCTGGTGAAGTAGTGAGTTGGTTTCTTGTACTTTCCACCTCACACAGCCAGGTACGCCCAGGCTCATCGGGGATTGTTCTGAGCCAGGCGTCTCATCTTCTTTTGAAGATGTCCACCGCAACACCACTCGTGTTCCTTACGTCTTTCAACAGTGACTAAACAGTTTTGATCCTCTCACAACAAAACTATTTTCTTTCAGGGTTAAGGATGTTCCCTGTCTCGTCTTTAATTTGGGAACACGAAACAGTCTTCCTTTTCTACTTTCCACTGTTGTCTTGGGAGTTACAGGGTTCAGAGTAAGATTAGGGAGTAGTTTCTCTATTATTTTACAAGTGTAAAAATGGTGTATCTCTCTTTCCTCTTTTCCAGTGAATATAGATTTAATTTGCGTAACTTTTCCCAGTAATTTAGTTCTTCGCACCCATTGATCTTGGCTGTGAAGCTTCTCTGAATCTCTTCTAGTTGTCTAATATCTTTTTTTTTTATATGGGCATGTTAGGCCCGAGCAGTATTCCAATTTGGGTATGATCAGTGTTTTCAGTAGAGGAATCATTATATTCCTATCCCTTCGTTTAAAGGTTCTCAGTATCTGCCCAGTTATTCTCTTTGCTCTGTTTACTGCTATCTTATTCTGTATTTAAAATCTCGCATCATCAGTCATTAGTCATTACAACCCCTACGTCTTTTGCTTTAAAACTTCTCCGAATTTCTGCCCATTTGGGGTATAATATTCCATGGATTTTAGGTCTTCTCTTTTTCCGCACCGTAACAGCTGAAATTTCTCAGTGTTAAACTTCATATTGTTGTCTTCCGTCCACTTGTAGATTCTGTTCATGTCTGTTTGTAGAGATCCTATATCTTCTGGGTTTCTTATTTTTCTACTGATCTTTATGTCATCGGCAAAGGATGTTACTGTGCTGTCTCTGGTAACTTCCTCATCTACGTCAGTTAGCATGATTATGAAGAGTAGTGGAGCTAATGCTGTTCTTATGGTACTGAGCTGAGGACCTCTGATTCTGATGAAGATGTTCCTTGTACTGTAACGACTTGCCGCCGCTCACTAAGGAAATTATATATTCATTTTCCTACTTTTTCTGTTATTCCCATATACTTCAGTTTATGTATTATGATTCCAAAGTCTGTGTATATTACATCATAGTTTTCATTACTTTCAAGTGCATCAATAATGTTGTTGTAGTGTTTCATTAGTTGTGATAGGCATGATCTGCCTGATCGAAACCCATGTTAGTTATCATTTAATTTTTTCTGAGTTTTTAAAAAGTCAGATTTTCTGCCTAACTATTCTTTCAAATATTTTAGTGAGATGAAATGTAAGCGACACTGGCATATATAATAATAATAATAATAATAATAATAATAATAATATAATAATGACTGCCTAAATCTCGGGTCAGACGATACACGAAAGTGTATCCTTTAAAAGGGATAAAAAATTACTAATTGGTAATGTTCTGTTTTCCTTTCAATATTTTACTCTTTTTGTTGACACTAATAAAATTTAAAAACATTTATATACTTTTTAGAAATTTTTCTTGTCGAACATGCGGGTAATTATCATATATTTCATATATATATAACTTTAATATATTTATAGTATAAACTATAAACGAATTGTAGTTAACTATCATTAAAATTTTATAGTTAAAATGTTTATAATAGTGCTCAGTGTGACAGGGTTAGGATAGGTTTGGGCAGTTTTTATAAAGAAATAAATACATTATTGAAGAAACATTTATGTGTGTGTTGGTGTATGTGTGTGTGTGTGTGTGTGTGTTTCATATTTAGTAAATCAATTTCTTCAAGGTTTGTTGTTGTTGTTGTTAATCTATTTTTTTTCCTGAAAACTTTTAAATGGGGCACTTCAACCATTTGACGTCCTCCTCAGCTGAGTCTGTTATTTATACGTTTCTCTTGCATCTCATTGCATCTAATATGATGGCCTTTCACGGTTCTTTTTTAGTACATTTATGTTACTTTATTGTGGAGCTTTGCATCAATTCATTCCTTTGCGGATTTCATAAACAAAGTCACATTTCGTAAGTCAACAATTGACCTTCATGCAAGTCGATTTTATTTTAGTTCGAATTTATGCAGGTGTATATATACAGTAAGTCAGATTTTAACTGATAAACACTGATTTATCCTTGCTAGGCTTAGCTTATCCAGGTATAATCTAACCTAGCATGCATTAAATCAACCCGCATAAGGCGTAACTTTAGACCTTATTTACCATATGTTAAGATATATTTGGAATCGACTTTATGCCTTCAGCCTTATGGAGGTTGACTTAGTTCCTCAACCCTGTTAATGTTTTGACAAATGATCATTTTATAACTTATATTAAGTACCAGTATCCAGTATAACTGTACCAGTACCATTATGAAGTAATACGTACACGTTCCATCGCAGTGCTTAATTATAGGTGCAAAAGCCAATTGATTTTGAATTATTACTGGATGTAATAGTAATAATAATATAAAGTTGGATACCATACTGAATTTCTGTCTTGGAAAAATCTGATTTTGAAAATACTTTCCTTTGTACATAAACTTTTGAAGAAGTTTGTAACTTTTTCACAATTTTGGCACGGAGGAAAGAAGAGAGAATCCTTTGAGACTGTTTTTTTCAAAAGATTTCTAAAAATGAGTTACCTGAGGAGTTTAAAAGAAGTTACTTTAATAAGGAGTTATAGCAACACAGTGGGGTGGGTGTATGCTCTTTTACAAGGTTAATTGCGTAAGGAATGCCAAGAAAGAGTTTACATAAATACTATTCATAAAAAATATCCAAAATGTTTGACCAACTTTTTGACGACTAATTCAGATAGTTAATTCTACCATGCACTGATTGTGTTAACTATGTTTGTATTTTTAGTAAGATAAAAATTACATCGTTGAATTAACCATTTGAACTGGATGTCATATAATTCGGTTGTTAAAATCAAATACTTTATTCTGTGCTGGAAGATTTCTTTGTTATCATAAGGGTAAAATTGTCAGGAAAGGTTTGACCTGCGTTTCCGCGGTAAATGAAAAGGAAAAATCAGTAAAATTGTTAGTTTACTTTATACAGTTTTACGTTATATGATGATCCAGTGAAGTCGTGTTTAGTCATCCTTAATTTGAATTGAACTGTTAAAAACTGCGATATGTATGCGAACTACCTCAAATCAATCAGAGGTCACTTTAATTAACGCTGACCCGTGGTTTGGTTAGGGTAAAATGGGTTGGATTAGGTTAAATTAAGTTAGGTTAGGTTAGATAAAGTTGGCTGATAAAGCATCGATGAAATTGGCCTGTCCATAATATAAGAGCATCATTTATGAGTGTTTTTTCATTTCATGGCGAACTATTGTCACTTGAGTCTGACTGTGAAACAAAGAACAAATGAGTCTCCTTTCTATACACACTTTTTACGTCAAGTATGTGAAAAATAAACAAAAAATATAGTATTTACGACTACTTTATGACGTCGCTATCAGCGAAGTTAAGCAACTTAAGGTCTGTTCAGTAGTTGGGTGAACGACGGTCCTCTTCAGGTGATGTAACGACCCTTTCAGATGGTTCCCTCCGTCACATGATCCCCACTGTTACGAATGAGATTAAATCACCGCAGACATTATTATTGTTAATAGGACGTTGCTTCAAGTAATATCTTTGTTAAAACCCCCGTGAAGTATAACGTATATTTCTTTTTTTCAAAAAGCCTTTAGGTAAAGGAAGCCATTGAGGGTAATAAATAAAACGAATGAATAAGTAAATAAATAAATAAATAAATAATAAATATAAATAAACATAAATATATTTTACTTCATTTTTGGTATATTTTTATTATGTTTCTTCTTTCATAAAAAATAAACAAATCTGAAATTCAAAATATTATTCTTTTCATACCATTTACATCACGTCTTCACTATATTCAATTCAGTTCGAACATGAGTTGTCAACACGAACTTTCAAAACTCCTTTGAAAGCAAATACTCTGTAATAAACAAGCAGCTGAACAGCGGTTTCGTATTATTTTGTGCCATCAGTGTTATATATATATATATATATATATATATATATATATATATATATATAATATACATATATATATATATATATATACACGCAAACCTAATGTGCATAGAACAAGGAACTCTTCTGGGATAATTAAATCCACTATAGTCCGAATAAATAATGGTAAATGGCAAATACTAAAGTGTTTTCTTTTTCATGATGGAGGCCCAACGTGGGCAGCGGGGCACTAGCAAAGAGGCCTGAAAATATAGCTTTCCTAACCAACTATTTGCTAAGCAGATAGGACCCAGTTTTAGGACAGGGTCTAGGGTTTAAAGCTAACCTAGACAACTACATTCAGAACCTCAATATACGCAAGAAACTCGTTGCACTCGTTGCATTTATTTTCCAGTTTAGGCTAGGTTACTTCTGTCTATATTCAACTGGTACTCCCCCACATTAGATTGGGTTAGGTTAGGTTAGGATACTATACTCTATTACTCTCCATATTAGGTTAGGTTACTATGCTCTATAGGTTAGATTATGTTACTATATACTGAAGTTTTTATTTTTAGGTTAGGTTGGGTTAGGTTAGTCAATTTTCTACTTTTGGAGGATGGCACTACCTTGACACTGGCACTCACCCACTTAGCACTGCCCTATCCCTCAATTACCCTCTCGACAATTTTTCAACCATACTACTAATGTCACTATATTACATTAAGGGTAGAATTTTAATCGAGATTATAAACGGTTAGTCATCAAAACACTCTTGACGATTAATTTGTATTTACAATCATGAACAGTGACTAATGAGAGACTCTTGATAATTCATTTTTCATTATGTCTCACAGGGTAGATGAGACACGGAAAAAGATCAGCTGAGGAGGAGAGTGACAGAAGAAACAGGAGTTCCAGCACTCCCTGTCTCCTGCCTAACGACCCCCACTGGAGTACGTCCCTGGTTGATTCCCTGGTTTAATCTCCTCCTATTAAAACTATCTAAAAAGATTTCTAAGAGTTTCGCTATAATGTTTTGACTTCGATTTATAGTTCCTACACAGTTTTTATTAATTCTGTATCATACTTTTGTTCTTACTTGTATGATGTATTTGACAGTATTTTTGTTGTTCTAAAGCGAGCGATAAGGATATTATCTGATGCAAATTTTCTTGGTCATACAAGTACATTCTTTAAAGAGTTAAAAATATTAAAAATCAAAGACATAATGAAACTGATACATTTTAGTTTTGTTTATAAATGTATGAATAAAATTATTAACCCTGAGTGGATAAATAAATATTTTATAACTCATCAAGAGATTCACTCATATCAAACTAGGCATAGAAATATGCATGTTATTTCTCACCTTAGATTGTTTTCATCTAAAAAATTACCTATTTTCATAGGGTTGAAATTACAGAATAATTTAAGCATAGTTCTTCAAAATATCCAAAATGTACGTGCATTTAAAAGCAAGATGAAATCAACCTTAATAAAGGAATACCGAAATCGTACTTATGCATTTAGGGATTAAATACCATGTTACCTATCATTTTGTTGTGTTTACTTTTACTTTTTCTTGTCTAATTGTTGTATTTTCTATTAACTCTAAGTACCGAAGGTTTCATAACTATTACATTGACGAAGATTTAATGCATACTACTAACAGAATTCATTTATCATGCCAAATACAAGTTCGCCTGTGTCCTAAAAAATTACCCTATACATAACTATAAACCTCGTGTTATCTTATATGTAATTCTAATCCTAATTAATCATATTTATATATTTCATAACCATATCTGCGCAGTTTGTTTTTTATAATAATTAATCATACTATTTATACTATCAAATCGTAACTACGTGCGTATATATAAAATGTTTTTATCTTATCATTTGTGACACTAATAAACGTTAATAAATATACTGAAAGAGGAAATGAATTTGTTCCATTTTAAGATAGAAATAAGATGATTGGAACAACTTGCTTTCTGAATTAACAGTCTTAAAGAACTTCTTTTACGTACTGTACGGCGAGGTCTTATCTAAACCATGGTTCAGTGGTAGCGTATCGGACTCACAGCCTGATGGTTCCGGGATCAAATCCTGCGAATGGCATGAATTTCTAGACAAAAATCTTAAACGAAATTGTTTGTATAACCCAGTAACTCATGTTGGTACATGGTCAGAGTCGGTGGGTTCGACATGACGGGAGTAGAGGTAAAAGGGTCCTCTCCGCAGCTTCTCGCTCAGAAATAAGTGATTGTCTGAAGAGGCTCGTTTGCCGAAAACCCTTTACTGTCATACCATCTCCATTATTCTGATCATTTTAAAGAAAACTTAATAATATTATCTCTCTCTTTATCAACATATAAATTTCTATTATTTCATTTATTTACCTTTCTATAGTTTACATTTAAAACAGTAAATGAAACAGTAAATTAAATCTTGCTGATCGGATTACAGTTTCTAATTCAAAGAAAATTTAATTAATACAATACGCGTTTTGAAAATGGTTTGTATATTTGTTTGTGTGCAACCTTTTGTGCTCAGAGACAGTTCACTTAACTTTAATTAAAGGAAACTTAGAAGAACTTGAAAAGAAAATAATCAGGAATTATTTTATAACATTTTTATAATACTGTATCAATTCGTACATGCGTGATATACACACACACATACACACACACACACACACACACATATATATATATATATATATATATATATATATATATATATATATATATATACAGGGTGATTACAAAAGAAGTATACAATTTTAAAAATTTATTGTGATCGAAGTATTTCCGATGGAAAAATAATAATAATGTGAATGGAAAAAGTAACTCGCAAAGTTTTTTGTAGTTTATAGATGTTCAATAGGATTTCCGTGGGGTAACCCGGAAAAACAACTGGAAAAAAAAAAGCCGGATTCATCAAGCCTTAGCATCCATTGACCGAGATATCTTACGGAAAGTGTGGGAAGAGTTTGAATATCGTTTGGACGTTGCCAGGGTTACCATTTACATTCCATTCATACTCCATTCACATTATTATTATTATTTTTGTATCAAAAATAGTTTGATCACAATAAATTTTTGAAATTGTATATTTCTTTTGTAATAACCCTGTATAATAATACTAATACTAATACTAATAATAACAACAATAATAATAATAACAAATAATGATAACAAAAACTAAGGTTATGCAATTCCATCCTAAAAGCTGTAATCAGCCAGCTGATATTAGATTTAAAATGAGAGGTGAAGTAATTGAGGAAGTAAGGGGTTCCAAAAAACCTTAGCCCCCCCCATTTGCAGCTTACATGTTTACTTATATCGAAATAGTTTTTAGTGATTATAAAAATATATAAAATTCTTTATTTATTGCAGGTATTAAAATTACTCTAGCTGATAAAGTGATAATATAATGGCTTCTCAATTAATTGGTGATTCGGAGAGGCAACGTGTGATAGATCGCGTACGAGCAATAACATTTCGGGAAGCTCGTGATGCTGGAGCCACCTTTATAACACGTTCATGGGTTGCCAGAAAGTTGCGAAGAAGTGAGGACTTCGTCAAAAGAAATTGGAATAAAACTTTGGATGAATGTGAAATGGATACAACCAAATCTGGGCGCCCAAATTTGCCACTCTCTCAGGAAACAAAAGACATCATTGAAAGCGGTACGCGTAAGCGGAAAAACAGCTGTGCTAAACTTTCTAGAGAGATCGAAGTGTTGAGAGGAAAGATCGTTAGTGGTAAGATCATTCGACTCTACCGTCATAGGCAAGGTTTAAAGCCTTGGCATGAACTTCCAAAGCCAAGAAAAAGTCAACTTAACATCGATGACAGAATGTGGTTTGCCCATTATCTTGAAGATTGGGATGTGGATGATTTCATGCATTTAGCTGTCTCCAATGAATTTTTTGTTTACGTAACAAGTCGGCCTAACTACCAAAATGATCGAGTGTGGGCAACAACACCAGATGAAATCGGTGACACTGAACATTATCGCGAATTATTAAAAAGTCCAGACTGTGTTGGTGTGTTTGTTTTGTTCACTGCAAAAAAGCTCATGTGGGTGCTGAAGCCAAATGGTCAGAGTTGGGATGGATAGTATTTTCGTGATATTATTCTATCCCAGCATGTCATTCCTTTTCTAAGAAACCAAACAATGTTATGGATGTCGATCAGGTCACACTTCTGCACGATAAGGCCCCCTGCTTTAAGGCATTAACCACTCAACAGTTTTTGTGGAACCATGAGATCGATTTCTTTGGAAATGAAGAATGGCCAGGAAATTCTCCTTACCTGAACGTCTGTGAACACATTGGATCAGTTATAAAGGACAAGGTTGAATGTCTCTTGTTTCAAGAACCTGCAGCAAATCGATTTTCGAAGGATACAATGACGCAACACATTGAAACTGTTTCAGCAAATTTGCGTAACGATCAAGATCTATTCACGTCACTTTTGGCAAGCTACCCAAAGCGAATTCAGGCTGTCTTGGAAGCCAATGGCGGGAACACCAAGTTTTAATTGTTTCTCATTAAATGCAGGATTAAATTCTCTTTTGTAAGGTATGTTTAGTTTTACTGTACCGTTTCGTTTGGGTGATAAGAGAAACGAAGAAGGTAGTATCTTTCGAAAAACTTCGCGATTGTTTGGGTTTATTTTAACTCTTTTAAACTCGTGGATTTTAATTATTGTTATTATTAATAATAATGCCCCCCCCCCCCGCCATGGGCGGGGGGGCTAAGGTTTATTGGAGCCCCGTACAAGAGTTTAAGTATTTGGGTCAAACTATCACCAGCTCCTTGAGTGATGACGACTCAGATATAAGAAAACAATATCGAAGCCTTTGTGCTAAAGCGAATATGACTATAAGGAACTTTCGGTTCTGTACAAGTGAAGTTAAAGACACTCGTACTTTCTGCAGTAATATGTACGGACAGCAACTCTGGGTGAATTATAAAAAAGGTTCTGGCAGAACCCTAAATTTGCTGTACAAAATGTCTTTTAAACTCTTACATAAATTACCACCGAGATGCTCAGCTTTGCAAATGATTGCTACCCGCAATGTCCCGAGCTTCCGGAGGTAACAAAACGTGCTCAATACAGTCTAATGCAAAAAATTAAAAAATCAACCAACCCGATTATCCAAGCTATCCATGAGTATTGCCGTTTGTTTTCTAAGCTATGGAATTCTTGGTACGAAAACGTTTGTCTGTAGCTCCACTTAACTCCGACATTTCTGTATTATTTCTAATCTATTGTGTATATTTCTATCGTTAGTATTTGAACCGTCAGTGTATTATTAATATTTGTCATATGGACTATAGTCTGCCAGTAAACCTTTTCATTTTCACTTTACTTTCATTTTCAATATTAATAATAATAATAATTAAAATCCACGAGTTTAAAAGAGTTAAAATAAACCCAAACAATCGCGAAGTTTTTCGAAAGATACTACCTTCTTCGTTTCTCTTATCACCCAAACGAAACGAAAAACTTCGCGTTTTTTAGTGTTTTATTATAGCTCTTTTAACTTTGGGGATTTTAATTATTATATTATTTTACAATTTTCTTGTGTTTTTAACATTTGTATATATTTTTTATGTACAAGATTGGAGATCATAGACAAGGGGAAAGGTGGATTGAGGAAGATTGTTCCAGAGTTGACCGTTTGAGTAGATGAAAGATTGAAAATACCGATTAACCTTTGTGTTAGAAAGTTGGACAGAAAAGGAATGAGGATGTGTCGAAAGTCTGGTGCTGCCTGCTCTCCTTAAAGGAGAAGACATGCCGTTAGAGAGTTCAGAAGAGCAGTGTCCATTATAATAGCGATAGTAAAGAGAGAGTGAGGCAACATTGCGGCGAAAAGAGAGGGGATGAAGACAGTCAGTAAGATGCGGGGAACTGATGAGACGAAAAGGTTTCATCTACCCAAATGTGAATGCCTTCGGACGCGGAATAGATGAACAACTGAAAAGGATCCCACTCGATATGCTCAGAAGAACAATGAAGAGTTTCACAGACAGAATCTACAAATGTATCACAGCGGATGGAGAACTCTTTGAAGATTAAATTACAATTTAACAAAATATTTGTATGAATAAAATTTTATAGATTTTTTGTTTGCTTTGTTTCATCATTTGAACACTTATCTCTATAATGTTGTTAACTAAAGAGTTGTATGTATAAAATCCTTAGAGTGTTTTCTCCCACTCTGTCTGTATATATATATATATATATATATATATATATATATATATATATATATATATATATATATGGGAATGAACTCAGAATGGTCCGCTGAGTTTTTTATGATACACGCAGACAGTGCATGGAACAAGGAACTCTTCTGAGATAATTAAATCCACTATAGTCCGAATAAGTAATGGTAAATTATCCCAGAAGAGTTCCTTGTTCCATGCACTGTCTGTGTGTATCATAAAAAACTCAGGGGACCATTCTGAGTTCATTCCCATCTTGAAACGGACATGTTATGTGCCTTGAAAGTGGACGCTCAATTCTGCCAGTTGAGGTTTAAGTTTTGGTTTTTGGCTAAAATATAATAGTTACCCCTTTTTCTTGATGTATTCAATCTGACGTGAAGACAGCGAGTCTTTTGCTTATATTGAGGTTCTAAATGTAGCAGGGCTAGGCTGCTTTAAACCCTAGATCCATGTCCCAAAGCTGGATCCTGTCTGCTTTGCAGATAGCTGGTGAGGGAAGCTATATTTATGGGACCTCTTTGCGAGTGACCCGTTGCCCACATCGGGCTAGCATCATGAAAAAGAAAAACTATGGTATTTGTCATTTACCATTACTTATTCGGACTATAGTGGATTTAATTATCCCAGAAGAGTTCCTTGTTCCATGCACTGTCCGTGTGTATCTCATATATAATATATATATATATATATATATGATGCAAACCCACAAAAATAAATGAACAGCGATTCAAAGATCTTTCTTGTATTTAGCTGTATACCTCCTCAGGGAAATGAAGGGAAATTGCAAGAAGTAAAACATATACAGTATACGTATCTATACAGCGTAAACAAAATAGTTAGAAGGAATCAGCAAAAATTAACAAATACTGACTGGGAAAAGGGTATTTTAACAAGATGTGGTCCATTTTATAAGTTCTCAAACGTTTATTAAAATTATTTACAAAATATATACAATAAATGCACATTCTGGAATGTTCCTTTCAGTTATGTATTTATTTTTTATTGGAATTTTAGAATGTTCCCAATTAATACTATGATTGTATCTATATATATGGTTAACAATGCAATACAATTATTGGCGGTTCTACAAGCCTTTTTACTGCATGCACCAATATATATTTTAAAATTGTGAGGTGTT
>JAJOZX010000443.1:0-132500 GCA_023014485.1 Bathynomus jamesi | reverse complement strand
AAATCCTGCGGATATATATGCTCCAGCAACACACATCTTTCACCTATCCCACACCATCCACACTTAATTTAACAATAGCAATGGTGCCAAAGACCACACCAACACTATTCTCAAGTGCAACTGTCCACCCATTAACACCAAACAGAAACCAACAAAACTGACTTGATAACCACCAACACTCAGCGCAACTGAACACTAAAACTATTAACTTTGCAAATTACAATACCTACAAAATTTAACTCCGGAAATCAACACAGATATCATATAATTATCAGAAACCCTTCCATTAATGCGAAAAAGGCTTTGAAAACTGCATCGAAGACACTGAAGTACCAAATATATTAATTTCTAAGGATTTTAACTTTCTATTCATAACGTGGAAGAAAAATGCTGAAGTTATTTATGTTGAGAAGTTGCACGGCAGCATTACAAAAGACGACAGAACTTCAGCAATAATGCTTTTAGAAAGTATGGAAATTTATGTACTTACTAGTAAATTTGTGAAACAACTCGAAAAGAATGTTTTGAATTTAAATCTGGCAAATAAGAATGACATAATAATAGATAAAAATACAACGCAGACTAATTTTTCTGATCATAACATAATCGACATACGAATAAAGTTCGAAATCGGAAGACTCAAAACTTGTCCAAGAGAGACATAAGAATTATTTGAAGAATTAAATATGAATTCAAAGGCTATAGATTGGGCAAATATAACTGCAGAATTAAAGGAAGTAGATTGTGAATTGATACTGCGCGAAAACAAACAAACAGAAATTACTACTTTTGGTAGAAAATGAAATTAAACCTATATTGCTGAAACATGTTCCAGAGATAAAAAAGAAAACAGCAAGCTCGAGAGGAAAATCAGATCGTTATTTAGATTGCAGAAAGAAGCCGTAAAACTTATCCATTATACGCAAAACGGACGAAGGAAAGCTAGAAATAAACTATGCGAAATAGAAATGAACTTAAAACATTCATTCGCCAGACGAACAAGGGGGAGGAAACAAGAAAGCAGAAAACATAAAAAATATTCGAAAATACTTCTACATGTTTTCGAAAAGGAGGAAATGTAAAGAAAGTGTTGTTCTGTTAAAAGCCGGAGTAAACGAATGCACAAAATACATAAGAAACAATGAGCGAGCTACTGTAAAAACAATTTAGCTCCCCTAAGCCCGAGATGAAACTAGAAAATCTGGATGAATTCCTTAACAATGATACAGACCAGTCAACAACAGGTGCAGACACGAATCTACTAATTGATTTTTAATTTTCGGAAGGGAACATAATTAAGGCGCTATCACAAATACAAAAAAAATCAGTACCAGGGCCAGACACACAGTGGTAGGTTTCTGAAAAAATGCAGAGAGAGTATAGCCAAGCAATGTTCCCTCTAATTTTTTTTAGTCCGTGTGCGCAAGAAATTTTCGTCGTGCATACATTTATATTCATGGTAAAAAATTGCGCAAACTTTTCTGAGCGCTATTATCTTCAAAATGAAATATATATAAATATTAAATACTTAATAAATATTATTTCCATAAGGTAAGAGCTCGATCATTACGGTACTATTAAATGGATATTAAAAAACTGTTTACGATATTATATATTCTTAAAAAGGAAAACATTTTATCCATTCTAAAAATATGAATAAAATAAAAAATAGTAAAATAAAATTCAACAAAATAGAGAAATAAAATAAAAATAACATTAATTGAAAATGACTATTTTAGTTATCATTTCTCAAAACAATTTTTAGCATTTAACAATTTAAAATAGACTATCAACATTAATACAGGATTTTATTCATTCACAAAATAGGAATAAAATAAAAAATAATTTTATTTTTGATGAATTATGAGATAATTACTATTCGTTTTTATGCAAAAATAAGAAAGAGAAGGTTTATATTCAATGCGTTAATGTATAAAAGGAAAAAATGCAAATACATAGAGTAAAAAGAATCCGTATTACGTAATTGCGCGGACGTCGGCGAAGTCGGTCGGAAGGGGTTAATACTTAAAAGAGCGACGAGAGAGTATGTTGATGCAAATGGTCAAACCTTGTGTGACGGTATATTTTTTAAATTACTTCATTTACTGTCGTGACTCATGATACGCTTGAGCCTGTGCGCATTTTATTTTGCTGTGTGCGCGGGTTTCACAACGCGTGTGCGCGCGCACACGCGCACACCTTAGAGGGAACATTGTTAAGCCAAGGTACTATACTTACTACGTCAAAAATTAATCGACACAAGACAAACTCCATTCCCATTACAGAACGCGAACATTGTTTCATTATTCAAAGGAGATAACAAAGAAATGCTTAAGAACTATCAATTAGGGGGTTATCTGGAACCAAATTTCTCACTACAATATGAATATCATTACAACATTCATAGCTCCGTTGTCTTTCGCTTCGTATTATCTAATTCCTTTAACTTCATACTCCATCTAAGGAACTAACATTGTTTAACGTTATATTTTCAAAATTTATCTTTAACTGTTATAAAAACAACACTAAGTTTTATAGTTTTAATCTTATGTTTCTCACAGGTTATATTAAATTTCACTTACGTTATACGATTAATAAAGGGGAATAGGTTTCGATCGGAATTCAAATAGACCTAAGGAAATGAATAATATGGCCTGGCGCGGGAGTGAAATAGGCCTAGGGCCTGAAGGAAAGATTCCTTCAAGTATGCCCTAGGAGAGAAATTAATTTAATTTACTGGTCTAAGTTAATCTTACATGTGGGTCCCCATTTACGACGGGCAGGATGGAAACAATCAAAGCGACAAGGGAGGAATAAAAAATGAATTCCTGATGAACTGCTGTACAACCCTCTCTCTATGACAACTTCTTCATTCCACCTCCGGCTTCAAAATTCTGTCTCCAACTGACTACCAGAAATTTCGTGCGCTCTCTCTCCTTCGAGAAGAAAGATTTCATTGTTTCATTTGCGCTTTACACATAAGCTACGTAAGCTGTCGTTTATTTCTTATTGAACCTAAAACTTAGGAAACAGTCATTAGTACATTATTTTAATAGTCCTTATAATTTCCTCTCTGTTTTATATTAATTACTAATATACTTGGCCAATTTCAGATAATTAAATTACTTAATTATATAGATCTAGTGATTTCTGACAATTAATCTGTTTATTAATATACGACGGGACGAAATAGAAGGCGTTATATCACGTGATTGCTATACTTATGCCTGATTTGTGGAACAGTAATTTGTCCCTAAACATGTATGAACGTGCTGGCTATGAGAGTAGGATAAGACTGGAAAACAATTTCCTCCGACATCAAATCCCCAAAAGAAGGCGGGATACTGCAGAGGGACTGAACACAGGTCGACCCTGAAAGGTTGTTCGAACCGTGTATGTATATATAATATTATATATATATATATATATATAATATATATATATATTTACAGAGAGAGAGAGAGAGAGAGAGAGAGAATCCGGACCAAAATTGAGAAAAGACGTTTATTTGTATTTGCCCTTTCTTTTCAATTTGTCACCCTGAATAACAAAGAACAATTGCAGTTTACAATGTTTTGCCTGATAATATTACAGTACAGTATAGTTTAGGGATCTATGTACAGTAAACTATTTAAGAAATAAAATCTTAGTGTTTGATCTACTGTCTTTGTTAAACTAAAAGAACAAGGAAATGTACAATTTATTTTAATTCATCAAAATATCTAATCTATATCTATATTATATATTATAATAAGAGAGCTGTCCGTCTGTCTGTCCGTCCGTCCGTCACACTTTCAGAAATTGTGAGAAAAAATTGTGAGAAAAAAATTCAGAAATTGTAAAAAAAGTCAGAATTGTATTACGGCGGCAACGTGAAGCTCAAGATTTTCATGACTGTGTTCTTTTCTGTAGTTTAGCAATGGGGGAAGGGTGGGGGTGGGGTAATGGGGGATGGGTGGGGTAATGGGGGAGGGGTGGGGTAATGAGCCCCCAAGTTGTATGAATGGGGGTGAGGAGGTTTTGGGAGATACCAGATTCAGAAATGTTGACACAATGTGAAGCTCAAAATTTTCACGGCTGGGTTCTTTTTTTGTAGTTTAGCCTGTCTAACCGTCAGCGAAGCGGCGGGAACTGTACTAGTCAAAATAATTAAAACACGTTGATTAATACGTACTTAGTTTATAATTAAATAACACAATCATACTTTTCTTTTCCTTACGTTTTCATCTGTCATTTGTTTTTTCGAAAGAAATGACCTGAAATGGTTGATGAAATTGCTTGTAGAATTCCCGCCGCGATAGATTAAAAAAAATAAGATATTACAGAACAGTTTAGATTTTACCGTTATAAAACGTTCGTTTTATGAAAACACGTTTCAAATGTAATAACTAATGTCAAAAACACTATTTTAATATACAGTATACTGTCATTATTATTTAAAATGTACACTGTTAATTACATTATCGTCATCATTTGAGGGAACTGTACCAGTTCATTTAAAAAAGAAAGAAACATACTCTCTCCATCCTCTTCTTCATTGGTTTTTTTCACTCCACACCTTTCTTGAACATTCTCATTTCGTTTTACACCAAATCATAATTCTCAAATTATTCATTTCAGCTGCGCTTACTTTTGACAGTGAGCTATCATGCCAGACAAATGACTCACATTCATACATTACTTCCACCAATGCAATTCCATGTAAACTTCTTACTGTAGCTACACTCAAGTACTTTTTTGCTACCATGGCTTTTATCGCACCCTTGATTTGCTCGCAATGCTTTACTCTACTTTCAATTCCCAACGTACTTGTACTTCTTTTGACTATCAAAATCCTAAAATATTTCAATTATTTCACTTCTAAATTTTCTTCACTTACAACAATATTACATGAGGACTTACCTTCTATCTCAATGATAAGAATTTTACTTTTAATTACATTCACATTTAATAAACTTTCACATACGTTATCCTGATTTACCCATAAGTACCTCATTACCAGCATACACCAGATGAAACACGACAGCTACCGCTTATTTTCTTCCAAATTTACGTCTCTATATATAATATTCTTATTTAATATATATATATTGGAAATTTGTTAAGAATCAAACGGTGTCAAAATGTCCTCCCTCCGACAATCGATGGGGTGTCGGGGGAGGATGAATTGCAAAGCTGTGGAAAAACCACTACTCTAACATTCTTAATAGTGTGAGTAGGGATAATCTTAAGATAGATTGCAGCGAAACGATTGTGGGAGGGACAAGGGAAAATATTTTGTAATCATTTTCTGAAGTAAAGAGGTTAATTAAAGAGTTAAAGACTGGCTCTGCGTCAGGGGTAGATGACTTATCGAATGAGCCCTTAAAATATGCAAATTACGTAGTATGTCTGCATATATCATTGCTCCTATCAGCCATGCTTGCTCATAGCTATATCCCAGCAGAGTTCATGAGGGTATATATCTTGCCCCTGGTCAAAAATAAGTACGGAGACATTCTGTCCAGCAATAATTACAGGCCTATTGCTGTCGCTTCCTGCTTCTCGAAGCTACTAGAAAAACTCTTGTTACTCCGATTAAATGATTTCCTATGGACATCTAATCAGTTTGGCTTTAAAAGGTCCCACTCAACTGACCTGTGTATCTATGTACTTAAAGAAACAATATCTAAATACATTGACAGTAATTCAACCATTTATAGCTGTTTCCTTGATATAAGTAAGGCATATGATAGGGTGAACCACAATATTTTATTTGCAAAACTAGAAGACAGGAAGGTTCCCATGTACATATTAAATTTATTGAAATTTTGGTATTCCCACCAATCTTTCACTGTTAGGTGGGGCAATGTACTATCCGAGTGTTTTGGCTCCTCTTGCGGGGTGAGACAAGGCTCCTTGCTTTCCCCTCTGCTGTTTAATGTGTATATTGACGGATTAATTGCTTCACTTAATGAGGTAACAGTAGGATGTTGTATAGATAACACAAGGATAAATAACTTAGTTTATGCCGATGATATGGTGTTAATAAGTCCCTCTGTTAAAGGTCTGGATCGGCTACTAAATGTCTGCGAAGTGTATTCGCAGAAACATGATATTATTTTTAATGTACAAAAACTAAGGTTATGCAATTTTTCCTAAAAGCTGTAATCAGCCACCTGATATAAGGTTTAAAATGAATGGTGAAGTAATTGAGGAAGTACAAGAGTTTAAATTTGGGTCAAACTATTACCAGCTCCTTGAGTGATGACTCGGATATAAGAAAACAATCTCGAAGCTGTGTACTAAAGCGAATATGACCATAAGGAACTTTCGTTTCTGTACAAGTGAAGCTAAAGACACACTCTTTCGTACTTTCTGCAGTAATATATACGGTCAGCAACTAAATTTGCTGTACAACAGGTCTTTTAGACTCTTACATAAATTACCCCCGAGATGCTCAGCTTCGCAAATGTTTGCTACCCGCAATGTCCCGAGCTTCCCGGAGGTAACAAGACGTGCTCAACACAGTCTAATGCAAAGAATTAAAAAATCAACCAACCCGATCATCCAAGCTATCCATGAGTCCTGCCATTTATCCTCTAAGCTATGGACATCTTGGTACGAAAACGTCTGTCTGTAGCTCCACTTAACTTCGACAGTGCAGTATTATTTCTAATCAATTGTATATTTTTCTATCTTTAGTGTATGAACTGTCATTGTATTAATATTTGTCATATGGACTATAGTCTGCCAATAAACCTTTTCATTTTCATTTCATTTTCATTTTCATTTAATCTCACGCATTACCCCATCAATATACATATTAAACATTCATGGAAACATTCACAGCCCTGTCACTGTTCAACATTAATACTAAACCACACATTCAATTCGTCCTTAGCTCTTACACAAGTACTACTACCCGCACAAAAAATTGTCACTGCATTTAACAACTTACCACTAACACTATACATTCTAGCGCTTGCCACAAAGCACATCTATTCACTTTACATACGCTTTCCCCAAGTCCATAAATGTCATATACACCTTTTTCTTCGAATCACTTAGTCTCTGAATCAGCTTCCTCTTCCTTCTCTAAAGCCGCCTTGTTCATCTTCAATCAAAGGATCTGTAATTATATTTACCCTGTCTTTCAATACTCTTCCGTATGCTTTTCCCTATTTTTAGAAGACTTACAGTATACCCCTATAATCTTTATATTCATTTCCTTCACCTTTATTTTTATACACTGTTACAGTTACGACTTTTGACCAATCATCTGGTACACATCCAATTCTATATATTTTCTACAGCCATTTAATCACCATTTTACCTCCAAATTTAATCATTTCACTATATTCCACGAATCCTTGCCAACTTTCCTGTTATTAAAGGATGGGAAATACTGAGTGGGAAACAGTTGTCGAAACAGGGTCGAAAGATGCAAGAAAGCTCCCAAATCTTTTTCTGAGTTTTAAGAAAATGTTTTCAGGGGCTGGAAATGATTGTCGTAATTCAGATATTTAATATATTCAATCAATTTATCGGGAATTGTTCTCCCTAAGAATACGTTATCCATTCATTTACAATTATACATTCTTTAAAGGACTCTTTCTATATACCAATTAGTGAAACGTCGTAGTTAAGGAAACATCGCAGCAAGACTTCCCATTAGATCCATGACGTTAAGCTACGTTCATTCTGTTCAGTATTGGATGGGTGACCGTTTTCTACGTTCAGATGATGCAGCAGTCTGTGATTCAGATACCACGAACAGTTGTAAGTCTCCTCCATTACATGACCTTTGCCTTTCCGAAGGAGGTTAAACAACACCAGTCATTATTGTTATTATTATTATTATTATTATTATTATTATTCACCACCACCTTTGGCTTTCCTCCCATTTCACTGACATCCCTGGTAAACTAGCTTGCAACTTTTCTATCCGAAACGACCTAGAACAGATTGTACATCACCCTACTCGTATCCCCAGTCGCCTTAGAGATAGGCCTAACATTCTGGATTTATTTCTTACCTCTCGCCATTATTCTTACTCTGACAAAAAATTTTCTTTCCGTTGGGCTCCTCCGATCACAATCTTATCTTTTCTGTCCTATCGCTCCAATTCGGCCTTTGGATCCTCCCAATAGGAGGCGCCTCTGCCAATTCGGCGCCGCTGATTGGGAGGCCCTTTGGCAGTACTTCTGTGATCTCCCATAGAATGATTACTGCTTCCGTGGCCAGGCCCCTTCTGAGTGTGCAGTGCGCATCGCAGAAGTGATTCTCTCGGGCATGGAGGCATACATTCCATATTCTATTCTTACTACTAATGTAAAAAAACCTTTGTTTAACTTTACTTGTTCTAATGCTATCCGCAACAGAGAGGAGGCTTTCAGAAAGTACCGTCGCCATCCAACTTCTGACTCACTCAGCTCATATTTCTGCCCGGAATCGCGCAAAATCTGTTCTTCGACTCGCCAAAAATTCCTTCATCCGACAAAAATGTGAAAATCTATCCCATTCTAATTCTTTTCGCTCTTTCTGGCATCTAGCTAAGAACCCCTTCAACAACTTTACTTCCTCTTCTTTCCCTCCTCTTTTCCATTCCGACGGCACAGTTGCCAGTTCTTCTCCTGACAAAGCTGAACTCTTCGCTCAAACTTTCGCTTACAATTCAATCCTGGACGATTCCGGTGCTGTTCCTCCATCTCCTTCTCCCCCTCTAACTTTGTTATATCCGAAATTAGAATCTCTTCTGAAGCTGTTTTTTCTGCCCTATTGGGTTCAACTCTAGGAAGGCGTATGGTCCTGATGGTGTTCCTCTTGTTCTTAAGACCTGTGCTTCTGTACTGACACCCTGCCTGGGCAAACTCTTTCGTCTTTGTCTCTCATCTGGTACTTTTCCTTCCTGCTGGAAGTTCGCTTTCATTCAGCCTGTCCCGAAGAAGGGTGACCGCTCTCAACCCTTCAACTATCTTCCAATTGCTTTGATTTCGTGCCTTTTCAAAGTTTTTGAATCTATCCTTAATAGGAAGATTCTTAAACACCTCTCTTTTCACAATCATCTTTCAGATCGCCAGTATGGATTCCGCAAGGGACACTCTACTGGCGATTTTCTTGCATATTTCTATGACTCTTGGTCATCCTCCTTTCGGGATTTCAGTGAAACTTTTGCTATTGCGCTAGACATACTAAAAGCTTTTGATAAAGTCTGACACAAACCTTTAATTTCGAAACTGCCCTTCTTCAGTTTCTATCCTTCTACAGTATCTGTGCCTTCATCTCTAATTTCCTTTCTGGCCGACCTATAGCTGGAGTTGTAGATGGCCACTGTTCTTCTCCTAAAGCTATTAACAGTGGTGTTCCTCAGGGTTCTGTCCTGTCACCCACTCTTTTTCTTTTATTTATTAATGATCTTTTAATTCGCATTTCCTGTCCTAGTCACTCCTATGCAGATGATTCCACTCTTCACTTCTGCACCCACTTCCCAAAGCGTCCCTCACAGCAGTCACTTCATGATTCGCGTAGGACGGCTATGGGACACCTGACCTCTGATATTCCTGCTATATCTGATTGGGGCAGAGAAAAAACCTTGCGGCTTTCAATGCCTCAAAAACTCAGTTCCTTCATCTGTCTACTCGTTACAATCTTCCACACGACTATCTCCTTACCTTCAACAACACACAACTCAATCCTTCCTCTTCTCTTAACATTCTTGGCGTTTCCTTTTCTCTGTGATCTTTCCTGGAAAGGTCACATATACTCTCTTTCTAAAACAACTTCTAAGAGGTTAGGTGTGCTGTACTGGTTCCGCAGTTTCTTTGCCCCCATTCAGTTGCTGTCTCTGTACAGGGGTCTTGTTCGCCCCTGTATGGAGTATGCTTCTCATGTGTGGGGTGGTTCAACCCACACAGCCGTACTTGACCGGGTGGAATCAAAGGTTTTTCGTCTCATCAATTCCCCGCCTTTTACTGATTGTCTTCAATCGCTCTCTCTCTCTTCGCCACAATGTTGCCTCACTCTCTCTTTACTATTGCTATCATAACGGACATTGCTCTTCTGAACTCTCTAACTGCACGCCTCCTCCTTTAAGGAGAGCACGCAGTACCAGATTTTCTACACTTTCTCATTCCTTTTCTGTCCAACTATCTAATGCAACGGTTAATCGGTATTTTCAGTCTTTCAATTACTCAACCGGTCAACTCTGGGACGATCTTCCTCAATCCATCTTTTCTCCTGTCTATGACCTCCCATCTTTCAAACGCAGAGTGTCTAGGCATCTCGAAAACCCCGGACCTTCATTTTGGCTCTCTTCTTCTTCTATGGGAGGGGCGCTTTTGCGGGCATTTGCCCTTCGCCCCTCGTTCCTGCATAAAAAAAACTAGTTAAATCACTTATATACCATTTCCCATGTATTAGATGTATCACATTTATAATTTTTGTATATAATGATATTTTTAGTAATTGGTACAACTCCATCCACTACATGTAGGCGCACTTTTAAATAAAAGATACATGTAATTCTTTCCTGTTTATACTGCCTAAGCAATTAATGTTTCTTTTGAACATAAAATAGCAGGTCATTGTCTACCCAAATAGCCAACTGTTGCTGAGATTTTAGGTACTAAAACGTTTAATTTAAAAAAAAAAACTTTTCTTTGTCTTTTTAACCTCGAAGACAAACCAATTCGTGGAAAAAACCTCACATGATGAGATGTTTCATTTAAAACTACTTAGAATTAATGAACAAGTTTATTAATGAAATTTCTAACTTTCATATTAAGTTAAATTATATGTTATAAATTATTCCCCCATCTCATGATGAACAACCCAATCCCCACATTTTGTGCTTCCCCTATATGCCAAGGATCCTTGAACTCAAATAAACTAATAAGCAAATAAAGTTTGCCAAGGTAAGATTGGTCGCACGCCAAACCAACTCAAGATGCAACTCCCTTGTAAAAACCAAATCTATTATTATTATTATTATTATTACTATTATTATTATTATTATTATTAGATTATTACCATCATCTACAAACTAAACATTGCTTCATATATGTATCAAATCGTTCATAATACTGCACTAGAAATCATCCAAAGTAAAATATTAGCTTCCCAAACTCAACACCGCTTTAACAAGAGACAATCAAACACGTACATCAGAAAACCAAATTACACTCTAGATTGTGCGACTAGGTCTTTATGTTCCATAGGACGAGACCTCTGGAACACCCTCGATTTGGAGATAAAACAATCTAAAATGTTCAAAGCCTTCCAGAGAAAACTGAAAGACAAAGTCCTCAAATCATACGAGCCATAACACAATACACCCTTTTTTTTTATTTCCATAATAATAAATTAATCTATATTCCTATAAAGCAAAATAAAATAATTAAAAAAATGGATAAAAAAGATAAAAGTAAATATTTATCTGTGAGATGAAGATATTTGAGTGTATCAAGATTTTCAATTAGCATAGGGTATTTTATATTTAGTTCCTCGTAGCCCTACATAAAAGAATGCGTAATCTTAGCTGTATATCTATATGTACATATAAATTTATGTCTGAAACTTACTGCAGATAATCTCTGTGACTTTATCTGTCTTTGTTCCAGTAGCTTTAAAATTAATGTAAATAACTTCAATTCTCTGCACTATCGAAAAGATTTATCAGATAACCCCATTCTGCAAATAAGGCATAAAATTTCCTCGTGATTGCCAGGTCTATACTATGTATTTATGTATGGGAAGGCATTAAGTTGCCCATTTATACGTAAGTATATATATATATATATAGAGGGTGTCTCAGAAGTCACGCACCATAGACTTTATTCAGATTTACGAGGTTTACGAGTCGAAATGGTCTATAAGTGATGTTTAATTACAGTACATGTTTGATGATGTTCGACTAATAAAATTAATAGTACGTACAGTTAATCAAAAAGCTATCTTGAAATAATTAAATTGAATGAAGCTACATTAGCCATAGCTTCAATTCAATTTAATTATTTTAAGATAGCTTTTTGATTAACTGTACATACTATTAATTTTATTATTCGAACATTATCGAACATATATTGTAATTAAACATCATTTCTAAACCATTTCGCCTCGTAAACATCGTAAATCTGAATAAAGCCTATGGTACGCGACTTCTGAGACACCCTGTATATATATATATATATATATATATATATATATATATATATATATATGGGATGAATTTCACAATTAAACACGTGAAATAAATGAATGCTGCAAACCCACAAGGAAAAAGAAAAACGATTCCAAACTCTTTCGTGTATTCAGAGCTACACCTTGTCAGGGAATGAAGACAGAAAACAAGGTGCCCATAAATATATACAACGTAGCGGAAACCAAAGCAATTAGCACATACTTAACAAGAGTTAATGAGAGGCAGAAGGAATTTTAACAGGATATTGTCAATCTTATACATTCCCGCACTGTTATTGAAATTGTTTTTAAAATGAATAAATGCACATTCTAGAATATTTCTTTCTATTATATCTCTGTTTTTAACAAGCGCTTTAGAACTATCCCACTTGGTGCTATGATTACATCTATACATATGGTTAAACAAAGCATTGGAATTATTAGCTGTTCTACACGCATATTTATGCTGTTTTACCCTAATATCTAATTTTTTACCCGTTTGGCCTATATATACTGAGTTACATTATGTACATCCAATCGAATACACACATCCAACACCATTTTCCCGGCTATTCTTTATTAGGCATAATTTAACAGTATTATTATATTTAAAGACTACATTGATGCCAATTGCTTTAAGAAAAGTCGGGAGTTATTGAAAATTAACATGGTAAGGTAGGCTAAAGATATTTTTATTTTACGCTCAAATTCCTTTAAAGTTACATTATTAAAATACCTATTCTTGGCTTTCCTAAGACAGTTATCTAAAAATGAAATACGATAACATAATTTAGTGTCAATATTCATGATATTGCATAACTCGGAATCTAAAAATTCTGATGGTCAGAATAAAAATGCACGTAAGAGTTATTATTAGTAGGCTTGCGATAAACTTTAAATTTGAACTGATTAGAGCATCTCCAAATTTTTAGATCCAGAAAAGATAGGCTTCCATCATTTTCTTTTTCAACTGTGAACTTAATAGATGGGACTAAATTGTTGAGCCTACCAAGAAATAAGTCAACATCCAAATTATTAGGCCAAAGGCATAAAATATCATCTATATACCTGTACCAAACTAGGTTAAAATTAACAATCGAAGGCAAAATTCCACTTTCAAAAAATTCCATATATAAATTAGTTAGTACAGGTGAAAGAGGATTTCCCATCGTCAATCCAAACGACATAGCATGAAACTTATTTTCAAACTGAAATTTACAATCTTTGACACAAAGCCTAATTAGCTCAATAAGAGTGTTGTGTTGAACAGGGAAAGAATATTCAGAGATCTTATCTTTTAAAAAATCAAGTACGTCATGAACAGGGACTTTTGTGAATAACGAGCATACATCAAACCTCACCAATTTGAAATTAGGGTCATTAGGAAACTTCAGTTTGTCAATAAGATCCATGCTATTTACAATATGTGACTTAGAAATAGAACCAACTAACGGCGTTAATAAACTAACTAACTATTTAGATAGCTTATAAGTTACGGAGCCTACTGAGCTAACAATAGGCCTCATGGGATTATTAACCTTGTGTGTTTTTTTACCAAGCCGTACAGATATGGTAGTGACGGATTGATACTAAGAAACTGCTGCGAAAACCCATCATAGTTGTTTTTTAATATTTCTCTTAATTTTCTGTTAAACATTTTTTAACATGCTCCAATGGGTCTCTATTTAGAGGTTTGTACGTGTCGCGATCTCTCAATAACGTATTCATCTTTTTAACATAACTGTTTTTGTCCATGATGACGATTTCAGTTTGAAATTTCAGTTTGAAAATAAGTTTTATGCTATGTCGTTTGGATTGGCGATGGGAAATCCCCTTTCACCTGTACTAGCTAATTTATATATGGAATTTTTTGAAAGTAGAATTTTGTCTTCGATTGTTAATTTTAACCTAGTTTGGTAAGGTATATAGATGATATTTTAGGCCTTTGGCCTAATAATTTGGATGTTGACTTATTTCTTGGTAGGCTCAACAATTTAGTCCCATCCATTAAGTTCACAGTTGAAAAAGAAAATGATGGAAGCCTATTTTTTATGGATCTAAAAATTTGGAGATGCTCTAATCAGTTCAAATTTGAAGTCTATCGCAAGCCTACTAATAATAACTCTTACGTGCATTTTTATTCTGACCATCATCCCTCGATTAAATCCTCTATTTTCTCTGCTATGTTTCTTAGAGCATTGAGAGTTGTCAGTCCTGAATTTTTAGATTCCGAGTTATGCAATATCATGAATATTGGTACTAAATTATGTTATTGTATTTCATTTTTAGATAACTGTCTTAGGAAAGCCAAGAATAGGTATTATAATAATGTAACTGTAAAGGAATTTGAGCGTAAAAATATCCTTAGCCTACCTTACCATGTTAATTTTCAATATCTCCAGACTTTATTTAAAGCAATTGGCATCAATGTAGTCTTTAAATATAATAATACTGTTAAATTATGCCTAATAAAGAATAGCCGGGAAAATGGTGGATATACATAATGTAACTCAGTATATATAGGCCAAACCTGTAAAACGTTAGATATTAGGGTAAACAGCATAAATATGCGTGTAGAACAGCTAATAATTCCAATGCTTTGTTTAACCATATGTATAGATGTAATCATAGCATCAAGTGGGATAGTTCTAAAGCGCTTGTTAAAAACAGAGAAACAATAGAAAGAAATATTCTAGAATATGCATTTATTCATTTTAAAAACAATTTCAATAACAGTGCGGAAATGTATAAGATTGACAATATCCTGTTAAAATTCCTTCTGCCTCTCATTAACTCTTGTTAAGTATGTGCTAATTGCTTTGGTTTCCGCTACGTTGTATATATTTATGGGCACCTTGCTTTCTGTCTTCATTCCCTGACGAGGTGTAGCTCTGAATACACGAAAGGCCTTGGAATCGTTTTTCTTTTTCCTTGTGGGTTTGCAGCATATATATATATATATATATATACCACATTTAACTGCAATGACCACGCAGTATATTAATGTATAGAAACGACGTAAGTATAGAGGAGCGTTCTGCACACGAGGAAGAGAAATAACGAACAAATGAAAAATGAGGTGAACCGCCCGGGAATCGAACCCAGGATCTTCCGATTGCCGGTCAGATACGCTATCCATTACACCACGGGCCTCGATCAGTCATAAGTCGAAATTCTCCTACATAGGGCAGAAACCAATGCCCTGAGAGGGCACCCTCGCAAATCGTGAATATACATTTAACTGCAATGACCACGCAGTATATTAATGTATAGAAACGACGTAAGTATAGAGGAGCGTTCTGCACACGAGGAAGAGAAATAACGAACAAATGAAAAATGAGGTGAACCGCCCGGGAATCGAACCCAGGATCTTCCGATTGCCGGTCAGATGCGCTATCCATTACACAACGGGCCTCGATCAGTCATAAGTCGAAATTCTCCTACATACATTCTATACATTAATATACTGCGTTGTCATTGCAGTTAAATGTACATATTCACGATTTGCGAGGGTGCCCTCTCAGGGCATTGGTTTCTGCCCTATGTAGGAGAATTTCGACTTATGACTGATCGAGGCCCGTGGTGTAATGGATAGCGCATCTGACCGGCAATCGGAAGATCCTGGGTTCGATTCCCGGGCGGTTCACCTCATTTTTCATTTGTTCGTTATTTCTCTTCTTCGTGTGCAGAACGCTCCTCTATACTTACGTCGTTTCTCTATATATATATATATATATATATGCAAGGAACCAGAGGAAAAAGGAAAATAAAAAAGAAATCCGAGCGTTTTCGTGATGTATTCACATCTTCAGGGACAAGGGAGCGCCTGGACTTAGTGTTTTACTTTCCTTTTCCCTGTGGTTCTTTGCTTATTAAAAAGATCACGTGCTGTTTATGAATTGTTTGCATATATATATATATATATTATACCGTAACGTCGTAGCAGTTTCGTGCGTTGGTCTCTCATATCATGAAGGTCAAGCTGGTGTCCCCGCCTCTAGGCCTTGCTTGGTGGAGGAGCGAGTTGTTCTCTTGCGCTCTCCACTGCATATAGCCAGGTACACCCAGCTCATCTGGTACTGTCCTGAACCAAGCATCTAGAACGACACCAGATGAGCCGGGTGTACATGGCTATGTGCGGCGGAGAGCGCAAAAGAGTAACTCGCTCCTCCACCAAGTCAGGCCTAGATGTTTGGCCACCAACTTGACCTTCATCAATATATTTATGCATGTGCATGTTATGTGATAAACATGTAAAAATAGAATAATAAATTGCATTATTATTATTATTATTATTATTACCTTTTGTATTTTTGTAATCCGTGTGTCCCTTTCACTTTTCTATTTCCAGTCTTCCTTACTGTCATCTGTCACCCCCTTTCCTAAGCCCCACCTCCTGCCCTGCTTTTGGTCACACCCTACTTATATATATATATAAGGGGTTCCAAAAAACCTTAGCCCCCCCCCATTTGCAGCTTACATGTTTACTTATATCGAAATAGTTTTTAGTGATTATAAAAATATATAAAATTCTTTATTTATTGCAGGTATTAAAATTACTCTAGCTGATAAAGTGATAATATAATGGCTTCTCAATTAATTGGTGATTCGGAGAGGCAACGTGTGATAGATCGCATACGAGCAATAACATTTCGGGAAGCTCGTGATGCTGGAGCCACCTTTATAACACGTTCATGGGTTGCCAAAAAGTTGCGAAGAAGTGAGGACTTCGTCAAAAGAAATTGGAATAAAACTTTGGATGAATGTGAAGTGGATACAACCAAATCTGGGCTCCCAAATTTGCCACTCTCTCAGGAAACAAAGGACATCATTGAAAGCGGTACGCGTAATCGGAAAAACAGCTGTGCTAAACTTTCTAGAGAGATCGAAGTATTGAGAGGAAAGATCGTTAGTGGTGAGATCATTCGACTGTACCGTCATAGGCAAGGTTTAAAGCCTTGGCATGAACTTCCAAAGCCAAGAAAAACTCAACTTAACATCGATGACAGAATGTGGTTTGCCCATTATCTTGAAGATTGGGATGTGGATGATTTCATGCATTTAGCTGTTTCCAATGAATTTTTTGTTTACGTAACACGTCGGCCTAACTACCAAAATGATCGAGTGTGGGCCACAACACCAGATGAAATCGATGACAATGAACATTATCGCGAATTATTAAAAAGTGCAGACTGTGTTGGTGTGTTTGTTTTGTTCACTGCAAAGAAGCTCATGTGGGTGCTGAAGCCAAATGGTCAGAGTTGGGATGGACAGTATTTTCGTGATATTATTCTATCCCAGCATGTCATTCCTTTTCTAAGAAACCCAAACAATGTTATGGATGTCGATCAGGTCACACTTCTGCACGATAAGGCCCCCTGCTTTAAGGCATTAGCCATTCAACAGTTGTTGCGGAACCATGAAATCGATTTCTTTGGAAATGAAGAATGGCCAGGAAATTCTCCTGACCTGAACGTCTGTGAACACATTGGATCAGTTATAAAGGACATGGTTGAATGTCTCTTGTTTCAAGAACCTGCAGCAAATCGATTTTCGAAGGATACAATGACGCAACACATTGAAACTGTTTCAGCAAATTTGCGTAACGATCAAGATCTATTCACGTCACTTTTGGCAAGCTACCCAAACCGAATTCAGGCCGTCTTGGAAGCCAATGGCGGAAACACTAAGTTTTAATTGTTTCTCATTAAATGCAGGATTAAATTCTCTTTTGTAAGGTATGTTTAGTTTTACTGTACCTCTAATGGTTTAGGCCATGGGCGGGGGGCTAAGGTTTAATGGAGCCCCGTATATATATATATTAGGACGGGTCGAAATTTTATATTGAAAAGGTACATATTGTGAGGGGTTTGAATGGAACACAGGAACCCCCTCATAAATTATTTTCGCTGTTTAAAGCCTCCTACCCATGGCACAATTTTTCACTTTTTGACCTATATTGAAGAATATTCCATTTATACGAGACTTACTCTACATTCAGGTTTTTTGATGACGTAAATCTTTATTAACGTATAATATTTTATTTAATAATGTACAGTATTAGGAAAATTAATTAAGTACAACAATATATTCAGAAGAAAAAATTAGAGCCATAATAAATATGCTAAAATTCAATTCACTTTTTCATTGTTCCTTATCACATCAAAAGGGAAAAAATTTTCAATATCATTAGGAAATTTTATTTCATATGTTTCTTACTGATTCCACTGGGCCTTCCATTCAAACTTGGGCAGTTTTCGCCTTGATTCTAATGAGTTTAAGATAAACTTTTGACGGTTGTCATAGCCTATTCTTTCCTGGCATGCCTTTGTTACTAGGTTCACTGCCCTTTCCACACTTTGACTGTGTCATGGAAAAAAAGCTATCTCCAGTGGCTTACATCGAGCCTGTAGTAGCTCATCGTCGCTAAAATTGTTTAGCAGCGGTGGAAGAGTAATGATCTCTTTTTGCCAATCGATCATCTCGGTGTAGTCAGTAGGTTGGAAATTGAGGGTTCGAGGCAACTCAAAGTTTCTGGTACCTGAAAATCCTGTTCTTGAAAGGATGATTTTCTGAATAGCTTGCTCCCTAATTTCTAGTCTCTTGTCAGTTACCATTGATATGAGTATATTTTCTGGGTCGGCAAAGTAGGCGTTATTCTTTAATACTGGTTCTATGATTGATCTATGTTGTTCATCTAAATTTCGAAGCAAGCACATTAAATGCCACAAGTTAATGCACCATCAGTTGCATTACGATGAGATTTTATCCAAAACCACCCTGGAGCATAGAACTGCATAATAATCTTGACTATATCTTGAAGGTTTTTATCGGAATTTGGCGTTGAGATATACTGTATAATCGAAGGACCCTGTTGGCTAGAGTTAGCCAGCGAGCATGGTGAAGGGTACCTGGGGATCGAGTGGACAGATCTTGAGAAGTGTCTCCAGTTTGCACTGCCAGACACATATCATAGAGATATCTTTGATCACTGCTTAGCGCCTTCACATCACTTGCTGGAATTGCTTTAATGTTTTCCTTTACGCCGCGAGAATATTTGACTACCTCCAATTTTGTTAAATCTGTTTTCAGTTTATTTCCAATTGAACCCACAAAAGTATTTGGACCTGTTGTTTTACCATCAATGCCTTTGTAGACGTGCATAAAAGGCAGCTCATTCAAATGCAAGAGGCACACCAACTACTGCACTGGTCTGTTAAGATGAATTTCAACCAGTTTTATGGCTCCACCAATTTTTCCTATATTTACAGGAGTACCATCACACAGTAAAGCTTTGATAGTATCTGTGCTGTTCGAGTCTGTAATAATAGTTATCAACTCTTCTGCTATGCAGCGAGCAGTTCCATTATCTGGTGTGACATGGTCTACATAGATGCTTCCAGGTTCTTTCACAATAACAGTGTTCTTCTTTTATCTTTCCACTTTTAGTTAATGTGTTATCTTTCCTTCCATCAAATCCAAGGCACTCCATCTTCAGATTTTCGGATTTAGACATAAAAGTATTTGTTTCACCCATGCGATTTCTTTCTTTTTCTAATTTCTTTCTGTCAAGCATGTTGGGGTGGTTAAGGATCCCCATATCTTTTAAAGCTGCATTGACTATTGCGGTTGCAGCTCTACAACTTACAAGATAACGATCTGCTGTTAATGCTAGGTTTTTATAGGAGTGCCTGTTCTGAATATTCTGAGTCAATTCTAAATCGGCCTCATAAGCTACATCCTGACTCTCTGAATCTACATCCATGTTTTCTTTGGTATTTTCTATAAATTCCGATGATAAAACATTGGTCGCTTCAGTCATTTCTTCTTGTGCTTTTAGTTGACGGTTTTGTGCTTATTGGGCTCTTGCTAAAGATCTCTTCTTTGTTGAACTAGCTATGCGATCGATTGGTCCTAACTGAATTTTTCTTTGTTTTTGACCCACAAAAGACTCCCATTCTGCCATTGGTATTTTATCCTTACACCTGCAAGATTTCCTATTAATTCCCTTATCATAGCATTCAGAAGAAGATATATCAAACATTTCATCATACTGAGCTACTTTTAAGGCAAAACTTTCATTTCTTCGATGGAACGACACCTTGTTCAATTTTGAGGCTTCTTCTATTAGTCGACTGACTTTAAGATAGATACCTTTGGTGTTAATGGTAGGAAAAGAAAATTTCATCGAAATGTCTTCAATATCTTTTACAACAACCCTGTAACAATCATTAATAGTTGCTGATCCTTTTGATTTAGCTTCTTCACGACGCCGCACAAAAAGGTAGTGTCTCTCAACATCTGCTTTTGAAGGAGTCATGGTTGCTGGGAATTTCGTAGGATATCCAAAGGCTGCATTTGAAGACTTGCTTCTAGTAGTCATAGTTTATATTCAGAAGTAAAATCAAATTATATGTAATTTATAATTTATGATAATTCAAATTATAATTAAAGCAAATGTAAATTATTTGTATTTATCTGAAAAATTATTTCTATTTATCTGAAACATAAAAATATCAAGCATTAAACAAACAACTTATCATGTAACATATAACAACATTAAACATATGCAAATATGAAGATAAAAAAGGGAGGAGGGACATATGATTGGGGTAGTAGGGTAGCACATGCTTGATTTTTTTAATATTTTGTTAAAGTGATAAAAAACCTTCTCACATAGTGTACTTTTTAAGAAATAACATTTTTACCCATTTAAATATATGCAAATATGAGGGTAAAAAAGGGAGAATGGGCATGTGATAGAGGTAGTAGTAGGCCTGTTCAAAAATCAACTTTTTCTTATTTTCATAGGTTTCTGTACATTTTCCCATGCTTTTTGACCTGAAAAAGCCGAAAATCACAACTATTTTGACCTAGGATGTTGGGAAGCATTGCCGCATGGAGCTTTAAATTTTCTGCCTTGAAATCGCCCAAAGCGCCAATTCCGGGGTCCCTTGAATTATGTTTTGCACTTTAACTTTTGATCTAAACAAGATAGAGCAACAAATTAGGTATCAAATGAAAGAGCATAAAATTAAAAATAATAATAATAATAATAATAATAATAATAATAATAATAATAATAAATAATAATTAATAATAATAATAATAATAATAATAATAATTATCTATCATTTTTCAGGAAACAACAGAAACTCAATCAGAATCTAGAAAACCATCTACAAGTTACAACTTCACAATGGCATTAAGCAAGGAGCTGAGGGAGCTCCGTGGGCGCACAGTTGATATCTCAGAACCTCCACGTACTGTCCACAGGCAGGTGTCAACTGGGCCATCTACCAGATCTCTCACTGAAACTTTCCTGGTTGGATACCCTTCAGCTTTTATCAGTGGTTCCCAGCTTCCCACCAACAGACAGGCGTTCCAGTATTTCCTTAATCTTCAGAATTTACCGGAAAATGCAGGGAGGCCCATGGTTCAAGACCTTGCATATGAAACAGTTGAATCTATCATCCCATTCTGGCAGATGGCTAGGATCAAGACAATGACCAAGTACAATGCAATGAAGCTCTTCATGAAACTACATGAGAAACATCGTGCTCTGGTGAAAAGCAAAGGAAGAGCAAGTAACCCTGGACGGAAAAGAGGAGCATTTGTGCTGGAATTAGACAGCCTCTTCGATATAGGAGCTCCAGATGCAATCCAGGAAATACAGAACAACAGACTGTTATCCAGAGAGAAGAAAGATGAGGATATCAGGTTCTACGAAGACCAAAAGACTGAGAGGAAAGGTCATATGTCTGGTCATGACAAGATTTTTGAGACAAGATCCCTGCAGCAAGCAGCGAGGAATGAAAGACTGCAGCATAGACAAGAACAAGGTAAAACTAATTACTTTGAACGTTACAAAAAGTTTTAAGTTTTACTCCATTGCGATATTTAGCATGTACTTAACAATTACTGTCTTAACATGTTGTACTATTTTACAGCTGCAGCAGAACAAGAGGCAGTTGTTCATGTGGATGACATTACCTGGGGTGACTCAACTGACAACGACGCTAACACAGAGGACATGGATTACCATCAGCCTCGTCCTGGATGTTCTCACCATGAAGACACTGTGACTAGTGTGACTTTGACGTTTCCAAGGAAGGTCATGGAATGTGATGTCATCTGCAATACAGCTGATCGTCTTGGTTTATCAGACAATCAAGTTACTGCCATGGTTTCTGCGACCTTGAAAGCTGGAGGGGCTGATCTGGATAACTTCGTCATCTCAACCTCAACAACACGTCGCAACAGAATGCTGTCCAGGTATAATATCAGCCAGAGTCACATGTCCAAGTTTTGTGAAAACCCCCCACAGTACGCTGCCTTACACTGGGATGGAAAGTTGCTCAAAGATGTCTTGGGCAGTGAACCTGGAAGTACCTTAGAGACTTTAGCTGTGCTAGTGTCTGGTCCACCTTCATACACTGAAGGAAAGTTATTGGGAGTACCTGTCATCGACAATTCTTCTGGCACAGCTCAGGCTGAGGCTTCAATGGATTTACTGGAGACATGGGAACTTACGGATAATATTACTGCCCTTGTTTTTGACACTACATCCAGTAACAGTGGAGTTCACAGAGGAGCTGCCAAACTGCTAGAGAAAATGCTGAACAAAAAGGTGTTTTATCTGGCCTGTCGACATCACATCCTGGAAATCCTAGTAGGAGCAGTTTGGGAGAAGCTGTTTGGGAAGGTGAAGGGGCCAGATAATCCCTGGTTTGAGCATCTGAAGGATGTTTGGACGGACTTGTCCAAGGAAAACCCAAAGATGCTGGCTATCAACAGCAAATGGCTGAAGGAAAAGAAGAAGAACAGTGAAGAAATACTCCTGGAGTCGACCAGGCGCCATTCATCAGGCCAGATGGATGGCCAGAAACCTGTACTCCATGAAAATGCTGATGTTTGCAGATCAACTTGAGTACGACGAAGACACTGTATCAAAGCTGGAAAGACTCAACACCTTCCTTGCGCTGTTCTACACTCCTGTATAGATGATGTCAATGTCTGCTGCAGATGCTCCCGTGAATGATCTAAGTCTAATCCAGGACATGTTGAAGTACAAGAAAACTGACCCAGAGCTTGCTGATGCAGTACTTAATAAGATGGAAAACCACAAATGGTACCTGACGCAGGAAGTCGTGCCATTTGCCCTGTTCAGCAGTAGATTGAGTGACACATTGAAGCACGACATTGCTGCCCAGTTACATGCCACTGAGAAGCCAGACAGCTTCAGAACAGGAAAGCCTCTATTCCAGAGAGTCACAGCTAAGACCACCCTGGTTGATCTCATTGGCCCAGAATCACATTTCCTGCTGGACACACTGAACATTGGATCCGAGTGGCTTCTGGAACCTGTCACGTCTTGGCCACAGAATGAGGACTACAGAAAAGCGTTGGACTATGTTAAGAATCTGAAAGCGGTGAATGACATTGCTGAACGTGGTGTCAAGATGATGAGCGACTTTGCAAATGTCATAACAACAGATGCCAAGCAAAGGGACTATCTCCTTCAAGCTGTGGAGTTCAACAGACGCCGCTTTGACAGCTTCAAGAAACAAACTCTCAACAACTGACTGTGTAAATGTCATTATGAAATTAATCATCATGTAATGCTTTCACTTCTTGATCGATTAGACTTGTGACAAAATGTTAATCTCAAATTTGTGTCATGAATAAGGCGCCTTGTCTGCCTTGAGTGTGAGAAAACGAATTTTGTGATATTTCTGAAATCTTTGTATGTACCAATGTGCCATTTCTTGTTCCAAGACTATCATAATTGTATAAGTTAGAAAGAGGATTAAAAACACTTTAATTTAGTGCCTATTTTGTTGCTCTATCTTGTTTAGATAAAAAGTTATAGTGCAAAACATGATTCAGGGACCCCGGAACTGGTGCTTTTGGCCGATTTCAAGGCAGAAAACTTAAAGCTCCATGCGGCAATGCTTCCCAACAACCTAGGTCAAAATGGTTGTGATTTTCGGCCTTTTCAGGTCAAAAAGCATGGGAAAAAGTACAGAAACCTATGAAAATAAGAAAAAGTTGATAAAATGAAACTTCTCACATAGTGTACTTTTTAAGGAATAAAAAATTCCCATTTTCGACCGGCCTAATATATATATATATATATATATATATAATTATTTCACGGAAGTAACACGTGAATATTATTTATGATGAAAATAACCAGGAAGGAAAAGAAAACACGAATGGTGCTCAAGCGCTTTCGTCTAATGACGATGATATATACAGGGCGTCCCAAAAAAATGTATACACACTTTAACAGCTGATAGCTCAATTGATGTTTCTTTCTTTCCAAGTTAAACCCATTAGAATTAATAATGGCAGTCAGACTAAGCTTTGAACAAAGGAAATTCATTCTAAAATGCTACTGGAAGTGTGAAAACGCAGTTGAAGTGCAAAGACAGTTTAGGAGGGAGTTTCAAACAGATCCACCAACGCGACTTACCATCACTCGAATTAGAGATAAGTTTGAAGCCGATGGAACTGTTCAGAATGTCCACAAGAAGCGTTCCGGAAGACCACGGACATCGACAAGCCCCACAAAGCAAGAAAGAGTACTGGAAACGTATCACCAAAGTCCAAGAAAATCTGTGCGGCAAGCGAGTCGTGAGGTAGGAATTTCAGAATCGTCTGTCCAACGCATTTTGAAGCGCTGTCAATGGAAAAGTTACATTCTAAGATTAGTCCATGCTATTAATGAAGATGATCCGGACCGAAGAGTGGAGTATTGCGAGTGGTACTTGGCACGATGTGGATGTGGATTTGACGAAGGGGTTTCGTAGAATACCCTCCGCGTTCACCAGACCTCACACCACTAGACTTTTTTTTATGGGGATACTTAAAAGACAAAGTCTACGCTATAAAACCTGCAACAGTCGCTGAATTGAGAGCAGCCATTGAACGAGAATGCACACAAATACCAAACGAAATGTTTCGTGATGTTTGCGATTCCATTGCTTCGCGTTATCAGCAGTGCCTGGACCAGAACGGACGTCAGTTTGAAAACAGGCGTTGACAAAACAATTAAATAATGTCTGTAGATTCTATTACATTTTGAAAATGAAATGTATTTTAATAAACACTGCCTTTATAAGTATTTAAAGTGTGTATACATTTTTTTGGGACGCTTTATATATATATATATATATATATATATATATATAATATATATATATATATTATATATATATATATATATATATATATATATATATATATATATACACACATCAATGATCTTGTCAGTCGCAAATGATGAAGACCTTAGTATAGACCGAAAGCTTGTGCTATAATAAATCCTTCACTCCCTAATCCAACTTTCTGTAATTGACAATACTGAGTCTACGCTTGTTTTCTAACGAGTGTCAATAAAAGGTTTCAGCATTATGTTCTCAAACTTAACCCGTTCATCTACTCACCTATTAGCTAGCTGAAATTCTCTTTATATCACCTACGTATTTCCTCATCTTGCGCTAACATACTGCTATTCTTATCTTTCATCTTACAAGTCATTTCACCAGACTGACTTTTGCACTTCCTCACTTTTTTTCAGAATGACTTCCAATTCTCCGAATATTGCTCATTCATCTTCCTTCCAGTCTTCATATACTCTATATTTTTACTTCTCTTCACCACTCGTTCAACATTTCTTGCATTTTTTGTAAAACTCACTATAGATTCACCTTTCATTGCTGCTTAGTTGAATTTATAACATTTTCTCATATCCTTTCTTCTTTTCTGTAACTGCATTCTTTACCTCATCGTTCCACTTTACACTTTTATTTCCTTTCTCTTCATTTCATACACGCCTACATCATCAGATGCATTCGCATTCCACAACCTCTGTCGTACCTTCATTTGTTCATCATCTCTCTCTCTCCACATTTTTATGTACTCGGTTGTCACTTCATTCGAATTGAGCTTTCCAACTTTTATTCTCTACGTTTCTCCACTGAATCTTTTCTCTTTATACCAAAATACCAATAAATTAACTTTACTCAGTACAAGCATATGGTCTGGCAAACCTCCACTCAACAACTCCTACAGAGCCTCGTGTCACTAATGCATAATCTATCATACGCTTCTCCCCTGGCATATACAGGGTGGGCGGAAAGTAGCTCCCTATTTGGATTGGTAAAAAAACACGTATATTATCCATTTATTTCAGAAGAAATAATATGAAAAGGTAGGCATACATGGTAGGTTTTCTCTAAAATTCAATGTGGGCTCCAACTCTTTCCACCGCTTCTGGAGCCGCCCAGGAATGGCGTCCACTGACTTTAGCAGGAACTCCGGCGGGATGGAGGCATGACTTCCCGAATTCGGTCCTCCAGTTCTTCCAATGTCCTCGGTTTGGTGCGGTAGACTTCTTCCTTTACCCACCCCCAAAGAAAGAAGTCGCACGGTGTCAAGTCGGGGCTCCTGGCTGGCCATTGATGTGGACCACGACGACCCATCCAACGCCCAGGGAAGTGGGCATCCAGCCTCACGGACAACAATGGCCAGCCAGGAGCCCCGACTTGACACCGTGCGACTTCTTTCTTTGGGGGTGGTTAAAGGAAGAAGTCTACCGCACCAAACCGAGGACATTGGAAGAACTGGAGGACCGAATTCGGGAAGTCATGTCCTCCATCCCGCCGGAGTTCCTGCTAAAGTCAGTGGACGCCATTCCTGGGCGGCTCCAGAAGCTGGTGGAAAGAGTTTGGAGCCCACATTGAATTTTAGAGAAAACCTACCATGTATGCCTACCTTTTCATATTATTTCTTCTGAAATAAATGGATAATATACATATGTTTTTACCAATCCAAAATAGGGAGCTACTTTCCGCCCACCTGTATATATATATTATATATATGAAAATTATTTCACGAAAGTAACACGTGAAAAATATTATGATGAATAAAACCACGAAGGAAAGGAAACACAAAATGGTGCTCAAGCGCTTTCGTCTAATGACATCCTCAGGAACACTGAGGTACATAAAAGGGTTACAGCCTATATATAGGTTACAGAAAGAAAAAAAAAGAAAATAAATAACATACATACATACATATATATATATATATACATACATATCTATCTATATATACAGGGCTATTCAAAGTGATTCATCCAATTTCAACTGAGAATACTTCCGTACCTATCAACCGTGCATCAACTCGGCATACACCACATGAAAGAGGAAATATCTGAGTTTTACAAGATCACCGCGAGAGGGCTCCAAAGTCACGCCATGGCCTAGCCTAGCAACAAACAGTCAGTGTGAAAATGGCATCCACACAGCAGAAGGCATTTTGTGTTGCAGTTTTGGTGCTCCACATCTGGCCTCCTAGGTCGCCGGATCTTACACCATGCAACTTCTTCCTTTGGGGGTACGTTAAGGATACTGTGTACGTGCCACCGTTGCCCACATCTTTGGATGAGCTCTGAACTCGCATTGTTACTGCCGTAGAGTCAGTGACAACGGACATGCTGGAGCGAGTATGGGAGGAATTCGACTATCGTGTCGATGTTGCTCGTGTAACTAGGGGAAGTCACATAGAGCATTTATGAGGTGAGAGACAAAATTTAGACTTTTTCTTTTGGTTGATGTATCACAAATCACTCTGTATTTGTAACATTAAAAAATATTCGCATTTGAAATCAGGTGAATCATTTTCAATAACCCTGTATATATATATATATATATATATATATATATATATATTATATATATATATACACATATGCAATAAACGGAGAAGTAAAAATAAAAATTAAAAATTAAAGATTATCAGATTTGTAAGGAAAAATATCGATTTTTAGCACAAGATCAAATTAATTATAAAAATACAAATTTATACTGGAAATCTGCCCGGGTTTTAACACTTTGCCTTTTATGGTCAAGTTTCGATATATATAAAATAAAATGAAATTAAAAGTTAATAAAGTAGCATACAAGTTTACCAAAGATTTAGCGTTCTACCCTTCTTATCTAAATCTGTTTTGAAGGAATTCAAAACAACAGGATCGAGTTGAAAAAGACCTTTGCTTATGTTGAAGTTATTTGAAAGTTGGATAATGGCAGTTGGATAATTCCAGTCCGGAATACATCGATGCCGAATTGGAAAAATCAACGGTATTGGAAGTGATCTGTGTTATCCATCTGCGTTTATGGAATCTTGTCTCAACAAGGCAAAACGAACTTTCTATCGTGTCAATAATAACACTCGTACTTTGTCAAAAATATTTTAGTACTTCCATTTTTCCCGGGCTTTTTGGCATTGCTAATGTACTTAAACTTTTGGATTAATGTAGTATTTTCATATAACAATATTGTGAAAATATCATAGTAAAAAATAGCCCTACCAATAATCAGGCATTATCTATAAAATTGGTTGTAAACAATGTGATTCCTTTTACATAGGTCAGACGGGAAAGGATTTGCACACACGTATAAAAACCATCAATATTCCGTTAGAACAGGACAGTTGTCCAGTGCCCTTTTTGTCCATTTGTCAGAGTTATCCCACTGTATTGATTGGAATAATGCTTCAGTTTTTATTCCACTCTAGCAACATTGTTAATAGAAATATTCTTGAGTCTGCCATTATCCAACTTTCAAATAACTTCAACATAAGCAAAGGTCTTTCAACTCGATCCTGTTGTTTTGAATTCCTTCAAAACAGATTTAGATAAGAAGGGTAGAACGCTAAATCTTTGGTAAACTTGTATGCAACTTTATTAACTTTTAATTTTCATTTTATTTTTATATATATCGAAACTTGACCATAAAAGGCAAAGTGTTAAAACCCGGGCAGATTCCAGTATAAATTTGTATTTTTATAATTAATTTGATCTTGTGCTAAAAATCGATATTTTTCCTTACAAATCTGATAATCCTTTAATTTTTAATTTTTATTTTTACTTCTCCGTTTATTGCATATATATATATATATATATATATAATAACTTATATATAGATATGTATGTATATATATATATATATGTATTTATGCATGTTTTTATTTTTCTTTTTTTTCTTCTGTAACCTATATAGGCTGTAACCCTTTTATGTACTTCAGTGTTCCTGAGGATGTCATTAGACGAAAGCGCTTGAGCACCATTTTGTGTTTCCTTTCCTTCGTGGTTTTATTCATCATATTATATATATATATATATATATATATATATATATAACACACACATATATATCACACACACACACACACATATATATATATATATTATATATATATATATGACCACTCAAGTGTATTATGTTGCATAATTATTAAAATATGTGAAAAAATAAATATTTTATTGCCAGTGATGTGCTCGAAGGAGTTAACTAATGGACACTTATATTCATTTGATGAACGTTGCATTTCATCGACACAATAACTTGACCTCACTTGACGTAATCCACAGAACAATTCCAATTGAGATGTCACGTTGACGAAATGTCGTACACTTGGTCGAAGTTCAGAACATCCAGCTGAGGTTTCCTCTTTCAGACCGTCTCCCATTGAAAAGAACTTTCAACATTCAGCTGATATTTACTCTTTATTTACTCTGACATTTATCCTCAAGTTAAGAGCAATTAAACCTTTAAACAATTTAAACAACAAGAAATTTCTTGCATTGTATTGAGTCGTTAATGGAAGTTCTAAATACTTCCTTCCTTGTTGCCATGAAATCAACTAGTTTAATTGGTTTCTTTCGTAAACTTAAACTTTTATATAAAACTGCATTAACACGTTCGCTACCGACTAAGAGATAACTCGTAGCACCATCCGTAATCTATGTTGCCACTACGAGATAACTCATGTCTCATAGTAAACTCTTTTGGTTTTTATGGTCCCATGAAAAGTGTTAATCAGAATTATTGATCTCAAACGTCTTCAGTGACTTTGTGCAAAAAATTGTAATAACTTTCTAAACAAACGTAGTTTGTTTTTATGAACATTTGAAATTGTTGACAATTTCCCAAATACATTTCTTGATATTGTACTGGAATTTAATTTAGAGCAATCTAGAAAAAATAAAACTTTATAAGGGCCTGTTGGCAGTAGGCCTGCAATAATAAAGTAATTGAGTTAATTGAGGAGTTTAAGAAGGGTCACCAATTTGGTCTTTCGACCAAATAATAATGTATTTATGAAGGAGTTAAGAGGCTTGGTAATTTTGTTTAATTACCAAAAATAAAGGATAATTATTTACACTGAATAACAGTGAGTTACAGTGTATTGTGCAATGTTACGAAGTATTATTGACAATAAGGAGTGATTTTACACAGTCAAGAATTAAATAATACAATGGTGTTAAGAATATAATTAACGTAACAAAATATTATGGTATTTTAACACACTCTGATAAGCCTACTTATGGTCGAAATACGCGAGTTCAGTTTTTAATGGTATTAAAAAGACACTTCGTTTTGCCAATGCGGTTAAGCTAAGAGCGAGTTATAGGCTATGGGGCAAAGTAGCCCACCACGACATAGTAAAACACTGTAGGCCAAATCTGTTGAACCTATGCAAAAACAGTTACAGACACTGAGTTTGTGAGAAAGGTATAGGCTGTGAGACTTGAGATGTTTATGCGATGGTGCTTCATGATGAACTCACTTTGAATTTCACTCCTTAATGGCATGAGAAAATACTTCCTTGCGTCGACGAAGAATGGTTGTTTTCTTCCAAACGTAAACACATGAAATTCGACTCGGCGAGAAAGCCCCAGAAGTTTTTCGTGAAGATTTCTAACGCTGGTGCAAATTTCTCATCTTTTGTTGAAGTAGTTTGTAGTGAGAACCAAAGGGTTTCTTCTGAAGGTTTTCTGATGCAAGTGCGAGTTTTGACCTTTTGTGATAACATTCGATTGAGAAGGTGTTTACTAATAAAATCCGACGAAGGAAATGTTTATGCATTCCTCTATACATCCAGAAGAACGTGCCAAAACGTTTCACCTAATTGCTTGAGACAATGTCAAGAAAAAGGAGTTTTAATTCGTATTCGTCAAAAAGCAAAGAAAGGGATATAATATAAAATTATATAAAACAACATTCGAAATGCAGCAAATAAACATTTTTACAATGTTTATAATCTCAGATAAAATTTGTATTTTTCTAAAAAACCGTTTTCGACTAAATAAAATGGAACCATTATAATATACATATACATATATATATACACTGTGTGTGTGTGTATATATATATATATATATCATCATTAAGACTTTGGTCTTTTCAATGAAGCTTAAAACCTATTTTAATTTTTTTGCCTAAAGGATAAATTGGGCCATAATTTTATTACAAAACTCTGAGGTTTTACCTAATTCTTGAGATGTTATTTATTTGATTGCGTTCTAAAAAAAAAAGAAAAAAAAAGAGAATTTATTATCAAATTTAAGAGAAAACTTTCCTAATTTTTTTTTCGAAAATTTAGGTAAAATATATTTAAAGTTACATAATTCTTTCTCAATAGTCCGCAAGCTTTATTCCTTTTTTAAATATGTAATGGATGTCAAAGTATGATAGTTCAGGTTTTTCTTAGCTATTATTATTATTCTTACTCATTCATCTTTAAAGTATTTTCTTATAAAATAAATTTCGACTCAAGTATATTCCTTAATTACACGCAGTCGATGAAGTAGAGTATACTGTCTTTATATATTATATATATGAGGGGTCTCGAGTCTTAAGGTACCTAAGCGCCAAAATTAAAATTCGTCAGAAATCGCCTCCAAAGTTCAGCAATATGCTGGCAATAGTATCTCTTTTATTAATTGAGCTAGAACGTTCATTTTGGCCAAATTAGAGTTCTAAGTATGCTAATGAAGATGTTGATGAGTTTTTTGGAATAGATTTTCATATTTTATATTTTATATATATATTTTTTAATTTTTTGATTTTCTTATTATGCCGAACTTTGGGTGAACTTTTGGCTGGCGATAGAGGTGAAAAAAGTAGCTCGCTTCATAAGGTTTTCAACATACTTCTAGTGTCGTAAGGTCATTATAACCCAAACCACGCGATAGAGGAAGGGTGAAAATAGTGATATCCATCAAAAACACGTTTTCACCTGTGGTGGCGCTTAGGTACCTTAAGACGCGCGACTCCTCATATACTCGGCTTGATTCGAGTCTGAGTTGTGGCTTTCATCGGAACTGAAATCCAGCGCACATAAGCACGTTTATGAAACATTTATTAAACATTTATAAACACACAAAAGTACATTCACTAAACTTTCATAAAATTTACCTAATGTTCATTAAACGCTTAGTAAACGTACAAAAGTACTCTCACTAAATGTTTCTAAATGTTTGGGAAATGTTTAAAAACATTGTGAAGACGTTTAATAAATTTTAAAGAAGTTTGGTAAACGACCATTGTTTCAAAGGAAGATTGTCAGATTGCGCAAAAAAAATGTCCCATGAGTAAATTTCGAACTTGTCAATGTGGCTGAAGGGGTTCATGCAGCCCTAAACAAATTAGCGAAAAATGTCACAACGCTTGACAAGTTTATGCATGCCGAAAATCTTCATTGATTCAATAAGTATTATTTCTAGTGACTTTATATGAAAACTTCTTGTGTGCCACTATATTAACGGGCATAAATGGGTATATTGAGTCATACAAAAGATTTAGTAACTTAGAAATAAACTATTAACTTCTTTGAGTACAAAGGTAACAGAACACTGCCAATGCGGTGCCGTGCCAGTCAATACTGCCAAATGTTGTCGATAAATAAACCAACATCCTTACAACCTGCCTATTGAGGCACTTACTTTGAACAAGGACCAATCATGTCACTGATGTTTTTACTGCGTTATTTGGGCTCAACTCTAGGAAGGAGTACAGTCCTGATGGGGTCCCTATGCTTGTTCCCAAGAACTGTGCTTCTGTGCTGACACCCTTCCAAGGCACTCTTTCGTCTTTGTCTTTCATCTGGTATTTTTCCTTCCTGCTGGCAGTTCGCTCTCATTCAGCGTATCCCCATAAATGGTGACTGCTCTCAACCCCCCAACTATCGTCCAATTGCCTTGATTTCTTGCCTTTCTAAAGTTTTGGAATTTATCCTTAATAAGAAGATTCTTAAATACTCACAACCTTCTTTCAGATCATCAGTATGAGTTCCGCAAGGGACGCTCTACTGGCGTCATCGTCAGGATTTCGTTGAAACCTTTTCTATTGCGCTAACATATCAAAAACTTTTAATAGAGTCTGGCCAAACTGCGCTCCTTCGGTTTCTGCCCTCCTATCTGTGCCTTCATCTTTGATTTCCTTTCTGGCCGAGCTATAGCTGCAGTTATAGATTCCTACTACTGTTCTCCTAATTCTATTAACAGTGGTGTTCCTCAGGGTTTTGTCCTGTCAATCACTTTTTTCCTTTGATTTATCAATGATCTATTAAGTCGCACTTCTTGTACTATCCACTCCTATTCCGATGATTTCATCCTTCACTTCACCCGCTTCACAAAGCGTCCCTCTCAAGTCAATCCATGCTTCTTGTGAGACGGCTATGGCGCACTTGATCTACTCTCTCTGATTGGGACAGAGAAAACCTTGTGACTTTATGTGCCTAAGGTGACCAGAGTCCCGATTTTGGGCGGGACAGTCCCGAATTTATGACATGTGTCCCTCTTTTCAAAATGTCCCGAAAATGTCCTGCATTTGTAGCAAATTTTCATAAATGTCCCGCTTTATTAAAATTACTGTTACATTAGACATTAGATGTCCTTTATGAATTAATAGAATTATGCCACATTCCGAATTCCGAATTCCAAATCTAAATACTAACTTGCAAACTGAACTGGTACGATACATGTCGCCGTGCGGCAGTGCCGTGATTCCTGACTAGCGTTTCAGTGTTTCATTAGCGGCCTCTGTGTAAAGTTGTGTTGTAGTGTAACGCTTTTATGTTTTTATGTTTGCTTAATTAATAACCTTAATTAATTTTTATCCCTGCATCCTTTTTCTTTCTTTTGCAGCTAGGTTAAACTTTTTCGTTTGAAGGATAAGGAAAGTTATTAATTGTATCATACGTAAGGTCGTAGGCCTAGTTTGACAACACAAAATGTCTAAAACTAAAAAAGTGTACATTTAATGCACATCTGCAGTCTAAATATCCATTTATTAGAAAAACAACAACAACAGAAAGTGATGTACGGTGTGAGAAATGTAGAAGTGACTTCAGCATTGGACATGGTGGGATTAATGATACTACTAAGCATCTTGGCTCAAAAAGACACAATCGGTTGATATCGTGCTTCATCTAGTAAGCTAGTGAGTGATTATTTTAAAAGTGTGACGCCTAGTAATAAGGATTTAGAAGTAGCTGCTGCTGAGGGTTTGTGGGCTTACCATACAGTCAGGGAAATTTCAAAGCTTCAGATCTACTGACTGTGCAACAAAAATTTTGAAAACATGCTTTGAACCAAAATTTTCATGTGCCAGAACAAAGTACGGAAGCGATTGTTTCAAATGTATTTGCACCACATGCTGAAACAGAATTAAAAAACAATTAAAGGATGCTCATTGCATAACATTGCTAACTGATGCAAGCAACCATGGAAGCATCAAGCTGTTTCCTATTTTAATTCGTTTCTTTCAGCCATATGAAGGTGCTCAAGTGAAGCTTATTGACTTTAAATCTCAGCCTGGAGAAACCTCAGATATTGTGGTGAAATATTTAACTAATATTATTGAAGAGCATGACCTGGGCAGAAAATTAGTTGCTTTCTGTGGTGATAACACTAACTGTAATTTTGGTGGTGCTGCAAGAAAAGGAGTGAATAACATTTTCAGGAAGCTAAATGACTACATTGGTAGAGAACTAATTGGGATTGGTTGTTTTGCACATATTGTACATAATGCTGTTCAGTCTGCTAGTGACTGTCTGCCAATTGATGTGGAAACAGTGGTTGTAAAAATATATTCATATTTCTACATCTATACTGTTCGAGTAGAAGAGCTGAAAGAGTTTTGTGATTTTGTGGACACTGAATATAAACAGTTACTGGGATATAGTAAAACAAGGTGGTTGGCATTAATGCCTGCAGTTGAAAGAATACTCAAGTTGTTTCCTGGTCTAAGATCATACTTTCTGAGTCAAAGCAAGTGTCCAGTGATACTGAAAAACTTTTTGAAAACCCACAATCAGAGATCTGGCTTAACTTTGTGCACTGTCAAGCAGCCACCTTTCACCAAGTGGTTTTAAGGATTGAGGGTGAACATATATCAGTTGTGGAAGTGATGAGTGCAATTTCTGATCTGAAGGATAATTTGCAATCAAAGAAAGATAATGTGTTTGTGCCACTCTCAGTCAGGAGTCTTGTAAACAAAACTTGAACAATGGGTTGAATAATCTAATGATTCCTTATCTGTAAAGAAATATTAGTTGAGTTTTATGACACATGTGTTAAGTACTTGGATCAGTGGTCGGGTCACTTGCCAAACGTTGAGTGTATGCAGTGGGCTTTATTAAAACAAGTTCCAAAGTGGTCAGTTGTTGAGAAAACAATGGAGTTTGCTGCTGAAAAACAACTATTTGACCCCAAATTTGACAATGAATTATTTGATGAGTTCACGTGTTTTGCAAAGTACATTAGTGATGAGAAAGTAGCAGAGTGGAATGCATCTAAATTATCAACAGACCAGTGCTGGGTGGAAGTATTCACTCATTTCAAAGCCAGAGATATCAATCATCAACGAATGTCAGTATTAGTTCAGTTCATACTCTGTCTTCCAGGAACTAATGCTTCGACTGAACGTGCTTCCTCTCAAATGAATAAGACGTGGACATCTGAGAAAGCACAACTGAAAGTCTCAACTCTAAAAGCTTTACTTTTAACTAAAATAAACTTCAATCAAATCTGTATGGAGTTCTACACTATGTTGAAATCAACTCCGGAGTTACTTCAGAAGATTTCATCTCCTGAAAAGTACGGGAATTGAAAAGCAAGTACGATGATATTGTGTGTTGGTATGTCATAGATATAAGCCATTCTCAGTTGAGTTAATTTTTTTCATAATTATATACTCAAGAGAAAAATACAAGCAGTGAAGTAATAATCATGTTCCATATATATATGAGTTAGAGAAGTGTCCCGCTTTTGGCTCCTGAAAATATAGTCATTTAGTTTATAACTCCAAAAATAGAAAAATGTTCCCCTTTTTGCTCCTAAAATTATGGTCACTTTATATATGCCTCAAAAACCCAGTTCTTTCATCTGTGTACTCGTCACAATCTTCCAAACGACCAAGGCCAGATTTAGACCTGTGGAGGCCGTGAGGCAACTCAGACTGTGGGGGCCCTTATCTCTTTTCAAGCCTAGAATACCTTGAAAAAATATAGTTTTAGATGCAGATTTTGTTATGCATGTTTACTTCACAATAGAAAAATAAATACACAATATTAACTGTAAGCTTTTCATGCTTTGATAATTAACAATTCATTTATTATGCCTGAGAAGTCAAGGCTACCAAGTACATCACTTTCAATACACAGTTAATAAAGACAATTCAGTCTTTTTTGGGTTATTGTTGCGCGCAAATCGTTCTTGATTAATATTCTTCAACTTTGAAAAACACCTTTCACCTAAAGAACTGACTATCATGAGTGACATACATCCGAAGAATTTCCACATTTGGAAAGGTTGATCTGAGATTCTTGTTCTGGATAAGGAGATACATGAAGTGTGCATTGTCGATTTCATCATGATCATTCTTCTCCTCCAAAAATAATTCATAACCGTGCGAAACTGAACAAGTTCATTACCGAGACACTCTTCCATATTACCAAAATAAAATTGAACTGATTTACCTGACACTTCCTGAATTGCGTGCGTTCACCCTTGGCCCCTTCTTCCTGCAATAAAAGAACTTTTATGTGCATGGTAATACTATCATTACCGTAGAAAAAAGTTTTCTACAAAGCATTAGAAAAATCTTTTTTGAACACTGGATCTAGGTTTACTTTTAATGTAAGTCTGAGCCTCATTAACTATTGAATAAATTAACAAAATCCACCAAAAGAGGATTTTACCCAACTTAAGTTCCAAGAAAAAACAAAATACATACTATATTATTGTTTCTTTAATCATACCGGAAGCAACAAGCTGGTCAGACATATTTATTTCCTCTTGAGCGTGATAACAAACAATGATGATGGTTCTTGCTGTGACCCAATAGGGAGGGGGCCGGCCAACCCCATGCCCGCGGGCCAAAAGTTGCCCGTTTGACTTTTGGAGGTTCCCCGCCTCGGAAATATTAAATAAAAAATATATTAATTCTATAAAAAATTAAAATAAATAAAAAATTAAATAAAAAATAAATAAAAAAATAATTATTGTATGCACAATCAGTGATATATACTGTTTGTTTTAGACGCCAATATTTCCCTACCCTTCAGAATCTTAATGACTTTTCTACCACCTCGACGTTGTTTCTTGTCGATCGCTTTACCACACGGAACATTGTATTCAGAAGTAAGTTTTATTTGTAATTTTTAAGATTTTGTATTTGGCAAAAGTTTAGTATAAATTTACTTGATAAACGGTTATTTGCAGTTATTAATTGTGATATTTTAATGCTAATGATAAAATATTAAGGTGGCCCGCTTGACTTTTGATTTTTATAAAGTGGCCCGCTGACAAAACAACTTGGCCGGCCCTGTAATAGGGCATATCATGCTCTGGGTTCAGGGTTGAAATTTTCGAGAACCAAAGTGGCTAATATGTATTCCTATGTAAAAAATAATTCTAAGATGGGTTTATTATTTGCAACTTTTCCAAAAAATCTCATTTTCATGGTCAAAATTGCGATTTTCTGATTTGAAGGCTGCCTAACGCAGCCTCAGGGCACCCAAACCAAAGTGCGCAGCTGTTCTGCATATGATTTAGTCTAAAAGCTGCTTTTCTGACCTCATCCTTGCTTTATTGTGTGTTTCAACACCTCCTCTGGGTGCTGAAAAAATGTTTAGATTTCACGTAAAACTTAAGAATTTTAAGTTTTTCTTCAAAGAATAGCCGCGGCTCACCAGCTCTACTTCGATCGAGTAGCGGGAGACTTACCACATCCACGAGTAGGTTTATACGCCTATTCTTCCTGGATCCCTGAAAAGCGTGGCCTCATAAGATCTTATATTATGATCTTATGAGGACTTTCAGTTCTAATGAGCATTAACGATGGCTTCAGCCTCTTCATCAGCCACTCGAACCTGAAAAGCTCTTAAGTATGTCCTGCTTCGATCTGAACACTGGGAGCATTTCTCGATGGTCTATCCTGGCTCTCACCCACCCATCTCTCCTCTCATGACCGTACACAGCTTGGGAAGCAGTTGAGACTTCCTGTACAGCTCTCTCGCAGGACTGAGCATGAACAGAGAAAGCGTCCACTTTGAGTGGAGTTTTCCTGAGATCCTCAAGCTCAGTCAAGGTCATCTTGCAGGTGAAAATAGGCTCGTAAATATTCTTTGATTCCCAGTTGATGAGATCCAGGTGAAGTGGCTTGCAGATTGACTTTGGGATTTTTATGGGGCCTCACTGTCGTATCACCAAAGTCTCTTCCTTCTCTGATCTTCTCTGTCTGGCTCACAGCAAAAGCTCTCTGATGTTCATCCTCACTGCACAGGAATGAAGCCAGGATGTTCTCAAGGAGTGCGTGGTAAGCTCCTCTTATCACTGCAGCAGAGATGATGTTCCTGACCTCGGTAGTCTGGTTCCTCAGCAGCCTCAGGCTTGAAAAAACATGTGCAGGACCAAATTTGAGGTGGTGCTTCACTTTGATGTCGTAGTATATTTCGAAGTAGAAGTTAAGGCAGGACTTCACGAGGACCTCGAGCCTCCTCAACACCTCCCCCTTCAGTCCGTGCTCCCTCATCCACAACAGCAAGATGGCCTGTGCAGTAGTGAGCCACCTGGATTGGTTCAGAGGTCCGCACTTGAGACCAGCCAACTGTGGACTGAGACTTCCACACTTGATGGCTTTGATCAGAAGATAGCAGTTGTGCTGGTCTGTGGAGAGAGATTTGACTATCTCTACTGGCAGCTCAATGATATCTTCAGTTCCTTCCATTGGTTTGAAGTTGAAGTTGACCTTAAGTTCATTCACTTCCTCAAGAAGTTTTCCAATAGGCCCACTGAAGCCTGACCGGGGAGTTACAGGGCCGTCCAGCTTGATGATTAAGTGCCTCAGGGGAGGCTCGTTCACATGGAGCTGGCAGATCACCCAGTGGCACTTGCGACCTAGCACCTTCTCCAAAAGGGCTATGGCGCCTCCAGACCACCCCGTGTTCGTGTTGGTAGAGTCTCCTCCAATCATTACAAGGCTCTCGTCAGCTCCGTGATCCAGAAGCCACTCATGTAGGCCCTGAGCGATCTTATGAGCAGGCTTTTCTCCTTCCTCAGGTTCCTCGGGAGTGAAATGGAAGAGGTACTTTCTTTGAGGCTCCCACGTGATAGTGTAATGCTCCTCGATCACTTTGCCAGGATGAAATCTCCCTGTCACTTCGTCATATTTCAACACCTTTGTGTTCCTATCCTGCTTGCCATCAAAGAATATCCCAGAGATCTTCTCCTCCTCTGACCTCCGCGTGAGAGCTTCAACTGATGAGGCCATTACTTCCTCCTTGGCCCTCCAGACTCTCATGCCATCTATCATATTATAACTGGCGTAATTGCTCAGAGCCATCTATTGAGAGAATGTTGAACTTCGCCTTCTGCGTCCAAATGGTTACAAAGATTCAAATGGAGTAGATTTTTTCTCTTATGTATGTATGTATGTATTAAACCTGTGTAAGAGTTAAGCAAATTAATGTGTCTAAATGGCAACAAATTACGACAAAGGGTTAAAAACATGAGGTTGTGTTCAATTGAATATTTGGTATTTCAACATAGAACAGAAAACCGCAATTTTGAACATGATAACACGATTTTTGGGAAAAGTTGCAGAAAAGAAACCCCTCTTAGAATTACATTTTACAGTACATAAAAATACATATTAGCCAGAGATAAATTCGGACTCGGAAAAGTATGATATGCCCTAGTGACCCAAGGAAAGGGTCTCATGTACTACCGGATGACTTCTTAAGATTAATTAATATCAACCAAACAGTTATTTGTTCTATTTACCAATCAAATAACATAATATAAAGTATTTGGCAACCAGTTTGAATGGTTAAAGCAACAAAAATGATTATTGCATTAACCATTTAATTTTGCTGTAAGAACATAAACCTTATTACCCTTAACATTTAGATTCGTTATCAAGCAATTTATTATGCTGTTCGGTTGCTGTATCCAGCTCTTATATTCTGGGCATATAGCTACATAATGATAGTTATATCTATGCGACCAATAACAGTCGCATCAGGAAGTGTATTTTGTTTCAAGAAATGTATTCCAAATTATCGCATACCAAATGGTTGGCTTGAAGATGACCTTGGAGGTGATGTTGAACAAATTAATATTTTGGGCCTGCAACCATTTCATCTACAAGCCATAACATTGACGCTCTAATAAGCAAACTTAACCAAACTTAACCTAACCTAACTTAAACTAACCCATAATAACTTGTCGATTTATGTCATGTCGATCAAATGTTGTTAGCCCGGATTTTTTTTAAGAAAATAAAAGGGCCCAAATTGCTTTCATATTAAAGCCAAAACATGATATTAGTATCAGAAAACTTTGTATTCCTTTAAAATTCCTAAAAATAATATGTACCTATCTTATTTTCTATTTCACTTTCAAGAAATAAATTTTTTGAACATCCCCTTTCATGTCAACTTCATGATCAATACAGTAACTCAAACTTAACTAACAAATTCTAATACAGTCAAACCTGCTTTAGCGGCCACCTCTTCAGAACGGTTACTTGCTCTGAGGGACATTTAAATTTTTCCTCACGAAAAATTCTCCACACAGCGGCGGTCGAAATTATCTCCCATGGCCAGATCGCAACTGTACAAAACGGTCATTATTTCCCAAATGTACACAATTGTTCGATAAAATGTCATGTTGAACAGTCTCACCTTGTTCAATTTTCTTTGCAAACTTACAGAAAGCTGTTTATGAAACGCTTTTTAATCAGACACAAAAGATTTCAAACAAATTTGAGCAAGATTTAAGTGAAATTTAATGATCCATGCATGATTGATACAAAATGCAGTATATTCAATTAAATGAAGACAAATGGCTGCCGGATAACCTGCATGAATTTTTGAAAACGCGTTCCGTAAATTGAAAGTAAATTTCGTTTCAGGGAAATTGTATGTGTGTGTGTGTGTGTGTGGAGAGAGAGAGAGAGAGAGAGAGAGAGAGAGAGAGAGAGAGGGAGAGAGAGGGAGAGAGAGAGAGAGGAAGAGAGAGAGAGAGAGAGAGAGAGAGGGAGAGAGAGGGAGAGAGAGGAAGAGAGAGGAGAGAGAGAGAGAGATTATAACTATTTTATGCGAGATATAAATTCCTCTTTCATCTTTCGACCCTCTTTTAAAGAGATACAATGCTGTATAATCAAGGGATTATACTTTTCTACGATCCACAAGGATGTGCTTCAAAGTTTTATTTCTTCAAATTGAATCATTTGTAATATATGAGAGAATTCCGTTAATTAAAATTATTTTTAAAAAACTCTCAAAAGTTTACTGTATATATAATTACCTTCAGTTTATTTCAGCATAATAGTATATTAAATGAAAGTGAAATGAAAATTAAAAGTTTTATTGAAAGGAAAATAATTTCCACTCGAGATAAAGTAAAAGGAGAATAAATAAAAACAAAAATAACTAAATAAAAAAATAAAACTAATGGAAAGACCAATAACGATGTTATGTGGAGCTACAGACAAACGTTTTCATACAATGAATCCCTTAGTTTAGAAGACATGGTAGGACTGATGAATAGCTTGGATAATTGGATTGTCTGAGTTTTGAATTCTTTGCATTAGACTGTATTGAGCAAGTCTTATTACTTCCGGAAGGCGGCTCGAGATAGTGTGGTGAGTGAAGCTGAGCATTTTGGAGGTAAACTTCAGCACCATTTTGAAAGAACTGTTATAAAAAGGGTTCCCCCAGGGTCTTTTTTTATAATTAGCCCGAAAATTGGTATATATCAGTGCAGAGAGTACGAAAGAGAGTATTTTTAGCTTTGCTTGTACAGAATCTGAAGCTCTTTATAATCATGTTTGTTTTAGCTGATAAACTTCGATATTGTTTTCTTATGCGTCAGTCGTCACTCAAGTTGCTGGTGATAATATGACCCAGATACTTAAATTTTTGTACTTGCTTTATAGGTTGACCTCTCATTTGGAAAATAATATTAGCTGACTGTTTTCAGCTTCTGAGACAGAAATGTACACTCTTACTTTTAGTAACATTAAAAGTAGGTTCTGCAAAAAACATTTTGCAAATTTTTATACAGTGATTTCTCTCTCTCTCTCTCTCTCTCTCTCTCTCTCTCTCTCTCTCTCTTATATATATATATATATATATACAGGGTGTCCCATAAGTCAGGCATCATAGGAAAAATTATAAAAAAAGGCAAAACAAAAGCTTTTATTTACAAAACGTGCTCAGTTTGTCCACCATTGTTTTCAATACACAAATTCAGACGTGATACCCAGTCAGCAAGCACACGGTGAATGATGTCAGGGGTAATGGTGTTACATGCCCCAATAATGCGCTGCCCAAATGTTCAACACTCTTAATTTTCTCTGCGTATACCAGCGCTTTCAAGTGGCCCCAGAGATAAAAATCTAGTGGCGTGAGATCCGGGCTTCTAGCTGGCCATTCCACAGGCCCTCGACGTCCTATCCAATGACCAGGGAATTGTTGGTACAGGTATTCCCTTACTTGGATGCTGTAATGTGCAGGAACGCCGTCTTGCTGGAACCATGCTGGGAAATTTCCTTCTTCGTTCAAGACACTGTGAAATGCTTCTTCCTTGAGCATACGTAGGTAGGTGCCTCCAGTGACAAGTTCATCGAAAAAGATGCGATCCTTCCAAATGCCACACCATACCATCACCCGAGATGCACCTTATTCCTTTGAAGAGGTATACCAGTGAGGGTTGTTTTGAGACCAGTAGCGGGTGTTCTGTCGATTTACCTCACCATTTCCAAAAAAAACAGCCTCGTCACTGAACAGAATGGTGGACGGGAAATTGGCATCCCGAGCATAAATTATGGTTTGTAGAAATATAAAAATATGAATTTCTCCTATGATGCTGGACTTATGGGACACCCTCTATATATATATAAATATAAAGAGTTTAGTTCCGAAACGCGATAAACGCCAAATCAGCAATTTTCGAGTTATCGTTATCAAATGATAGTTGATATAATGTATTGTCACGTAAGGCATCGAGTTTTTAGCAAAGTGCGATTTCTCCCATTACTTTAGCTTCTGAGTTTTATAAATTTTCCAAAACGCGGTGTATATATAAGCAGTGATGGCCAGTATCTAGATACATGTATCGCCGATACGTATCGATCGATACTTTTGTATCGGTATAATATGACACTACTGAGTTATATTTATGAATATACATAAATAATAATATTATTAAATATTTATTTAATGACAGTACTACTCTACTGGTCACGTCACACAGTACGGCGCAACGTTTAAACACGTTTGTACTTGTGTTATTGAGATTAATTAACCATAATTCTGTTATGAGTATGCTTCCACTAATGTCTCTGCAACCCAAGATTCCACTGAGATGGAAGTTTTACAGTATCTGGGTGACGGAAGTCATTCTCTCCAATCTCTGAGGCAGTACCCAGGAATTCTACGGGTCTTCCTGAAGTATAACACACCACTACCATCCTCTGCTCCTGTAGAACGGTTGTTTAGTTTGGCTGGTCACATTCACGCTCCAAAAAGGAATAGACTGTCTGACCAGATGTTTAGCCAGCGGTATTTTTGAAGGGTAATAGTAATTACTTTTAATTGTTAGTGTAATATGTTCAGTCATTCATGTATCCTACAAAATTAAAACATACTTTCATTAAATAAAGCAATTGTTTTTATTTACATCTATAAAACCCATTAAAATGTCGTTGATTTTACTTATAGTGCGTACAAATTACTAGTAGGGCCTATAAACAATAATATCTAATACCTACATATTAAATGAATAATTATAAAAATGTACCGGCGATACATGTATCGGCGATGCATGTATCGGCGATGCATGTATCGGTATCGGTATCGCTTAAGACATCTAGAAAGTATCGGCGTATCGGTATCGCCTAAGACGTTCTTCATGTATCGATGTATCGGTATCGCTTTAGCGATTTTCATGTATTCTGCTCGATTTTTTAGTTCATTCAGAACAAAAATTAAATGACTTATAAGGACAAATTTGCTCGAATTTTTAGTTTATTGACAACAAATATTAAATGACATAATGACAAATTAATCATCAATATAATTCCCTTCTTTTTCTATAACCTCCTCCCACCCGTAGAAAAGTTTTTTTATGCCACATTCGAAGAAATCCCTTGGTTTCGAGTTAAAAAAAGCGATCACTTCGTTTCCGATAGCTTCCCTGGATTGCAACTTTTGTCCATCTAGGTGCTGTTGCAGACTTCTGAATAAATGGTAGTCTGAAGGTGCGATGTCCGGAGAATAAGGTGGATGAGGCATTTTTTCCCAACCAAATGCCTCCAATTGGGCAGTGGTGATTCGAGCAGTGTGAGGGCGCTCGTTATCCTGGTGGAATGGAACACCTCTGCGATTAATTAATGCAGGACGTTTTTCTTGTAATGCCATCTTCAATCGTTGGAGTTGTTGGCAGTATACTTCTGCTGTGATTGTTTGGTTATGTAGCAGAAGCTCAAAATGAATAATTCCTTGCATATCCCACCAAACGCATAGCAAAATTTTCTTTGGATGGGGTCCATTCCTTGGCTGAGGTTCGGGCTTTGTTTCACGGCTAAGCCACTGATGTCGACGCTTAATATTGTTATAGAGGACCTATTTTTCATCCACAGTGACGATCCGATTCAAAAACGGTGCCTGCAGTTGCCGAGAATGCAGTGATGTGCAAATATCGATTCGAAGTTGAAGAGTCGCTTGTGACAAATCATGCGGATAAAATATTTATTAGCCTAATCCTACACTAGCCTAAGCCTACACTAGCCTAAGTCATTCTGTATCATTCTGTATCGTGATAAAACATGTGCGAACCTGTCGCTGCGTGTATTTTGCAACATTTCTAAAACTATTTCACATTATCTTGAGGTTATTCTATTATCTATCGTCCATTTTCTAATCGAGCAGAATTTATGTTACAACCTGATACAATACATAAAATGCTGTTTTTTTCAAAATCTACAAAATGGATATATCGCTTTTTAGAAACGACCTCTTCATATATATATATATATATATCTATATATATATAATTATATATATATATATATATATATATATATATATATATATATATATATATATATGTTACGCCCAAACATCGAAATCGCTCAGTGAGTGAAAAAAACAGCCACAACGCGTTGTGGACGATTTGAAACGACCACACACCGATGTCTTTCATCAAACTCTATTTAAACACGACGTATATTGAAATGATATAAACACGACGTATATTTATCAACGTATTCACCGATTAAAAAGCGAAGTTAAGCAGATATGCTAGAAAAAAGATAGAGTCCTTTAAAAAATGATTATCAATAATTTTCCCGTAGGTTTCGATTAATTTTAAGCAACTTTAGAATTAGACTTAAATGTAAAAATTAACCAACTGCTAGGCTAATTGAATGCCCGGTTAGGTCAACTGAGTGCCCGGTTAGGTTAACTGAGTGCCAGGTTAGGTCAACTTAGTGCCCGGTTAGGTTAACTGAATGCCTGGTTAGGTTAATTGTACGCCCTTGACGATTGGTTAGGTTTAAGCCGTGATATTTTCGTTAGTTTTAGCGAAAATATCACGACTTAACCTAACCAATCGTCAAGGGCGTACAGTTGACCTAACCGGGCATTCAATAATTTTCCCGTAGGTTTCGATTAATTTCAAGCAACTTTTACCTAATAATTTTTTCTCTCGAGGAGCCGTTTCCGTGTTTTAGGGTGACACAGACAGACAGACAGACAGATCATTTTATATGGTGTGTGGTCGTTTCAATCGTCCACAACGCGTTGTGGTCATGTCCGAATCGTCCACAACGCGTTGTGGTCATGTCCGAATCGTCCACAACGCGTTGTGGCTGTTTTTTTCGCTCACTAAGCGATTTCGATGTTTGGGCGTAACATATATAATTGCAATAACCGCAGAAATTTTTTAGAAAAATTAAAAACTCGCAAGAAGATATAAAATACTGTAAATTCTGAATAACGTTTTCAGCCCATATATGTAATGGGCCCTAATTCAATTCGGAAGTACAGGACAACCTACAGTAAGTGGTCGCTGGTCGGATTAAAATTAATCAAATAACTATAAAAACGATAAAATTTTTAAAAAGTCAACCAACAAACTAAGGTGACTGGTTGTTACCTTTCATCCAAAGAACAAACATTAAAATATTAAGCAGAAAGAGTGTGAAAATATTTCGGTAGCATTGGTGGCATCAATGCACAAACAGCTTAGCAAAAAACATTTTGAAAATTTCTGGTCAACTTGAGCTTGAAAGGGGGAAAGAAACGCAGTATTTCAACGTTGCTTTCATGAACTACAATAGGTTTAGGCAATCTCTTCCTCCTCTGACCGAAGGTCGTGTCGAACTATCCGTTCGATTTTACGTCATCGTCGTCGTCTTGGCGAGTATTTTACTAAGTAAAATGGATTAAATATTTCATCTATCATCTCAGTTTTGTATTTCCAGAAATGTCATACATTGCGTAATTTTACTTCAGTCTAAACTTTTGCAGTTCAGATTTTGGAACTTGGGCCTTTTATTTATTATTTTTACCACTCACAGCAAGAGTAAAGTGTATGAATTTTAGAAGTTTCTATTCTAATTTTTATACTTGATGGAAAATTGTGTCAGGTTTTTTGACTTTGAACGGTGTCTGTGTGTGAGTTCGAGCGTATAATAATTCACAAATCTAGTGGGGTAATTTTCTTTTGTGAAGTAACACATTTGGCGCCTCGGAACATTAAAAAATATATAAAAATCTAGAAATATTTTTATTGTTGGAAAGATATGTTGGTCCTAGTTAGGTTAGGTTACGCTAGGTTAGGTTAGTTAAGGTTTGGATAGGTCAGGCTAGATCATCGAGTACTTCACTATTTAATGACTTAATAGAAACCACCCATTGGGGTTAAATTAGGTTTGGTTAATGTTAGATATATGGATATAAAGAAGTTGGTACAAGGGGTTACAAGGAGTTACAAGGACAAGAGGAAGCCTCAAACTTCGATCCACTCAGGGAGGGTCCTGTCATTAAAGTAGTTCATTTTTTTAACTTTTAATTAACAGTAATAGAAAATGGATAGAAAAATCTAATGCTCTCTTCCCCACCCTTCCCGCCAAAGGCGGGTACGGAAAAAGGTTGAAGAGAATATCTTGACTCTGGAAAAGCCAAGAAAATTTTACAGCAAAAGAAGAATTATAAGCTAGCTCTACAATTACGTTATGCACACATATAAATCGTATATGTACTAGATAGCACCATTGTGTAAACTAACTAATAATTATTTGTGCTGATCTTATATCAACTACTTGGTAGCGCCACAAACACCTCCAACATATGGTTTTGATTTTTATACAAAATATTTACAGCTCTATTTACCTCGCTTATGCGGAGATGCGCACATGTGTATGTATGAGAGAGAGAGAGAGAGGAGAGAGGAGGAGAGAGAGAGAGAGAGAGAGGAGAGACTTAGTATTGGTGTGTTCTAGTTCTGTTCAGTTAGTGCAGTAATGAATAAGTAGGGATTCTCTTTCAGTCAACTTTCTTCAGAATTGACTAAAAAAACGCTTGATAAATCAAATATATATAACCGGGTGCGCAAAAGTCAGGAACCATAGGCACATTTTATTAAATTATAATAAATGTTCGAATTGGTGGCCTTCCACTTGGAGATACTCTCTGACGCGTTGAATGCATGATGTTTGAACATTGCTTAACACATTGGTACTGATTTGGTACACTCAGATGTGATTTTATCCTTTAGAGATGGTTTGGTTATTCCGCCTTTTATACTTTAATCACTTTGGGATTTTAGGAGAGGATAAGGAGTACTTTAGAGGAAGCCAGATTATTGGTAGTCATTTCAGAACATTCGTCCCCCTAAAGTAAAAAAAATTGTCATATGGTTCACTAATAATCACTTTGATCTATCGTAGGAAGGGGCCATATAATAAATATTTTATGGCAAGCGAATAAAGAACACGAAATCAGTACTATTCGAACAATTTTTAACCTGCCATAGGGCTTCCATCGTTAAGGATACTACTTGAAAAAAATGGAGTGAACAGAATGAAAAGAAATACGTAGAACGAGAGGTCAAAAACATAGGAAAACAAAATGTCAGAAGAGAAAAAAGCAGTATATAAGTCATATAATTTATAGGACGCACCTTTTTACAGGGAAACTATTAACATTGTTCAATAAGTAACAAATGAATCCGCACAACGTAAATCATCATTAATACCAGTGATAAAACGAATAAAATGAATTTAAGTATCATGTCCTTAATCACGAAAGCAACGTTTGAACACCAAAGAAGCAAACTATATGAATGGGGATAAGTAAAGGAAAGGTATAGGGGAAGAATAAGAAAACAGTGATAGGCGTATAGTAAAATAAATCAATGGGACAAAATTGAAGAATACAATAGAAGGATTATAAACAAGCTTGGCGAGCAATGAGAAATATCTATAGGTAAATATTATGAATGAAGAATATTATTATTAGCAACCAATGTTTTATTATTAATATTGTAAATTAGTATCAATAAAGAATATTAATAATACACAATGAGAGAGGTAGAATGCCCGATCGTAAGACAATGCCACTAAATGGTTATTATAATGTACGAGCTTAGTAACTGTCACTGAAATCGATAATAATATATACACAATAATAATCGAGGGTAATATCCTGTCACAAATAAGGAAACAGCCCTTTTCAATCATTCTGAATTTCGTGCTAATTTCATGGTTGTGTGTAATAAATTCGCTTCCCTCTTATCTTCGTCGAAGTACGACCAAAATTAATACCCTTTTAAATTGTAAGATAATCATTTCCACCTCCTCTTATATTTTAAGAGGAGGTGGATCTCCTCCTCTTGTATTTTAAAGTACGACCTCATGTTCTAACTCCAGTCGTTTGCTCGTACTTCCATTAAGATCTTTATCATACTTATGACATTTTTACTTCTCTTTGTATGTAGCTCACTCTGTATATATATATATATATATATATATATATATATATATATATATAATATATATATATTATAACTGCAAACGCAGTATAATTAACGTAAAGAACGACGCTTTGTATAGGAAAATTACCCGCGCAAGATGAGAGTGAAAAAACGAAACAAATGAAAAAATGAGGTAACCACCCGGGAATCGAAGCCGGAATCTTCCGATTGCCGCTCAGATATGATAAACATTACACCACGGGCTTCACTCAATCAAATGTCGTAATTTCTCTACCTGCGCGCAGAAACCAATGCCCCAAAGGGGCACCTCCCGCATGCCGTAACATTATATACATTATAACTGCAAACACGGAGTATAATTAACGTAAAGAACGACGCTTTGTATAGGAGAATTAACCGCGCAAGATGAGAGCGAAAGAACGATACAATGAAAAAATGAGGTAACCACCCGGGAATCGAACCCGGGATCTTCCGATTGCCGGTCAGATATGATAACCATTACACCACTGGCCTCACTCAATCAAATGTCGTAATTCCTCTACATGCGCGCGCGGGAGGTGCCCCTTTGGGCATTGGTTTCTGCGCGCATGTAGAGGAATTACGACATTTGATTGAGTGAGGCCCGTGGTTAATAGCTATCATACCTGACCGGCAATCGGAAGATCCCGGGTTCGATTCCCGGGTGGTTACCTCATTTTTTCATTTGTTTCGTTCTTTCGCTCTCATCTTGCGCGGATAATTCTCCTATACAAAGCGTCGTTCTTATATATATATATATATATATTATATATATATATATATACACACAGCGTGTCCCAAAGAAATGTATACCCACTTTGTTCGATAATACCAGCTATGAGGATAATAAATATTTTACTTTTTATATGTTTTTTAATAAAGGATTTTCTCCTGAATCTAAATATGTAATTATTTTTATTAAAAATTGAAAAACAAAAGGTTACAGATGTTTAAATTATAATTATTATTTTCGAGACTTCATGTGCGATATTTTCTAATATTTTAACCGACTGTTTTGAAATACTTATGTTTAGTGTTGATATTGAAGCATAAATGTTGTAATTATTAGTTAATTCAAAAAATTTACAAATTCCATGGTTAAATGATACTTTATCTAAGATGTTCAAATTGTCGTTAGAAAAGAACAAACGTCGCAGAGTTATAAGATGTTAGAAAAGGTTAGAGCAAAACTGTAGTCTTGCCTAATTAGAACTCAACGAAATGGCTAGGCTAAGCTAGGCACTAAAGATAAGTATCTCAAAACAGTCGGTTAAAAGGCAGGCCAGGCCATAAAAAAAAATATTAGAAAATATCGCACATGAAGTCTCGAAAATAATAATTCTAATTTAAACATCTGTAACCTTTTTGTTCTTCAATTTTTAATAAAAATAATTACATATTTAGATTCAGGAGAAAATTCTTTATTAAAAATCATATAAACAGTAATATATTTATTATCCTCATAGCTGTTATTATCGAACAAAGTGGGTATACATTTCTTTGGGACACGCTGTATATATATATAATATATATTTTTATACACACAATGAATTCTGACTTGATTTACTTGTTCCGTCCTTGTTGTGTAAATATTCGTCTACCGTTTAAATGTCGTTCCATTCACTGATCCCTCCATTTCATTATCTCTAATCATCTAAATTGTTAATAGCACTTGTTTATTCCTTTACATTATCTAATATACAAGACGCGCTCAAAACAGTCTAATACGAAGAATTAAAAACACAGACAATCCATTTGTCGAAGCTAGTCATCAGTCCTGTTTTATGTCTTCTAGAGTCTAGACTATGTACCTCTTGGTATGAAAGTTTTGTCTATAGCAGTGCTTCTCAACCTTTTCCGACATCATTTACCCTAAACATTTTTTTTCAAAAACTCACTCACCCCACTTCGAATACAGTGGAAAAAGTAATCATTTTAATTTTCAGTGATCATTATTATGGTTCATTTTTAGTTATCACACTACAGAATACAACATGAAAATTATTTACTGAGGAAGAAGAAAATATTCAACGCTTTTAATATTTAATATTCAACAATTGTATCGTTGATTACCTTGATACACCATTTTTTAGGTAGAAGGGGATCTGTCTCCTGCCAATATTATTATTGTCATTATCGTTATCATCATTTTTGTAGTCTTATCACTGGCTACTTTTTATTATTTGTTTCAGTACGTGTCTTATTTTTTTTCTTTTTTAGTCCTAATTTTTAGTTTTTAAATTTATTACTGTTTGATTTATCTTATTGTTTATTATCTTCATATCATACTATTTTATGGGATTTTATTCTGCCAATAAAGCTTATCATTATCATTATCATTATCATATAGTAATTACGCCCATGTGTACGACTTCAATTATGTTGTTCGTCTAGTTGTTCTCTCTGACAAGGGATGCTGAATCGCTTCCGTTTCTTAATACTCATGATTACATGTATCAGCTCCCGATTTATCAATTCTTTTAGGAATATCTTCCAAAGTCTCCCTTCACTACGTCTGTTACATTTCATTGTTACTGTTATGTTACTGTTACGTTACGGTTACTGAGTTTTCTTCACCGAGTTCATTTTTAATTCTCTATGTAATCTCAGAGTCGTTTGGGATGGTACTAAGACCCTGAATGCACTTTTAAGTTTATTACAATTAGATTAAATTATAGTATTGCCTTAAGCCACTTCCCAAGATAACTTTTCGTATGAGTGCCAGATTGTCACCCGCTCCAAACCCAAAGCCGGTTCCAAGGATGCTGCCCAGCAAGGGACACCTAGTTCCAGATTCTTACTGAGCTTTCGAGGCTTGATTACTCCGCCTTTTATATCTAATCACTTGGGAGATTTTAGAAGGGAATAAGGAATACTTTAGATCAGTGTTTTTTAAACTTTTTCTCGCCACCCAATGGAAGAAAAATACTTATGCTCGCGACCCAAAACGATTAATACTGCCTTCTGACTAGTGTTTCCATAAAATCACAGTAAAGGGCAATACATACTAGTTTTATTCACTTCATTTCGAGTAATAATTGCTGTAGACATCGAAGAAGAATTTTCTACCCCAAGTCCTGCTTCTCTTAACAGGGATATTATCTTACTATGATACCTATCTATGAGTTTACAGTGAGAATCATTTGAGCAAGGATTATTACAGGCAAGGTGCAAAATTTCTAAATTATTAAAGAGATGACTTGTTCTGTCTTTGTATTCTTTTCTCTGCTGCATCGTAACATTGGACCAATCGACGCGATTATTCTTACCTATTGAGTTCTTGTTAAGTCGTGTTGCGCATAAATTGGTAACGTTAATTAATATTTCTAATGGTCTATGATCAGAAAGAAGGAAATCATGCAGAATATGAACTCTAACAATTCGATCCTTTAGATCAGGGGTTCCCAAATTGTGTTCCGCGGAACACTTCTCACGGTATACAAGTGTTCCGCGGAACACCATTGTGGAACCCCTGCTTTAGATTATTACTAGTGAGACAATGCTCAATCTACCTGGTGGTACCACTCATATCACTAACGTATGTAAAATTACCACTGGCTACCCCTGATACATCTACATCACTTATACTTAAATTGGCAGACTCGCACATGTTACCCAATTCTACAAAGAATTTCGAGTTCACATGTGCGTTAAAGTCCCCCATTAATTATTATACAGTGAGAATATTTGGGGTTATCTGATAATGACTTAACTTTGTACAGCAAATCAATGTATTCATCTAGATTACTGCCGTTGTTATATGGTAAATAGCAGTTTACAATTAATATGCAATCATTGTTCACTTGTAATTCAATGCTTAACAACCTTACATTATCGCTTGTTAAAAATTTTATGTTTTGACAAATTTTTCCTTATTAAGAAAGCAACACCACCAAAAGGCCTACCGTACATTAATTCATCTGACAAGTCTACTGCTGATAACGCATGGTACATAAAGTCACCATGGATGGTAGAGAGGAATTTTAGCTCTTGCTTAGGTAGCCAGTGCTCTTGCAGGAGTATCAAATCTGCACTGTCGCAGATTTTATGAACATCTACAGTTGAATTCCTCACTGACCTTACATTATATGAAACTATTTTCAACAAGTTATCCGCCATGACTGATAGAGAATTTATTATTAGTAAGATTATTATTATTTTACACAGTACAACTTTCAGGCATTACCGTTAGGGCGCCTATTATTATTATTATTATTATTATTATTATTATTATTATTATTTTGCTTGTTATCAAATCTGGAAAAGTGAATAAACTCCTTAACAATAATACCGTCTGGCCATTGACTCATATTATACGGGTTGAAATGCGCATTTACACCTTTAATTATTACTTTAAAAGAGTTATAATACGGAGCTTTCGTGTTTAGTTTATTAACTATCAGTATACTGTGTTCAATAACTTCTTCCATCATGTGTCGAATATCGCTTGTCTCGTTCGAGAGCTGAATTCGCGACACAAAGAGGGTGAGATTCCCCATCGGTGGCCTCGCCGCGGAGACCGGTTGAGGAAACCTTCGGGAAGGGCGCCTGTTAACAGTTACCCACCCGTCGTCCTCCTCCTTTGATCTCCCTAAGGCAGGGTTCGCCTGCCTGGGGGATGGGTGGCACAACCTTTGGGGGATAGGAGGCCCCTCCCTTACTCTCTGGCTTGGTGAGGGTCTGTTAGCGGTGTTTATAACCTGACGGCCGCGCGTGCCCTTCCTTCTTCGGTGGGAGAGGGGGGGAACTGCGCACCGAGCGAGGCGTAATCGAACACCTCTCCTCTGTAGTGGGAGGCAGGGAAGAGGGCAATGATGCCTCGTCTCTCGGCATTGGACCGTCCCTGTTCCTCATTGTGAAATCGGGAGCAGGGGTCCTTTCCTGAACGGGAGGGGGGTTGACCGCTACCCCTGCATGCTGCGTTTCCACCCCACCTTCAGGGGGGGAGTTGGAGACGGGGATTTCGTTTCCCTCGCTGCCCGACGCGCTTCTTGGCGATCTGGCTTGCTGAACTACTTCCGAGTAACTGAGCTTTGGGAGGAGCGTTTCTTTCAACGCATCTAACTCTGACCGGAATTGTTCTAGCGAAATCGCGTTTTTCTGATTTGACACCACGTGTTGGTGTTTCAGTTCAACTATCGACTTTTGTACCTCATTATACTGTTTAAGGAGCACCGAGACGTCTACGTTACCCATAGAGATTACCGGTATTCTATGGAAGTTAGTAACGTAAAAGGTAATATTGTTCTCATTATCCCGGAGGGTCGACACTTTATTTATAATGTCTTTCAGGGTATTCTCGTTTCTAGAATTACCTCTACGAGTTGGGAGGGTAGCACTGAACAGGGTGTTTAATTGTACCCTCGCATGTTCTATGTCTTCTGAATCATAAAAATCATAACAGACAGATACAAGAAGGTCTGACCTAATATGATCTACTTTGTCAAATATGAAACATAGCAATGGATTTTCTACAATATTTACAGCAGACGACCCCATTGGATCTGTAACGGCTTGCGGGGGAGCGTAGCTGGTGGGAACGCCGAAAGGGGTCCCACTTCTCGTCCCTTTAAATCATGCTCGGGATACCAACGGTTCGATGCTCAGGCATCTTTTCACATTAATTATGTAACTATTACTAACTATGACACCAAAAGTATACACGCGGAGTCACTGTACGATTATACCGTAATGAAACATACATTTCCCGCGATCACCGTCAAAACTTCTACTATTAAACGGAAGATTCGCAGTGTATATGGTGGGGGTAGGGTGGGAGAGGGGAACGTTTAAATATGTCTAAAGTAACATAACCTATTTATTTGCTTGGTCTTTCATTTAAGATTTCAGAGCCTTTACCTGGCCTTTTGAAAACATTTTGAACAGTTTATGTAGTTAAAATTCACGCGTTCATTCGTTTCGTTCGTTCAATCGTTCGTAATTTTAAAGGGCTCACTCGCTCGTTCGTTCGTATGCCCGCTATTTCAAGGTCACTGTTTCATACCTCATAGGTCCAAGAAGGTAGTGCCGGATGTCGCTAGAAAATTTTGATGATATATTATATGTATTATTATTAATTAAGTATTGTGGACCATCTAATAAGATTGTAACTGGGTAATCTTGGCACATTTACAAATTTTATTGTATAGATAACATACCGGTTCACTGACTTTAAACCCTGTTAATTTGATAGTAAGACGGGCACAAAACTGACAAGCGTCACTGGCACTGGCACTTATATATATATAAAATTTTAGGGTGATTCAAAAAAATCAAAGTTTTTTTTTTTAATTGTTGAACCTGTATTTTTGTTCCCTATGACAAAAAAGTAGTGTATGCCAAATTTGGTGAATTTTAAATAAAATTTACTATGTGCTACCAGGCGTCAAAAGTTTCCCTCTTTTTCAATTTGTTTGTTTTTACAACTTATGATTTTATGTTTAATTGTTTATATTTCAGAATTTTTAATTGATGGTTTATATACTAGCTTGCTTTTAATTGTTGCTTGGAACTCGTAATTTTGATACCAATTAATCGATTATGGAAGCTAGGCCTAACTCACCATCACCCAGTTGCTCATTTGGGAGAAGTTCTACAAGGAAAGAAACTGAAGTATGGCTAATTGGGCAGCCCTCTGCAGTACTAAAACATCCGTATTACCATCAGAGAAGGAAATGATGGCCCTCTTCATGCACTACAGAAATATTAAAAAGCAAGACATTAGAGAATCATGCTGCTCTACTGCAGATGATGTGCTAGCAGTTTGGAAAAAAGCAGGAATACCAGCAAAACAAAGAATACATGTAGTAGATAAAATTCAAGGAATACTGAAGGAATGACAGCTGCTTAAGAAAACAAAGCAAACAAATTGAAAAGATCACAAAATTTAAATAATAAAGAAGAAAAATGGAAAGATAAACTGGAAAAATTATTTGACATTGCTCATGAGAATGCTATGCAGCTTATAAAAATAGAAGATGATAAGAAATTCTTGAAAATGCAACGTGAGAAAGGACGTCATGGAAAAATGGGTACCATTGATAATGCTAAAAAAGAGCAAAGAGCAGCAGAAAAGCAACAACGTTATGAAAAGAGGAAAGCAGAAGAAGAGATCAAAAGAAAGAAAAGTGAAGAGGCTGTCATACTCACCAGTACATCATCAGAATCAGAATCAGAGGAGAGTAAAAGTGATGAATCTGGTTTCTGTGCTGCACAACCTTCAACATGGAAAAGTAAGGTTGGCAAACGTAGAAAATTGTTTGATGATAAATTATTAGGAAGTCTTGATGTTGCAAAATTGAGTGACAGAAATGCGTCTCTTTTTAATGCAAACAATCAGACATCGCTTGAATGGGACATCTGCGAACAAATAAAATGCATGTGTTTCAATACAACGGCAGCCAATACTGGTCCTAGAAATGGTGCAGCTATTCTTCTAGAACAAAAATTCGACAACGATTTATTGTGGCTGGCATGTCGACACCATATATTTGAAATTATGCTGGAAGCTGTTGTTTCAAAGTCTTTATCACCATCTTCTGGCCCAGATATAGTCCTTTTTAAGAAGTTCAGAGAAAAATGGTCAAGCATTAATAAGGAGGACTACGAGACAGCATTATCAGATCCAGATATCTATGAAAATATTCATGACATCAAAGATGACATAATTATATTTGCAACAAATCAACTAGATACATTCGAACCAAGAGACGATTACCTAGAACTATTGCAGTTAATTATTTTTTTGGGAGGTGAACCAAAAGGTGGAATCAAATTTAAACATCCAGCGGGACTTCATCGGGCTAGGTGGATGGCCAAAATTACATATTCATTAAAAAATTTTATGTTCAAATCTCAGTTCAAAATTTCAGTAAAAGACAAAAAAGGACTAAAAGACATCTGTCTATTTGCTACTCGGTTATATGTAAAGGCATGGTTTACAGCTCCTGTGCCATCTTGCGCTCCTCGTCTTGCTCTGGAATTATTACAGAATCTTGTAGTCTACAAACAAATAAATGACACAATTGCATTTGTTGCTATTAAAAAACTGTTAGGTCACCTTTGGTACCTATCAGAAGAACTGGTAGCCTTGGCCTTTTATGATGATGAAGTGCTTACTGAAACGAAAAACAAAATTGTAAAGGCCTTGCAAAATACAACAGAAACTCTTCCTGCAAAACGGGCTTTTCTAGATCCTGCACTTATTCCAACGAAGAAATAAGAAGATTTTGTCATCAAATACTCAAAGATTCTTTAGAATAACAGAATTTAGTTTAATTATGCATGCTTGTGGTTATGGCAGGACCTACGGGGGAGCTTTCCACATTAAAAAAAAGCAATGCGCCTTGTACTGTACCCCCTGGGTGGTGTGGAAAAATTTGACAATTTGAGTCGTTCTGTCAATTTTTAATTGCTGGTAGCAACCCCTAAAAATTAAAAATTTGCTAAAATATTTTAGGTTAGTTGTTTTTATGCTGAAATGAACCATTTAAAGGGTTGAACACATTAAAATCTAAACAAATTTTTTTGACCCCCATATTTGAATCACCCTAATATATATATATATATCTATATATATATATATATATATATATATATATAAGAACATAGGCTATGTGGCGTCGGCCTCCGAGGTCATATATATATATATATATATATATATATATATATATATATATATATACATACAGGTCGTCCGATAAATAAGTGGCGATTCGGGAACAATTTCTAAATAAAAGATAAAGGATAATAAAAATTTTATTAGAAGGAATTTTATTATTAGTAAACTTCCAATTAATTCGATAATTAATTGTCATAGGGATCAACCTGATCGCCATTTACACGAACAGCAAGCTGTATGCGTCTCCATGTCCTGTCTGACATTTTTTGTAAAAGTTCTTTATCCTCATTGATGTCACTTAATACAACTTCTGCGATTTTTGTCAGATCAGATTCACTTTGATTTTCACGGCCATTAATCTGCATCTTGAGGATTCCCCAGAGGGTATTATCCGGGGTAGTCAAGTCCGGACTCCGCGGAGGCCAAGGTACAGGACCATACTTTCCGATCCATCTGCCAGGAAAATTTCTGTCTAGGAACTCACGCGCAGCGAAAGCGGTGTGTCCTGGAGCACCATCTTGCTGAAAAATAGGGTTGCGAATATTCATATTTCTTAAAGCGGGTAGAAATCTGTTCTCCAACATGTCGATATAACTTCCTGAAGTAATTCGACCAGTGCACACAAATGGACCAATTAAACAATGCGCTGATATTGCACACCATATCATGATTCGAGGAGGATACTGTTTTACTTGATCATAATAATGAGGATTTTCTTTCGACCAAAAAAACGAAAATTTGCTTTTGCCATCGCCATAAAGGGCACATTCATCACTGAAGAACGTACGATCTCTCTCGGCTTTACTTGGAAAAGCTTCAAGAATTTGTTGACAAGCATTAACTCTGACAATTTTATCTTGTGGCGATAAAAACTGAACGGAGGTTGGGCAGAAAGCTTTAAAATGCAAGTCTTTTTTCATCAAATCATGCAGTGTTGATTTCGGAACATTTAATGCAGATGCACGCCTACGAATACTTTTGGTTGGCGATTGTCGAATTGACACTTGAACATCATCTTCCAATCTTGCTCTTGCTTTGGGGCGACCACGGCGTTTTTTATCAATTATCATCCCAGTTGTGAATAATTTGTGTTCCATTTTCTAATAATTTCGCCCTTTGGCGGCACATCATTAAATCTTTGTTCAAACCTTTCGCGTACTACCTTCATGCAATGCTTGGTTTTTCCAGATTCATGCCACCATGTTGCTGCTAATATCTGTGCTTCATATGTGTAGGGACTTTGATCAAAAATTTTATCAACACGTGCGTCTACCTCAGCCATTGCAACGCCAATAATTAGAAATAATAAAAATAAAACAATGAAAAACCAGAACAAACAGGAATAAACATGAATTACTGCAAAATTAAAAATTTGGATTTCATGTGAAGCTAGCTTAATTGAAAAAAGCATAGACATTTATTAGATATCAAAGATATTAGTACACTATGCTAACTGACATAGAATCGCCACTCACTTATCGGACGACCTGTATAATAATGTGTATATATATGAAACCAACGGTAAAATTATTGAATGCCCGGTTAGGTCAACTGTACGTCCCTGACGATTGGTTAGGATAAGTTGTGATACTTTCGTTAAAACTAACGAAGATATCACGACTTAACCTAACCAGTCGTGAAGGGGTACAATTATTCTAACCAGGCATTCAACACAAGCCGTGATAATGACGTGATGAAAAAATACATAATGGAAGTCAGATTGAGATTGGCCTTGTTAATTAATGACAAGGTTATTAAAGAGTCACAACTGTATAAATAATAGTCTAATAGTGACTATTGAAAATTTAATAGGTCACTACAGCGAAAATTAGAACTTTAAAACAATATAGCATCGTGTTATTCGGTCCTCATATTCATTTCAAGGGCTAAATATTACATCAGCCAAAGATTCGAAGCCTTTTAAAAGCGTTTATCGAACACAATTCCCTTTAAATTTTTACCAACTTGTGCAAAAAGTGGTCATTCTAGGGATCTAGGCCTTTAATCCGTCTGAATTAGCAAATGATAAAAGTTTGTAATGGCGCCTCGATGTAATATGCTAATCTAATGTAATTTATTAGTTGGTAATTGAATTTTCTGGTCCAATATTCCAAGAGACACACACACACACACACTCGCACACTCGCACACATACACACACACACACGAGTGTATATATATATATATATATATATATATATTATATTATTATCATTATTATTATTATATTATATTATTATTATTATTATTATTATTTTATTTTATTTTATTTTATTTTATTTTATATGTTTTCGCCTGTCTGTTTGTTTGTCCTTTATGCAAGCGCAAACCGTTTGACCTAGAGCTACCAAATTTGACACGGGAACCTCTTATGGGATGAAGAATGTCAACACAGTCGGTCAGCCCGTCTCTTTGTCTGTTTGGGCCAGAAGGCCCCAGCATCGGGCAACGCCGGGTACCTCAGCTAGTCTATTATATAATTTCGCCTGTCCGTTTGTTTGTCCTTTATGCAAGCGCAAACCGTTTGACCTAGAGCTACTAAATTTGGCACGGGAACCTCTTATGGGATGAAGAATGTCAACACAGAGTCTGTCAGCCTGTCTGTTTGTCTGTTTGGCCCGAAGGCCCCAGCATCGCGATTAAACTACAGAAAAGAACGCAGCCGTGAAAATTTTGAGCTTCACATTTGTCCAGATTTCTAAATCTTAAGATTTTCATGACTAATTATTTGGTCAATAAAACTATAGCTAGGGGGTGGGGTAATTGGGGAGAGGGGGTGGGGTAATTGGGGGAGATGGGGTGGGTAATTGGGAGAGAGGTGGGGGTAATGGGGTAATGGCTTGCTTACTTTTGTGTGTGGGCGTAATGGGGGAGTGGGGGTGAGAGGGTAATGGAGGAGAAGGGTGGGGGTAATGGGGATAACCGCGATTAAACTACAGAAAAGAACGTAGCCGTGAAAATTTTGATTATTTGGTCAATAAAACTATAGAAAAGAACAGTCTTGAAAATCTTGAGCTTCACATATAATTATTTTCTAGGACGACTTCAAACCGTTTGATCTAGAGCTACCGAATTTGGTATGGGAACCTCATATGGGATGAAGAATTAAGATAAATCACTTTAATCAAATTCAGCCTTTTGTCTTAAACTTTATTTTATTTAAACTGGGGATCTAATGTGAAATTTATCCCGGGCAACGCCGGGTACCTCAGCTAGTATATATATATATATATATATATATATATATATATATATAAGCAAACAACCACAGTGAAAAGGAAAAGGAAACACGAAATCCGAGCGCTTTCATGATATATTTACATCTTCAGGGACAAGAAAGAAATTCCTATTTCTTTCTTGTCCCTGAAGATGTGAATATATCACGAAAGCGCTCGGATTTCGTGTTTCCTTTTCCTTTTCACTGTGGTTGTTTGCTTATTAAAAAGATCACGTGTTGTTCTGTGATTTTATTGCATATATATATATATATATATATACACACACACATATATATATATACACACACACACACACATATATATATATATATATATATATCAACGTAAAGAACGACGCTTGTATAGGAGATATTCCGCGCAAGATGAGAGAGAGAGAACGAAACAAATGAAAAAACGAGGTAACCACCCGGGAATCGAACCCGGGATCTTCCGATTGCCGGTCAGATATGATAACCACTACACCATGGGCCTCGCTCCCTCAAATACCGTAATTCTTCTACATACGCGCAGAAACCAATGCCCCAAAGGGGCACCTCCCGCATGCCGTAACATTATATACATTTAACTGCAAGCACGCAGTATAATTAACGTAAAGAACGCGTATGTAGAAGAATTACGGCATTTGAGGGAGCGAGGCCCATGGTGTAGTGGTTATCATATCTGACCGGCAATCGGAAGATCCCGGGTTCGATTCCCGGGTAGTTACCTCGTTTTTTCATTTGTTTCGTTCTCTCTCTCTCATCTTGCGCGGAATATCTCCTATACAAGCGTCGTTCTTTACGTTAATTATACTGCGTGTTTGCAGTTAAATGTATAATGTTACGGCATGCGGGAGGTGCCCCCTTGGGGCATTGGTTTCTGCGCGTATGTAGAAGAATTACGGCATTTGAGGGAGCGAGGCCCATGGTGTAGTGGTTATCATATCTGACCGGCAATCGGAAGATCCCGGGTTCGATTCCCGGGTGGTTACCTCGTTTTTTCATTTGTTTCGTTCTCTCTCTCTCATCTTGCGTGGAATATCTCCTATACAAGCGTCGTTCTTTACGTTAATTATACTGCGTGTTTGCAGTTATATATATATATATATATATTGTAAGGAATAAAATAATCCAAATCAACAAAATAATTTGTGCAAAATATGTTTCCTCGCTCGCAAGAACCTTCCAAGGATATTTTGTTTTTTTGAGAGTCAACTTTCCCCACTTCCCCCCCAAAAAAAAATTCTTTTCAGAATTTTGTGTTTTGAATACGAAATAATAAAAAGGTAATTAAGTAAGTTGTTCTTTGCTTATTTTAAAATTTGAAGTGTTTTTCTCCTGCAGATTATGAGAGATGCTGTTATTCAGCATAATTTTGTTAAAAATTTCGGTTCATTTCTAAGTTGAATATGTAGCTATTCAGGACATTTAATCTCAGTAATTTGCTTTACGTCTCTGGATTTCGCTTATTTAATCGACTACGATGTGTGTATATATATATATATATATATATATATATATACACACAGAGAGTGCATGGAACAAGGAACTCTTCTGGGATAATTAAATCCACTATAGTCCGAATAAGTAAACGGACATGTTTTGTGCCTTGAAAAGTGGACGCTCAATTCTACCAGTTGAGGTTTAAGTTTTGGTTTTTGGCTAAAAATATAATAGTTACCCCTTTTTATTTGATGTATTCAATCTGACGTGAAGACAGCGAGTCTTTTGCTTATATTGAGGTTCTAAATGTAGCAGGGCTAGGCTGCTTTAAACCCTAGATCCATGTCCCAAAGCTGGATCCTGTCTGCTTTGCAGATAGCTGGTGAGGGAAGCTATATTTATGGGACCTCTTTGCGAGTGACCCGTTGCCCGCGTCGGGCTAGCATCATGAAAAAGAAAAACTATGGTATTTGTCATTTACCATTACTTATTCGGACTATAGTGGATTTAATTATCCCAGAAGAGTTCCTTGTTCCATGCACTGTCTGTGTGTATCATAAAAAACTCAGGGGACCATTCTGAGTTCATTCCCATATATATAGGGTGAACCAAATGTAGGTGGACAGTAAATGATAACGTTTATTTTGAGAATACATATTTAATTTTTTTGTATACTATAATACAAAATAAAATTTAAATAAATTTAGTTATAATATTTAATATAATAAAACACAAACACCATAGTTATAATGAACACCATAGTTATAATATAATATAACACAAACCGTATTCAACCTACTGTCCACCTACTTTTGGTTCACCGTGTATATATGTATATATATGGGATGACTTGCACAATCAAACACATAAAATGGATGAATGATGCAAACCCACAACGAAAAAGAAAAGATTATTCCAAGGCCTTTTGTGTATTCAACAGTATATTCTCGCCTTCTCCCTTCATTCCCCGACAAAGTGTACTGTAAATATAACGCAATTACTTATTCTTTTCATTATATATGATATATATATATATATATATATACTGTATATATGTAAAGAAGGACGCTTGTGTAGAAGAGTCCACACAAGAAGAGGAGAAAGAACGAACAAATGAAAAATGAGGCACCTCCTAGGAATCGAACCCAGGATCATCCAATTGCCGGTCGGACATGCTAACCACTACAGCAATGGCCTCGATCAGTCAGAAGTCGTAATTCTCCTACATACGAGCGGAATCGAATGCCCCGAGGGGGCACCTTCTCATGCCGTACATATATCATATATATTTTAACTGCAAACAACACGCAGTATAATTGATGTAAAGAACGACGCTTGTGTAGAAGAGCGTCCGCACAAGAAGAGGAGAAAGTTTCTTGTGCGGACGTTCTTCTACACAAGCGTCGTTCTTTACATTAATTATACTGCGTGTTGTTTGCAGTTAAAAAAAGAAATATATATATAAAATGAAAAGAATAAGTAATTGCGTTATATTTACAGTTGGTACAGACACTATATGAGAAGGAGGAATAATTCTGTGTCCATACACTTAAAAATCTCTTCTGGTGAAAATTCCAGTAAATCATTGGATTCAGAAAGGTGATATTATTACAGTGGGAGTTAAAAGGAGGATGTTGATTTCAGAAACCACACGAACTCTCTCTTAATTATTATTAAGAAATAAACTTGATTTTTAATATGAATTTTTTATATATATAAATGAAGTTAATAATACTGTTAAACGCCTTGCTGACCCTGTATAGTAAAAAATATTGTAATTCTTAGGGATTTCGACTTCTCTTTTAAAGAAATTAACGTAGTTTTTGGTAAGATAGTAACGCAACAAAGGGAGATGTACTTCAAATGAGAACTTTCTAGAACTTAAAGAGGGTTACGTGCATGCACTCAAAAGTTATAGAAATGACAAAGGAAAATGTGTTGCATATTCGATTACAACAATCATGGTATAGATATTACTCGGATAAAAATTTTCCACTGCTGTTTAATAGATATATGCATATGAATGAGGTAAGATGGAGGCTGGAAGTTTTATTGGAGGAGGGGAATTTGAATAAAAAAAAAATTGACTATGAAAAAATAAGCAATACAAAAATAAAAATAGAAATCCGAAGCAAAACAAGGAAGAGAGTTTTTACATGAAGGAAAAACACGACGAGAAGAATTCTTCTCAATAACAGAAGAAAGAATAGCAGAATTGATAACATTCTAAAAAAATTATGAGAAAAGGTTTTCGAACATTATTTCAACAAAAACAATATTCACGAAGAGAAACAAACGTTAAAGAAAAAAAAATTAGAACAGACTTAAAGGAAGATGAATATTTACAAATTTCTGCCTGGATGGAGGAGGTAGTGGAAATTTACAGACTTTACTGAAAGAAAAAAACTTGGTATTGACCATCAGTCTTTAGGCTAGGTTAGATTAGGTTAGGTTAGGTTATACTAGGTTAGGTACAATTTCAGGTTAGTTAAATTTATGCTTAAGCGAGCCCAAAAGATAAGCGTATCGGTCTCTGTGAGTGGAGAGTTTCGATTTTACTCGCCTTCAAAAAGGGTAGGCGTTAAATTGAGGCATTAAAAGACAAATATTACCGAATGAACATAAGAACCACAGCAGAGTACGATAAAGGTGATGAAACATTTAATTTTACCTTAGGGCTACTTCGTAGCCAGTGTCGTAACACCGTTTTCCGTCCATCAGCGAAGTTAAGCGACATTGGTTGTGGATGGATAGGAGCGTCATCTGCGTCCAGATGTTGTACGAACTGTGGTTCGGATCACACATGAAGCTGTAGGTCCCCTTCGCCATATGACCTTAGATGTTTCGAAGGAGGTTAAACAAACCCATCAAACTAAAAAACTTTCGCCTTTGTATAAAACACAATATATAGACGTACAAAGAGAGAAAATCTTCCTCCTTTCTTTGAAAATAGTACAAAAGAGCTGAAACACATCACGCTGAGGTGTGGAAGAGATAGGTTTTATCAGTAACCTAAATAAATACACGGTCTTCAAGTTCGAACAAGAGCGGATACAGATAATTAATCTTTTACAAAAGAATATTTACATCTAAAATAACAGGAAAAAAAAAGAAAGAATAACAGAATTCGACTAAATGCTTCGTAAAGCTCTTCTCGAACCATATAAGACTCGCATTACGTATACGATGAAGTACAACAGTATGTGTACAAATAACTAAAAACTTTTCAGACTGTAAAAGCAAAATAAAATGAATGGACACGAAGGGTTTTTTTTCATCACCACAGAAACGAGACGATGAAGGTGTAGTGAATACTCTTATTTTAGTTTCAAGATAAATGTTAATTTTACCGTCTTGAATTTCGGAATAGTATAAATTCATTTTAAATTAGTTACCCCATTATAATTCAATTGTGAACCACATTAATACTAATTTTATGTATACTATATTATTTTATTGTATGTAAACATAATTAATTATATATCACAATTGTCAGTTAATTATTTATATTCAAATATTTATTTTAATCTAATGCCATGTCCATTTTACAAATAAATAATAGAAAACCAAAGGTTATATTTTCCACCTTTGGTACTGTCGTAGTTTCGCCTAACGGACTCAATACGGCTAGTGAGATAATCACTGGTTGGCACTTAACTAGCGGCAGTGCTTATGGCTACATCATCCAGGTTAACCTATACCGGATAGATGCGCTACGGTCCCAAGCCGTAGCTTGCCTAGGCCAACGACGACGACGACGTAAACCAACAATTGATGACCCCGGAGCTGGATTACCCCTTCTACCCGAACGACTAGGACTAGACTGTAATGTCGTTCGTGCCCATCACCCCCTTCACCCGAGCGACTAGGACCAGACTGTAACGTCGCTCGTGCCCTCTGCCCATCACCCCCTTCACCCGAGCGACTAGGACCAGACTGTAATGTCGCTCGTGCCCTCTGCCCATCACCCCTGCCCGTGCGCTCTGTGCCTGCGCTCGTCTCAACCTCCACTCCTTCGTTGGGAACTTGTCGTCTTGCTTGTACGTTAGCAAGCATAGGAGAAGATGCCTGACGACGCTGGTGCCATCTCCCACTTGAGCGTAAAGCTCCCCGTCTTCTGGCCGGGCGATCCATTTATTTGGTTCCACCAAGTGGAATCACAATTCAACTTGGGAAGGATCACCGCTAGCAGGACAAAATACGATCATGTTTTGTCCTCTCTACCAGCGAGCATCATCTCTGAAGTCCGTGACGTCATCGTGTGTGCTTCCACGAGTGAGGACCCATACAACGATCTGAAGTCTGCCATCCTGTGCCGCACCACTGTCTCCGAGCGTGAGAAACTACATCAGTTAATCTCAAAAGAAGAACTTGGAGACCGTAAGCCCACTCAAATGCTGAGGGCTATGCAGTGCGCTCTAGGCGAACGCGCACAAACCTTCGATAAGGACATCTTTAGACAGTTGTTCTTGCAGAAACTTCCTCCATCAGCTCAGCGTGTCTTGGCCACTATGGATCCTGCTACTCCAGTTGATAAACTAGCAGAAACTGCCGACAAAGTAGTGGAGATTGACACAGCTCCGGTCAACAACGTGAACACACAATCGGAACTGGAGTTGAAAGTGAAAGAGTTAAGTCAACGACTCAACTACGTTTGTTCTCTGCTACAAAATCAACGGCAAAGAAGCCATTCTCGGTCAAGATTTACGAAGAGGCATCGTTCGAGTTCCGGGAAGATCTGCTTCTACCACGCCAAATTTGGAAAGAAGGCTAGGAAGTGCATCTCCCCTTGCAATTTTTCGTCGGAAAACCCCAGCAGCGAGTCCTAATGGCGTCTAGTACTCGCACTGCCAACCTGTTATTCATAAAGGACAGGAACTCTGGTGTCAATTTCTTGGTTGATACCGGAGCGTCAGTCAGTGTATTCCCTCAAAAATCTGGTCATACGCACTCGGAATCTCCGCCTCTATACGCTGCTAACGGTTCACGCATACCCACGTACGGTACTCAGTCGCGTGAACTAAACTTGGGCCTTCACCGATCCTTCAAGTGGATTTTCATCTGTGCTCAAGTGCAGCATCCCATAATCGGCGCTGACTTCCTCCAGCATTTCAAACTCCTGGTGGATCTTGACAAGCGACGCTTATGCGACCAGGCCACACTGCTTTCTGTTCTTGCCAAACAGGTTGCCCTTCCGGACGCCTCGAACTCTGCACTTTCCCTCGTTCCCCCTAATTCCATGTACCAGTGCCTTTTCCAACGATATCCAGGAATTCTTCAACCTATGCAGATGGGTGATACCATTAAGCACACCATTACCCATCACATTACAACAAAAGGTCCCCCTGTGTTTGCAAAACCCAGACGTCTTGCCCCGGACAAACTGAAAGCTGCCAAATCGGAATTCCAGCTTATGCTGGATCTTGGGATAATAAGACCTTCCAAAAGCAGTTTGGTCCTCTCCCCTACACCTGGTCCAGAAGAAGTCAGGAGACTGGAGACCATGTGGGATTACCGATTTTTGATTCGACAACCATCCCGGACCGATATCCGGTACCAAATGTCCAAGACTTTACTTCTCTTCTCCACGGCAAATCTATCTTCAGTAAAATAGATCTCGTTAAGGCTTTCCACCACATTCCCGTAGAGCCTTCGGATATTCCCAAGACTGCAGTTTGTACACCATTTGGGTTATTCGAATTTTTGAAGATGCCGTTCGGGCTACGGAATGCTGCGCAAACCTTTCAGAGGTTTATAGATGAGGTCACCAGAGGCTTAGACTTTGTTTATGCCTACATCGATGATTTGCTTGTGGCCAGCTCAACGGAAGAGGAACATAAGGAACATCTTTCACTCCTCTTTCAACGCTTAGAACAATACGGTGTTACTATTAATGCATCTAAGTGTGTGTTTGCACAGCCAACCTTGGAATTTCTTGGTCACCACGATTTCGCAGCACGGAATTACCCCCCTTCAGGACAAGTGTGAAGTGATAAAAAATTACCCTATGCCAAATAATCAGCGTGAGTTACGTCGGTTTCTAGGTTTGGTAAATTATTACCACAAGTTCATTAAAAACTGTGCTAGTGTTCTTGCTCCTCTACACGCTATGATCACACACAACGCAAGGTAACGAAATTGTTATGGTGTAGCGATAGTTTACAGGCGTTCGACAATGCCAAAAATGCTATCAATAGTGCATTGTCTCTGTCATTTCCTATCAGTGATGCCCCCCTAACTCTGACGGTCGATGCCTCAGATGTTGCGATCGGTGGAGTGTTGGAACAAACCATTAACGGTCAACAAGCACCCATCGCATTTTACTCGAAAAAGCTGCAGCCAGCCCAAACGCGTTATAGTGCTTTCGGACGTGAACTTCTTGCTATTTACTTAAACGTGAAGCATTTTCAACATTTCCTTGAAGGCCGAGAGTTTTGTGTTTTTACCGACCACAAACCTTTGGTCACTGTCTTCAATAAAACAGCTGTAACCACTCTCCCAGAGTCATCAGGCAACTCGATTATATCTCGCAATTTACCACAGATATCCGCCACATCAAAGGTGTCTTGAACACTCCAGCGGATGCACTTTCAAGAATAGAGATTACTTCTGTTACCCTCAGCTCTACACTGTGGAATGCTATTGCACAGGATCAAGATAAGGATACGGAACTACAAGAACTGCTCAGAGAAGACTCCACTCACTCACTTTCCCTCAAGAAAATGAGTATGCCAGGATTGTCTGTGCCCCTCTATTGCGACGTATCAACAGCTGCTATTCGCCCTTATGTCCCTCCATGTCACAGACAAGCAGTCTTCACGGATCTTCATAACCCCTCCCATCCTGGTATCCGTGCTTCGCAACACCTGGTTACCTCTCGCTTTGTTTGGCCCTCGATGCGGAAGGATGTCAAACATTGGACCAAAACGTGCCTTGCCTGCCAGCGTGCCAAAGTCCAAAGGCACACCAGGTCCCCCTTTGACGCATTTCCGCCCCCATCCCAGCGATTTGAAGTAATTCATGTAGACATTGTTGGCCCTCTTCCAGTGATTCAAGGCCAACGTTATCTGCTCACCTGTCTCGACCGCTTTTCCAGATGGCCTGAAGCCATCCCACTTCCTGATATCCAAGCGGACACTGTTGCAAGAGCCTTTCTTCATGGATGGGTATCAAGATTTGGATTGCCGACAAAAGTCATCACTGACCAAGGTCGCCAATTTGAGTCTTCGCTTTGGAAGAAGTTTACCAGCTTGTTGGGTACAGTACATGCGCATACCTGTGCGTATCATCCGCAAGCTAACGGCCTCGTCGAACGCTTCCATCGCCAGCTGAAGTCATCCCTTATGTGTCACGAAGACTCCCATTGGATGGATAAGCTTCCACTCGTTTTGCTTGGTATTCGCTCTGCATTTAAGAGTGATCTGAAGACTAGCGGCTGAACTAGTCTATGGAACAACACTGCGGCTACCAGGTGGCTACTTCACTGCAGGGGATAAGTCATGCGATCCTACGGAATTCGCTCAAACACTTTCCTCTCACATGCAGTCCCTTCAGCCTGTTCCCCCTCGATTGACTAGCCAACAGAACATCTTTATTTCCCCAGCCCTCCAGTCTTGCACCCACGTTTTCGTTCGTGTACCTGTCCCAAAACGGCCTCTCCAATGTCCATATGACGGACCCTATGAAGTTCTCCGACGTACGCGCAAATCATTCCTCATCCAGCGCGGTTCCAAGGTCGACAAGGTTTCTATCGATCGTCTTAAGCCTGCGTTTTTGGAATCAACCTTAAGTGAGGTACAAGTAGCTACCAAAAAGGTTCAGCGGAAATCTGTGTCGTTCGGAACTCTTTGAACTTCCTCTCTGGTGGGGGAGTGTGTAGTGAATACTCTTATTTTAGTTTCAAGATAAATGTTAATTTTACCGTCTTGAATTTCGGAATAGTATAAATTCATTTTAAATTAGTTACCCCATTATAATTCAATTGTGAACCACATTAATACTAATTTTATGTATACTATATTATTTATTGTATGTAAACATAATTAATTATATATCACAATTGTCAGTTAATTATTTATATTCAAATATTTATTTTAATCTAATGCCATGTCCATTTTACAAATAAATAATAGAAAACCAAAGGTTATATTTTCCACCTTTGGTACTGTCGTAGTTTCGCCTAACGGACTCAATACGGCTAGTGAGATAATCACTGGTTGGCACTTAACTAGCGGCAGTGCTTATGGCTACATCATCCAGGTTAACCTATACCGGATAGATGCGCTACGGTCCCAAGCCGTAGCTTGCCTAGGCCAACGACGACGACGACGTAAACCAACAAAGGGATCCCTGTGGACGAACATGAAAACTCTTTGAGAATTCGAAGTGTTAAACGGGATAATATTTCAGGAAAGTATTTTCGAAGTTTTCAGATTATAAAAATAAAGGTTCAGACGTGGTAAACTAAATAAATGCCATAACCTGATCAGCATGTGTAGGGTTTACGAAGGCAGGATGAGAGTAGAACGCAACACTCTCCTTCAAATCCTACAAATGAAGAGTAATAATACGGAAGTGTGTCTCAGCTTGGCTGAATCTGAACATAATATATATATATATATATATATATATACATATATATATATATATATATATATATATATATATATACATACACACGGTGTTTTATATGTCTGAAGACATCGGAAATGTGTAGAAAGGGTAATACAATTTTATGACAAAGTTTAATTTTCAACATACCATTACAAAGGTGTTCAAATTGTTCACCCTCAATTTCAAGACACTTCATTTCTCGCAACTGTCAAGCTCTCTGAACACTTCTGATTGTTTCAGTAGAAATTCGCTGCAATTCTAGTCTTAGCTTAGCTTTCAAATCCTCAATTGTTCTTACTCTGTTCAGAAAAAAAAAAGAAAAGCTGTTTCCAGACACATGAAAAAAAAACACACACACACACACACACACATATATAAAGTGTGTGATACTGCTCTTTGCATTACATTATCTTAAAAAACGTGTATAGTATATCCTAGTTAGAGTAATTTTCGAAAACATAAACACGAAACCAAATCAAATTGAATTCTTTTTCAAAGAGCTTTTTCACTTTTTAAAAAAAAAATTTTCACACGAAATGTGACTGTAAACAACTATGACACATTTTTATTTTTATTTCAAGAAGTCAAGCAAACAAGTAACAAATACAAATGTGGAGGAAATTCAATTTCATTCTGTTTTTATAAATGGTAAACAAAGATCGTCCTTAAATTTATCATAGATAGTTTTTTTATTTGGAGTGGGGGTTGTTGTCGACAAAATTAAATTCTTTCTGATTTCTTCTTCGAAGAAAAAGCATCTTGGATGTTAAATAACCAATTACTTGACAACATTTTCAGATGATTACTTTAACGTTTACCTATACATAATAGAAATATATGTATGGTTAGTGTTTGTTTTCACCCCAGTTTACAGAAAAAAGGCATTTGCAGGACTAGTCGTTTAACTTTTAAGTTTTCGCTGAGATTTATTAAAGTTGAATAGCATAAAAGCCATCCTTGATAGAGCACACAAAATTTCTTCCAGATATTGCCTTCTGGATTTAAAGTATAAATTCTTGTTAAATTTGTTCCGTAATAATCTGTATCCAAAACACTGACTGAAAAGCACAGTTTTAACTTTTTAAATGATTCACGCAATCGTCATTCTATCCTGCCAACTGTCAACAAAGATGTAAATTACATGAAATTATTAATTACTGTACTTCGGTCACTGGCGGATTAACTATGGTGCCCTCACAAAATATCATCTAAAAAATGTGTGGACTACACGTTTGGTGAAATTAGATATCAAACCATCTACAGTATACTAGTATTTGTGACGATCGAACGTTCTTTCTTTCTTTCTTTCTTTGCTTCTTATAGCCGGCCAAACCACTGGCTAGATTTGGATGAGACTTGGGGGATAGGGGTAACTGAGGCCCGGAAAGAACATGGGCTATGTGGCATCGGCCTCCGAGGTCATCTGAGGCCGCTGGAGGACTCTGTACTCCGGATTGGTTGAAAGATAGTGACATCATAGACACGTCATAAAAGATAGTAACAAAATGGGCGAAGCTCTAGCATATATATATATATATATATATATATATAAATATATATATATATATATATATACACAGGGTGCGGCATAAGTCGCTTTACCGTGAATAATGAAATCATCTTGTGAAGAATAAGATTTATTATTTACTACAGAAATTGTTGAAAGTGTCCTCCATCATGTTCAATACACACGTTGCATACTTGAACAACTAAACAACAAATAGCGCGGCACAGTTCTTTTGTTATTATTCAACGTCTCGAATTTTTGGCGTATCAGGCTTCATGTGGTCGAAGTCCTGAGGTTTCTGGCCGTTGACTATCTTTGATTATACCCCACATTGAATAATCACATGGGGGTTATATCCAGTGACTGAGAAGGCCATTCGACTATCCCACGACGTCCTATCGATTCTGAAAAAATTTCATTTAAGAATGCACGAACATTTCTTCCGAAATGTGGTGGAGCACCATCTTGTTGCCATATTGTGTTTTCAAAATTATGATGGTTCTAAGTGTAGGCAACACTGTATTCTGCAACATTTCCAGATAATTGACGACATTAACAGTGCCGTTAAAGAAATAAGGACCCACAACACCATCCAGCCATTCTAGGTAAAGCGATTTATGCCGCACCTGTATATATATATATATATATATATATATATATATATATATATATATATATATATATATATAGGCTATGTGGCGTCGGCCTCCGAGGTCATATATATATATATATATATATATATATATATATACACACACATACATTTTAACTGCAAACAACACGCAGTATAATTAATGTAAACAATGACGCTCGTGTAGAAGAGCGTCCGCACAAGAAGAGGAGAAAGAACGAACAAATGAAAAATGAGGCACCCCCAGGAATCGAACCCGGGATCATAGTGGATAGCATGTCCGACCGGCAATTGGATGATCCCGGGTTCGATTCCTGGGAGTGCCTCATTTTTCATTTGTTCGTTCTTTCTCCTCTTCTTGTGCGGACGCTCTTCTACACAAGCGTCATTCTTTACATTAATTATACTGCGTGTTGTTTGCAGTTAAAATGGGTATATATATATATATATATATATATATATATATATATTATATATATATATATATATATATATATGACCTCGGAGGCCGACGCCACATAGCCTATGTTCTTAAATGGGAGGTGCCTCATTTTTCATTTGTTCGTCCGTTCTACTCTTCTTGTGCGGACGCTCTTCTACACAAGCGTCGTTCTTTATATTAATATACAGGGTGTTCGGAAAGTCACTGTGCACTTGTATAATCGAGATCGTCCACTCACGCTTGATGACCTGAAAACTGCAATAACTGCGTACATAAGGTCCATTTCAAAAGAAAAACTGACAAAGGTGTTTCAAAATAAAATAAGGCGGGTCCAGGCCTGTATTGCTGTTAAAGGACATCACTTTCAACACCTTTTATAAGTTCTGATGGTCCCATCCATAACCTCTATCATATATGCAATGTCATACTATTGTATGCTATTAAAAAATATAAGTGCACAGTGACTTTCCGAACACCCTGTATATATATATATATATATATATATATATATATATCGAAACCTACGGTAAAATTATTGAATGCCCGGTTAGGTTAACTGTAAACCCTTGACGATTGGTTAGGTTAAGTCGTGATATTTTTGTTGAAACTAACGAAAATATCACGACTTAACCTAACCAATCGTCAAGGGCGTACAATTAACCTAATCGGGCATTTAGTTAACCTACCCGGGCATTCAATTAACCTAACCTGGCATATATATATATATATATATATATATATATATAGCGTTCAACTTCCACTCGGGCAACGCCGGGTCGCTCTGCTAGTCAATAATAAATTCATTGTTAATAACCTCAAGTGCAAATATAAAGTAAAACACTTTAATCATAAGTGAAAATGCATAAGTGTAAGACAATTTTTACTGCATTTTGCTGCTGCACTGCCGTGTTACGTCTGAAAGCCACTTAATACTTTTTATATTTGTATTGCCTGCCTCGTGAAAATTCTAGAAATTTCTGGCGCTTTATTCTGTCTGAGTCCTGCCGGCTTTTGCCTCAGGGAAGTCAGTTTTGTTCGCGTTTATATAGGCATAACATCGTTTTCAATTCATTCCAAAACAATTTCTTTCAAAATTCTCTATCTCTCTCGCGGGTCGTTGCACTGGAAATCTAATCCAGTGGACAAGGCCAGAGCAAAAGTACATCATCGGATATAAACGCTAAGGTTGAACGTTTAGAACAAAGCATGGCCAGTTTGGAAGCTACAGTGAGTATTCTGGAAAGTAGGACAAAAGAACAAGAATTCAAGGTGATCAAAAATAAAAGACCTTCGAAACCAAAATACAAGGATTCAGAACCCACTACCACAAAAAATAGGTTTGACTTACTTGCTGACGAAGAGGAGTCCTTTTTAATTGGGGGTACTCTGGTCAGAAATCAAGTGGGCTTTTTCGGAGCAAAACGTCTAACCAAGAGAAAGCTTCGATGTTTTCTAGATGCCACAAATCCGACAATAAATCGGGAATTAGATAACATTTAATATCAAGCGTAAAAGTTATCCCATCATTGTACACTTGGTAGCAATGACGTTTTTCAGAGAAGGACAGAAGGGCGGACTGAGGCCATTATAAAAGAGTTTAAGAGCCTGACCGATAAGATTAAACAAAAGACAGACATGGGAATGGTTGTAATAATTCTCACAAGAATGCATGCCAGTGATTGTACCTTAAGTAAAGCTATTACCCTAAACAGTAGAGGTAAATGTATTTGCGAGAGAAAAAGAATAAAGTTTGTCGATTTTTGGCCTATATTTTTCGAAAACGAGGAATATTTTGGCTCCAATGGGATACATTTTAATCAAAAGGGTAATAAGAAATATGTCGATCTTCTGAGTTCATTAACTTGTATAATCTTTTCAACCAGTAATTGATCCTGCTCAACCAACTGTTAAACCTCCACTAGTTTGTCCAACTCCCCCAGCAATTAAGCCTACTCCCGTAGTAGTTAATCCTTCGAGTGCATTGTCTACCCAAGCTCACCCCGTAACATTAACTGATTTACCTGCTTCGGAAAACGACTCGGGTCAAATAGGAGAGACAACTTAAAACCTCTTAAAATTGTGCTATTCAATGCTAGGTCAATTAGAAACAAACTACTGCAATTTATAGCGCTAGTTAAAGCTGAGAACTTTGATATCATAGGAATAACTGAATCAAGGGAGTTTGTAGAAGAATTTGAAATACTCGGTTACAAAATGTTTTACAAAGATAGGAACGGAAGGGAAGGAGGCGGTGTACTTTTGTATGCTCGTGACTTCTTGCATCCGGTAAACAGTAATAGTGTATTTGCTCATGAAATAGTGGGAATTGATCTAGATCTAAACAACAAAGTAGTACATCTATTTCTAGTGTAGAGGTCACATCACTACCCTGTTGATAAGGATATAAACTTATGTAATCAAATGAACAGATTAATTAATAAGATTAGTGTGATTTTTGGTGAGTTTAATTGCGGTAAAATAAACTGGGGAAACAAAACGACTGGTGCAGAGGGCTCAAGACTGTTGGAATTTGCAGATGATAATTTTTAAGTTAATGGATTGACAGTTCTACTAGGGTTAATAGTAAACTAGACCTCATATTCACGAACGAAGATGACCTAGTCTCTAACCTGACTATCGGTGAAACTTTGAGTAACAGCGATCATAATTTCATTAGGTTTGGCCTCAGAGTTCCAATCAGTACTCCAGAAAAGATGCAAAAAAGGTTGGATTTCTCAGAGCAAATTTTGAAAACTTCCGAAGTAGTTTAGACATTTTTAAAGTTCTAATAAGTGAGGATGTCAATGTCACCTGGAGCTCATATAGGGATCAATTTAGAATATTACAGGACACTTTTACACCCACTAAAATAGTTTCCTTGTCAACCAAGACGCGGAAATGGTTTAACATTGAAATTAGCAATACTATTACGGAGAGAAATAGAGCCTACAAACTACTTAAGTCACATTTCAACTAGACTAATTCAGAAAACTATGTAAACCTACGTCGGAGGGTGAAATCCTTAATTAGATCAGCTAAACGTGATGAAGAAGCTGAGTTGCCTTACTCTGTAAAGTTAACTCTAAAGAGTTTTTTGTCTATTTTAATAGCAGAAAGTCAATTAAAAATTCTTTAGGTCACCTAAAAGATAGAAATGGTATACTGAAATTCAGTGATAAAGATATAGCTAAACGTTAAACGAGTACTTCGTTTCAGTCTTCATGGAGGAAGACTCGAGTGAAGTTCGAAATCCTCGGATTACATGTGACGATGATCATCCTATACAGACCATTAGTTTTACGGGAGATGAGGTACAACAAGTAATTGGCAAGCTGAATAAGTACAAATTACCTGGTCCTGACTTATTTCTTCCAAGGGTATTAAAAGAGGTTAGCCACAATATTGTTGATGATTTAGTAACTATATTCAAACAATCACTAGAATTAGGGAAAGTTCCAATCGACTGGAAATTAGAAATGTAACACCAATCTTTAAAAAAGGTGATAGGGGAAAATCATTGTAATTACCGCCCGATCAGTTTAAAGTCAGTTGTCAGCAAACTGTTGGAATCCATTATTACAGAACGTATCGTGTATTACATTGAATCAAACAATTTAATTTTTGATTCCCAACATGGATTCAGGCGACATAGATTTTGTCTGGCAAACCTGTTAGAATTTTTCCATAATATGTATATTGTATACTTTATACAATGCAACTAGGGCAATAGATATAGCGTATCTCAACTTTCTAAAAACCTTTGACAGAGTCCCTCACGCGAGATTCATGACTAAAGTTAGAGGGCTAGAAATTACTGGGATCGTTTCCAACTGGATTGAAGATTGGTTAAGAGATAGAAAGCAGAGAGTGATAATAAACGGAGTGGCTTCGGAGTGGGTCCCCGTCACAAGTGGAGTTCAACAGGGTTCCGTTCTTGGTCCTTTACGTTTTATTATCTATATTAGCGATATAGACATCGGGCTCCTAAGTACAATTTCTAAATTTACAGACGATACGAAATTAGGAAGTAGTATAGGTACTGAGGAGGGCGTAAAAACGCTTGAAAATGATCTTGGCAGGTTGGGCAAATGGTCTGCTACTTGGTAGATGCCATCCAACTTGGACAAATGTAAGGTAATGCACGTAGGTTATAAAAACCCGAAGACCGCTTACTCTCTCTTAAGGAGGAACTTGATTGAAACTGATCTAGAGAAAGACTTGGGAATCCATATCAGTAATGATCTCAAACCATGAAAGCACTATTCAAAAGTCGAAAAGAGGGCCTTAAAAATACTAGGTTACACTAAATTAAAAGACAGTTCCAGTTTAGGAACACGGAGATTGTACTGTCTCTCTACACTTCACTAGTTAGACCTCAACTTCAGTATTGTGTGCAATTTTGGTCTCCGTTCCTTAGGAAAGATACAGAAAGGTTGAAAAGGACAAAAAATTGATCCCTTCAATGAGACTGCAAAACTACCATTGAAGATTAGAGCGCTTAAATATGTTTACCTTCGAGACCAGGAGGTTGTGTGGTCAGCTTATTCAAGTTTTCAAGATGCTCAATGGAATAGACAGGGTGGACTACAGGAATTATTCTCATTTAATACTAATCCGACAAGAAATTATGGTTTTAAACTGGAACTAAAAACATTTAGCAACGCAGTCTGTTGTAATTTCTTCTATAAAATAGTTAATATCTGGAACCAACTTCCTTCGGAGGTTGTTTCAAGCCTCTTGTTCTTGTATCTCTCTCTCTCTCTCTCTCTCTCTCTCTCTCTCTCTCTCTCTCTCTCTCTCTCTCTCCAATGCATGTGGATCCTCAGCATGAGTAATAATGGACGACATAAAATACCACGAAAATATTACAGTGGCGCACAGAAAAGGAAACGGGGCCCAGGAGAACGCTTTACAGCATAAAGAAGTCGTTAAGAAAACACATTATATTTCTGAGTTTTTAGTAAAACAATCAAGTCAACAGCCTGAAGAACTTGTAGACACAGATACACCTGGTCAACTCAGTCAGCGACATCAGTCGCAAGAACATTTGGATGGAGATGTAGATGCAGCTAGACAACATATTCAGCATCCTCAAGAACAAGACCAAAAAAAAAAGCATCCAGGATTCCTGGCTGGCATTGGATTATGGCCAGCGAAATGAACAGGTGATATGATAATTTTATGGTCAAAAAAGGAAGGGTCAGATCTACAGCATAGTAATGAAGACTTCAGCAGATCAATGGAACATACCATTGAAAAACTAAAACGCAGCTGTATGTCACAGATGTTCGTGTGCATCCAAATTGTGATAAGGTAAACCGAGATTGGTTATGTTATTCTTCCGCAATTGGCCGAATCTATTGCTTTTTCTGTAACCTTTTAAACACTGGACAAGGACCACTAGTGACAGATGGTTTTAGTGATTGAACCCATGCTGGACGCGTTGTTTAGCATATATATATATATATATATATACACACACACACACACAGTAATATATATACACACACAGTAATCCCCCGCTTTACGGAAGGGTTACGTTCCGTAAAATCCTTCCGTGGAGCAAATTTCCGTATAAGGAATCCTATTTTCCCATAGAGTCCCATTATATGTTCGGAGATACGTTCCTTCGGAACAAAATCTTAACTCTACGATGTAACACATAGTATACATAATAACGTAACAAACTTTATTGAACTACTCTGTACATTATTACTGTACTCGTATATTATATTTATATAGTACTTAATAATAAAGAGAGAAAAAAGTAAGAATAAAGTGTCTGACTATCAATGGAGAATTGTGAGACGGCGGGAAGGTTGTGGTGAGTACGAGCGGCTAGTACGTGCCACTGCCTGTATAAAATTAGACTAAATTAGATATTTTGGTGACTGAGTTAGTGATTTTTTTACTCAAATTTCCGTTATAACGAATTGTACTTCCGTTATACTGAATGTTATTCCCTTATTAATCATTACCGTTAAAGCGAAATTCCGTAAATTGAATTTCCGTAAAGCGAGGGATTACTGTATGTATATATATATAGATTGTCCGGAAAAGGTGGTACATATTTCATGAGACTATACTACACTACCCATGCAAAATACTGGAATGAATTAAATACTAAAATGGAGAGTAACACTTACAGTTTTTGTTATATATGTGCGATGTGTTTATACGCACCCTCTGACGCGCAACAGCGTAACTAGTGGTTATTGCCGTAGGCGCGCCAATGCGTTCAGAGTTGTTGGTGTGAGTCGTTGTGTCAAAGGGATGGAAAATCCACAAGTGAAAGCATAGTGTGTGCTATGGTTTGTTGAATTCAAATCAGTTATCAGAGTACGGAGAGCATTCCAGCGAGCATATTAGAGATCCACCTAGTGGTAATGCTATCAAGAAGCGGCACAAGAAATTTAAAGATGCAGGAAGTGTTTTACCTGACAAAACAACAGGTCGGCCGCGCACTTCAGAAGACAATGTTGAACGCATTAGAGTCCAGTGGTGCACAAACTTTTTTGATGTGAGGGCCAAACCAACCATCTGTTTTATATATAGGGGCCAGATATATAGATATTCTATTTTTTATAATAACCAGGGGTAATATTTCAGATTTTTCTTTGGGTAGCTAACTTTTTGATTGAATTGAAAAGACCCGTGGGGCCACTGAAAAGACCCGTTGGGGCCACATTTGGCCCGCGGGCCAGGGTTTGTGCATCACTGCATTAGACAATCTTTTTACACAATCCAAAGAAGTCTGTAAGACTCTGCAGTAAAATAAAACTAAATCGTTTTGCCAGTTTGTGACCTTTTATGAGCCCATGTGCTCATCACTATCCTTTCCTCCAGAGTGTAAGTGGACTGGTCTGCCATTGTTCACACAACTCTAATACCTGGAAAAGAAAAAAAAATATCAATGACTCACATATAAATTCAATTAATCACACAAAAAAAAATTGGTGTTACAATATGTACATTTTGTAGGGGGTGACGGGACTTTTCGAATACGTTGTGGAATATTCCTTTCAATTATATTTCTGTTTTTGACGAGCACTTTAGAACTATCCCACCTGATGACTACATCTGTACATATGGTTAAACAATGCATTAGAATTATTTGCATCATATATATATATACACAATCCAAAGACTCTGCAGTAAAATAAAACTAAATCGTTTTGCCAGTTTGTGACCTTTTATGAGCCCATGTGCTCATCACTATCCTTTCCTCCAGAGTGTAAGTGGACTGGTCTGCCATTGTTCACACAACTCTAATACCTGGAAAAGAAAAAAAAATATCAATGACTCACATATAAATTCAATTAATCACACAAAAATAAAATTGGTGTTACAATATGTACATTTTGTAGGGGGTGACGGGACTTTTCGAATACGTTGTGGAATATTCCTTTCAATTATATTCTGTTTTTGACGAGCACTTTAGAACTATCCCACCTGATGACTACATCTGTACATATGGTTAAACAATTCATTAGAATTATTTGCATCATATATATATATATATATATATATATATATATTTTTTTTTCAATTGACACAATACCAAAATTAAAAACAGAAAATAATCAGATGACAAAAAATAGAAGTGTAGAAAATATCGTCCGTAAATACTACGTAAAAGGGCACTGCAGATATCGGGATGGGCAATGCATCTATGCGCATTCCACGTTATGTAACTCGCATTACACAAGAGGATATTGCAAATTTGAAAAAAAGTGCAAGTTCCACCATCTTAGTGTCTGCAACACCTATGGAAGATATGGGAGGTACAAATACGGACAAAAATGCCGTTACCACCACCACCCTCAAAGGAACGTAACAGGTGAACAGGAAAAACAAGCATCAAAGAAAGCTACCACTTTTTTAGACGTAGCCAACACAGTTTAGCCGCTAAATACCATCCAGGAAATACAAAATCAGTTGGCAAATATAGGAATCCGAGAGCCGGACAGAAGGCACGCACAAAGACATTTCATGCGATATCGGGACAACCGATACCGACAAAGATAAAAAGAGAGACAAATTCTTGGAGTGCTACAAGGCAACGAAACCGGTACTACCATTGGAAAACGAATCGGAACCACATGCATGTAAAAACGATAGAGAAAAAAATAAAAATAATTCTAGCCAACATTCAGGGCCTTAAATCAAACCATTCCCCAGACAAAGTTTTATACCTGAAAAGACTAATGCAAGAAACCGGAGCAGACTTTGCATGCCTCACGGAAACCCATCTAAAGGACTGCCAGGCGAACTGAGAAAACTGTGAGTTCTATGTTGACAAAAAAGATACAAATTGACAACTATAACATACTTCGAGCCGACAGAACAGTGAAACGTAAAGGAGGATGTGCTATTTACACACGCGAAAGACATATGGCAGAAATTACTATAAATACTTCAAACAGCTGCGTAGAATGTGTAGCAGCAAAAGTTGAAAAATTAAATATGGTACTAATTGTAGTGTGCAGACCCCCGAACACACCAACTTCAAAATTCTCAGATTCCATTACATAGGTCAGAAACTGGGTAAAAGATCTACATTCTCCAACCCCAAATATTTTTCTCTCTGGTGATTTTAATTTTTCATTCGTGAAATATAAAAAGATAAGAAAAAATATATGTATACACAAGAGCACACGGGCGGGAAGACAGGGAGCAGGTAAAAATACTATGAGCTCTACGTTTATGTTAACACAAGAAACAAAAGAAAACACAAGAAAAAACAGCTGCCTAGATTTGGTATTCACAAACAACAGCAGCCTAATTGATAATGTAAAAATATCCTCAACTATAATATCGGATCACAACATTATTAAAGTAATAACCAATATAAAAACAACCGGAAAGGAAAGAACACGAACAACTGAAAGAAGCAAATTCGAAAGTTTTAATTTTCACTCCAAAGCTATAAACTGGGAAGGTGTTGCATCCAGCATGGGAGTAATAGATTGGAAAACCATCTTCAAGGCCAAGACAACAGAAGAGATGCTAATGACCTTAGAGAAGATGCTGGAAATTGTGGAAAGACATGTCCCAGAAATACAACAAAGAGGAAAGCGAAGCAGGTTCGAGAGACAAAAGAGGTCACTGTTCCGAAAGAGAAAAAGAGTGACTGCAAAATTAAGTAACAGCAAACACAACAACATCAAAAAAATATTAACTGATAAACTGCAGAGTATAGATTGCGTCATACAGGTACTAAATGAGAAGCATACAAAAAAAGAAGAAGACGACGCTATAGAAGCGATAGAGGTTAACTCAAAGTACTTCTATAATTTTGCAAAAAGGCAGTCGAAAAATGACACGACTATCGGACCTTTGAAAAATTAAGACAATGCTTTATCTGATGATCTAACAGAAGTATGTGAAATATTAAGAACTCAGTACGAATCATCTTTCAGTACCCCAAAAACTGACAAACTGATATACGATAGAAACGCGTTCTTTGAAGAACTACAAGGGGAAAGTATAACGGACTTCGACTTTACGACGGATGATATTCACAAGCTATAGGGAAACTAAAAGCACACTCAGCGGCAGGACCGGACAAATGGAATGCCACATTGATCAAAAACTGCAAGAATGCAATCACTGAGCCCTGATATTGGATATGGAGACGATCACTAGACACGGGAGAAATACCAGGCATCCTGAAGCGAGCGAGCATAGTCCCAATATACAGGGTGTTTCACAACCGGTCTGCCATACTTTAGGGCGTGATTTCGGGGGTGATATCGAGTAAAAAAGTTAATACAACATCGGTACTATTTCCAACCGTTGCGGAGCTACGGACGTTTTAAGGTGCACGGAAAAAAAATAAACGAGAGTATTAATCTGAAATATTTATTGCTACATTTTATGAGATACACCTTATAAATGTTCAAAATTCCGCCTCGTTTTTCAATGCACAGCCTTGCTTGTTCCAAACAAGAGTCCATTGCCCATTGAATCATTTCGGGGTGTTCTCGTATGTAAGTAGCGGCATCCATAATCCGACGCAAGAGTTCCTCTCTCGTTTGTACTTTGGTCTTGTAGACCACCTCTTTCAAAAAGCCCCATAAAATGAAATCTAACGGAGTTAGGTGCGGAGATCTCTGGGGCCACGATATTGGACCAGCACGACCAATCCAACGATTCCTGTACCGCTGATTCAAGTAATCCATAACATGACGACCAAAATGTGGTGGTGCCCCATCGTGCTGAAAGAACATCCTGCGCCTTGTCTACAAGGGCACGTCCTCCATCAAAAGCGGCAATTCGCTCGTCAGGAGGTTCACATAAATATCAGCAGTTAATCGTTGTTCCAAAACGAACGGTCCAATCAGCTGATCTCCAATTACACCCCACCAAACATTCACCAAGAATCCATGTTGAAAATTTCCTTCAACGATACCGTGGGGATTATCGGCGGACCACAAGTGGGTGCTGTAATGTGCAGGAGCGCCGTCTTGCTGGAACCATGTTGGGAAATTTCCTTCTTCGTTCAAGACAATGGGGAATGCTTCTTCCTTGAGCATACGTAGGTAGGTGCCTCCAGTGACATGTTCATCGAAAAAGAGGGGGCCTATGATGCGATCCTTCCAAATGCCACACCATACCATCACCCGAGATGCACCTTGTTCCTTTGAAGAGGTATACCAGTGAGGGTTGCTTTGAGACCAGCAGCGGGTGTTCTGTCGATTTACCTCACCATTTCCATAAAAAACATCATCGTCACTGAACAGAATGGTGGACGGGAAATTGGCATCCCGAGCATATTGTTCCGTAGCCCATTCACAAAATTCCATCCGCCGGTCGGGATCATCTTCGCTTAATTTCTGTAGGATCTGAAGTTTATATGGATACCATTTGTGAGCCTGAAGAATGCGATGGATGCTACTTTTTGACACTCCTGTCTCGGCGGACAATCGCCGAAGAGACTTATTGGGACTTCTGTTAAAATGAGCCAGGATAGCAGTCGTTGTATCATCGTCAGTGGACCTCCTTGAAGGTCCACTACGTGGGTTATCTTCTATGGATCCTGTTTCCTTAAACTTTGCAACAAGTCTGCTAACACAACTCTTCCTTGCTCACAGACATTATGGTCTGTAGAAAGAGAAAAATATGAATTATGGTTTGTAGAAATAGAAAAATATGAATTTCTCCTATGATGCCGGACTTATGGGACACCTTGTATATAGTATTATATTTATTATATATTCGTATATTATGATCGGTCTCATCTCGAAAATTAGACGTGCTGGAGGAAAACCGAAAACCGATTTGGAATCAGCATCCCAACAGCTATCTAGCCCACCCATAATTATATCTGATGAAAAATACTTGTTGGCCAGTGTAAATAATAATAATAGTAAATCCAATGTAAAGTTTACAAAATGTTACATAATTTAAAATTAAATGACTTATTGAATATTTAGTAGAAAATAAATGCTGCTTAATCTTAATAAAAAAAAATAAAAAAGATTATTAGAACACATCCATTTATACACGTTTCTAATTGCCTGTTCGTTTTATTAATCAGAAAGTCGCGTTATGATGGGAAGCAGTAAGTGTGGTATCATCTGCGTATTGTACATAATTTAATGTGGTAAAGAAATAAAAATCGTTGGGCCTCCACTAGTTAGCGTCGCCTTGTCAGATAAATTGTCTTTTAATCTTTTAATCTGTACTGCTGGCGATTTACAGATATGATTTAAACCAATAGAGGATATATCCTCTTATTCTATATATGTGAAGCTAATTCAATAAGAATTCATGTGAAAGTGCATCAAATGCTTTTGACAAGTCGAGGAAGAACAAGGCAGTGTGTTTTTTGCTGTTTAATTTCTGATACACACTTTCTAATAGCATGTTTATGGCATCTTCCGTTGTATGTCCATTGTACAGTATGTCCACCTCTAAACCCACGTTGTGTTTTAGGTAAAATATCGTACTTGGTTAGGAATTTACCAAGTTTATTGTACACAATATTTTCAAATACTTTCCTTAAAGTTGGCAAAACGGAAATTGGACGATAATTGTATGGAGTGTTTGGGTTTCCGACTTAAATACAGGGCATACTCTGGCTTCCTTTAGACTGTCAAGGAATATACCTAGTATTACTGATTCATTAATTAGATTACTGAGTGGGATTGCAATTTCATCGGATGCTAATTTCTATATTTTTATCAGGATCGTATTGCTGTCAGAATATTTATTTTTTTAGATTGTTTATTGCTAGAGAGATATTGTTTGGTAGGATTGGATGAAAGAAAAATGAGTTTGGATTTGGTTGTGGTATGTATTGTCGGTAATGAATGTATCTAATTGGGAGTGAGACGGTAGTATTGAAGCCGATATTTGCAAAGGAATTGTTCAAGAAATTGGCTATGCCTTTGTGGTCACTGTAAGAATTTCCGCCTTGTGTGAGGGAGGGAAAGGGATTTGTTTTAAGCTTTGTATTAATTAACTCTTTCAGAGTGTTCTATAGCTTTTTTGGAGTGGAATTTTGTTCAACTTTTAAACAGTAATGATCTGCTTTTGCTCTTTTAATGACTGCATTAAGTCTGTTACAGTAATTTTTGTATGTCTGTTAATATCTGTTAATATCTATGACATCGTCATGAAAGTTTTCGTCATCAGTCAATTCATCAATTGGTGATGAGACTTCTGTGATGTCAATCAAGTCCACTCCCTCGGGTAGTGGATTTTCTTGTATGTGGTTTGTAGCACCTCGTAGGGAGTAGAAAGACTTCACACATATAGACAGTCTATTATCCATAATGATCTGGAATAACATACAGTAAAATGTCACGGTGAAATGTAATAAGATCATGTTAACTTCTTTTATTCCCTTCTTATGTTACATGGGCTAACTATAAGTGGCATATACTGTATGACAAATAGGAGCCAAAATATTACTTCTACATATCCTATTTTCTTTCTTATGGCCATTATAAAAACAGTAAATGTGTTGTTTATGTGCCCATGATCCTTTTTTAGTAGGCTGACCATACGTACCGTTTTGAACGGGACAGTACCGTTTGTTTTATGGGTTCTGTATGGGTTCTGTCACTGAACAATAATTGTAAGCTCAATATGTTTATGTACTTACTTTTTCATGAATACAGAATATTACATAACCCCCGTCCCTTTTTTGCCATCCCAATGTCCCGTTTTTGTCTCAAGGAAATATGGTCAGCCTATTTTTCAGGGACCAAACTTCTAAACCCTAAAACTCAATTATAACTGAATATTTTAGTTTTATAACAATTTCAACAAAACGTATATAGATAACTGAACGTGTGGTGCAAATTTGAAGTCAATATTTAAAAATCTTCATATAAAATTTAGGATCACCTGAAGATCAAGGCCTCCAGCATTCTTTAGTTAGGTTTATAAGGCTAACTAACAAACATATCACGACCTAACCTAACCAATCGTTAGGTCAACTGTACGCCCTTGACGAGTGGTTAGGTTAGGTCAGGTCGTGATATTTTCGTTCGTTAGCCTTATAAAGCTAACTAAAAAAGGCTGGGGGTCCTGACCTGGTGCTACTGTAGTATGCGGTCTACCTACAATTCGGCGGTCTACCTTTTAATTATAGCTTCTTATCTTGTTTACTAATTGTTTGTTTACATCCCATTGTCAATCGCCCTTGACGATTGGTTAGGTTTAGTCATGATATTTTCGTTAGTTTTAACGAAAATATCATGATTAAACCTAACCAATCGTAGGTAGACCGCATACTACAGTATCACCCGTGACCTTCAGGTGATCCAAAATTTATTATAACAATTCAAGTAAAACTGAAAAGCAGCTTACCGTTAAGATTTTCTGAGCAAGTGTAGTGTTTACGTCCCCTTGTGGTGCCTAGTGTAGTTTACGTTCCCCTACATTATACTTGTGTAGTTTACGTTCCCCTACATTATCCTAGTGTAGTTTGCGTTCCCCAACTTCGTACGCATATACCTAATCAAATAAAACGTTCAAACTAACGAAAATATTACGACTTAACCTAACCAATCGTCAATATATATATATATATATATATATATATATATATATATATATATATATATATATTGACGATTGGTTGGGTTAAGTCGTAATATTTTCGTTAGTTTTAACGTTTTATTTGATGAATTCATTTAAAAAATGTCTCCTAAAGATCCTAGTATAGTTTACGTTCCCCAACTTTGACCTAGTGTAGTTTGTGTCCCCTTTTCGCAGGGGGACGTAAACTACACTTGCTCCAGATTTTCTTCTTTGTTTATGTTTTGCTGTGTTCAGGGATAAGAACCTATGAAAAAAATCTGCCTAAGTTTTATAACAAACTTAGAGTGACATTCTCAGCAGAAAATTTTGTTAGTTTACAGTAATTTACTATAAAAAAAAATAAAACAATGTCAGGGTCCTTAAAATAGGACGATAGGCGTTAACGGGTTAAAGGCTGTTTGGAATAGAATCGAAGTGACCTGATTTGTTTTTAAGGGTTAAAATAACCGTTTTGACATATCTGAAAAGTAGGAGAGGAGAGGAAAATAGTTGCTTGGGTTGCCAAGATATTCTTCATAACTGCGTATCGAAGGCACCATGAGATCTGCTGTTATTTTTCCTACGGTAGCAAAGTAATTATTTCGTACTCCGGGTATTTCATTTCTAGCGGAACTTTTCTAATGGGTAAGGATTAAGGGTTAAATAAAACGTCCAAATCAGCAATAGAGATTATTGCCACCTCCACAACTCCCACCCCTGCATATCACCAACTTCAAAATTATGAACTCGGCACATCATCCAACCGACCCCGAGTACATATTAGTATAAAACCAATCCTAAACGACTATAATTCTGCATTTAACTTAAACATAGCTCGATAATTTCTCTTGCCTCACCACTAGAAAAGAAATCTGCAACCACCCATCTTAACTTTGAACAATTCCGACATGGATATGCCAACATTTATCCATTTCCAACTCTTTTACAATCGGTTTATTACTCCTATAATAACCTATTAAAATAATTACTCTTTGTCATCTTTCTAACTTTTGTACAATTTATGTTGCTTAACTTTCCTATATTTTTATATACCTTTCATGGATCTTTTAAACTATTTCCTCCCCCCAGGCTTCAGAGAGGGGGGACATAGTTTAAAAAGTCATTATTATTAAAGGGGAGATAATTTAACAGGTTTACTTATCTTTGAAAAGATCAACATTGGGGTGGTAATTGTTGAAAAGAGTTTTTCTAATGTAGAATTTAAATCAATCTATTTTCTTCTATGGTATTTCTTGTGCAAATTGATATTAACAGAGATATAAGCAATTTTTGAATCGATTAAAATCGATTGAAATAGTATGGTAGTTTGATAATAATAACCCACTCTAATAGATAGGGTTTATTTCCACAACAGTTTCGATGCCCACTGGCATCCTGTTCGGGTGGATACAGAAAAACGAATTCGTTTTTCTGTATCCACCCGAAGAGGATGCCAGTGGGCATCGAAACTGTTGTGGAAATTAACTCTGTCTATTAGAGTGGGTTTTTATTATCATAATTTGACCTTCACGTAGAAAAGTATTTTCTGCATTTAGTATGGTAGTAATTATTCGTTTTACTCCTCTGGGTCGATTGTGATATGAGAATAGGTTTTTCTGGTGTATTTGGTGTGTTTTATTCGAATCTAACTTTCATTTCTTATGCAAATGAATTATTGAGTGCCCGGTTAGGTTAATTGAATGCCCGGTTAGGTCAACTGTATGGCCTTGATGATTGGTTAGGTTGTCGTGATATTTTCGTTAGTTTTAATGAAAATATCACGACAACCTAACCAATCATCAAGGGCCTACAGTTGACCTAAAGGAGCATTCAGTTAACTTCACCGGACATTCAATAATTCATTTGCACAAGAAATGAAGGTCAGATTTGAATAAAACACACCAAAATACACCAGAAAAACTCATCCCATCATTCGTACATTCCGATGAATGGAGGGCTTATCGTGGCATTCAAGGGTTAGGATTCCAGCACCGAACTATAAATCACAGTGTTAATTTTGTGTAGCCAAACGGTGAACATACACAGCACATAGAATCTTGCTGGCACGAATCCAGGAAAAAAACTCACCACTTAAATGTAAAAGAGGACAAAAACTCACCAGACAAATGTTTTTGCGAAATACATACACTCTAGTCTAGATCTTAAGATTTTAGACTTTTTTCCTTCTTTTTTCTTCTTCTGCAGCTTAAATCCAATCTCTATATGGGGTCGCTGTTCTTGATGAGTCTCCTCCATTCTCTTCTGTTACGCACCATGTCCTCGTCCAAATTTTTCTCCCGGATGTCTGCCGCCACGCAATCCCTCCACCTCGTCTTCGGTCTACCTCTTCTTCTCCGTCCCGGCACCTCCATTTCCAGCACCCTACGTCCCACGTAATCCTCCTCTCTTCTCATCATGTGCCCATACCATCTCAGTCTGGCTTCTTGGACTTTCTTGACGCCTCTACTACTTTCACCGTTCCTCTAATGCGTTCGTTTCTGATTCGATCCCTTCTAGTTACACCGCGCATCCATCGCAACATTTTCATTTCAGCCACATCCATCTTTCTGTCACTAGTCTTCTTCATTGGCACCGTCTCCATTCCGTACAACATGGCTGGCCTAACCACTGTTTTGAAGACCCTCCCTTTCAGTTTCACCGGCATCCTACGATCACAGAGAATTCCCGACACCTCTCTCCAGCTCCTCCATCCCGACTGTATCCTACGATTCACCTCTCCCTCTGCTCCCCCCTCTGCCTCGATTGTTGATCCCAAGTATTTAAAACGATCTACCAGTTTGATCAGTTCACCGTTTAACATCACTCCCCCGCCTTCATCGGGTTGTACATTACATCTCAGATATTCAGTCTTCTTCCGATTAACTTTCATGCCTCTACTTTCCAATGCCTCCCTCCAATTTTCTAGCTGTTGTTCTACCTCCTGTCTTGTCTCTGCGCACAACACTACATCATCGGCATACATCATGCACCAAGGAGCAACCACTCTAACCTCCTCAGTCAACACATCCAACACCACTTTGAATAGAATGGACTCAGTGCTGACCCCTGATGCAGACCAACCCCAACTCCAAAACTCTCCGTCACACCAACACTACACCTTACTTTCGTCGTAACCCCTCTATACATTTCTTGGATCAATCTGACGTACTTCTCTGGGACCATCTTCTCCCTCAGGCACCTCCAAACCTCTTGTCTCGGTGTCCTATCATACGCCTTCTCTAAGTCTATGAAAACCATGTGCAATGCCTTCTGTCCTTCCCTGTACCTTTCCTCCAACTATCGTAATGCAAAAATAGCATCAGACGTACTTCGTCCGGGCATAAAACCGAATTGCTCTGTCGACACGCCTGCCTCCTCCCTCAGCCTTAAGTCCACAATTCGCTCCCACACCTTCATGGTGTGCGATATTAGCTTGATACCCCTATAATTTGAGCATTCCTGTATATCCCCTTTCTCTTTGAATATGGGTACTATGATACTGGCACGCCATTCCTCCGGGACCACCTCTTGGTCGCAGAGCTTTTCCATAAGATCATGCATAAGATCATACTCATTGTAGATAATTACGCTTCATCTTTTAAAGTGTTCTGTTTTTAACCAAATCGGTATACTAATGTAGTTTTGGTCACTGATTTCAAAAATAACTTTCTTTTTTTGGAGAAACGAAAAACAAACATGTTAGAGCACTTTAAATAATTAATGTGTTTTTACGAAAATATCATGATTTAACCTAACCAATCGTCAAGGGCGTACAGTTGACCTAACCGGGCATTCAATTGACCTAACCTGGCATTCAATTGACCTAACCTGGCATTCAAGTGACCTAACCGGGCATTCAATTGACCTAACTGCACATTAATTCTTGATTTTTTCTGCTACTTTTACAGATCTGCCGGGATCCTTCGAAAAACGTATTCTTCGTAAAGTTGCACTTTTTACCGTTTGACCGACGCTTTTGGCAACGAGAGAACTGGGTATTTTTATCAAAGGAACACACTTTCCCACACTTAGAGCACTTTTTCATAAACAGTAGCAGTTTGTGACCTGGCTAAATTTAACACAATTATCTGTAACTAGTTTAAGTTAGTTAAAACACATATTAATTAAAGTGCTCTAACATGTTGTTTTTCATTTCTCCAAAAAAAGAATACTGGTTGGTTGGTTAAAAACAGAACAATTTGAAAGATGAACAATTTGAAAGATGAAGAGTAATTATCTACAATGAGTCTAAAATCTTGAAATCTTAAGATCTTAAGATCTAGACTAGAGTGTATGTATTTCGCAAAAACATTTGTCTGGTGAGTTTTTGTCCTCTTTTGCATTTAAGTGGTGAGTTTTTGTCCGGCGAGGAGTTTTTGTCCGGCGAGTTTTTGTCCGGCGAGTTTTTGTCCGGCGAGTTTTTGTCCGGCGAGTTTTTGTCCGGCGAGTTTTTGTCCGGCGAGTTTTTGTCCGGCGAGTTTTTGTCCGGCGAGTTTTTGTCCGGCGAGTTTTTGTCCGGCGAGTTTTTGTCCGGCGAGTTTTTGTCCGGCGAGTTTTTGTCCGGCGAGTTTTTGCGAGTTTTTGTCCAGCGAGTTTTTGTCCGTGCCCCTACTGGCACAAGCATAAACAACACACTAAAGAAATGGGATGCAAGCGCGCTTTCTTACACTGGTACCTGCAAGAATTTATGTGGCGCGATAGATTTAATCGAAATGCTTTTAATAACTTATGTGAGCATATTAAAATATTTTATCCTATGTAAATAATGGTTCGAATCACCTGAAGATCAGGCCCCCCATGTATTCTTGTTTTTTGCTTTACAGTACCAAATATAATAATAAATTAAATTGAATGCGCGGTTAGGTCACCTGTACGCCCTTGACGATTGGTTAGGTTAAGTCGTGATGTTTTCGTTAGTTTTAACGAAGATATCATTTGGTAATTGAGGCTGTGGGCCCTGATCTTCAGGTGATCCAATGGTTCTCTATTTATTATATGTTTGGGATCACCTGAAGATCAGGGCCCCCAGCCTTCTTTAGTTAGCCTTATAAGGCTAACTAACGAAAATATCACGACCTAACCTAGCCAATCGTTAGGCCAACTGTACGCCCTTGACGATTGGTTAGGTTAGGTCGTGATATTTTCGTTAGTTAGCCTTATAAAGCTAACTAAAGAAGGCTGGGGGTCCTGATCTTCAGGTGATCCTATGTTTGCAATAAATAATAAATTTGTTGTTATTGTTTTCTTATCTTATTTTGGTTAATTTGCAGAGTTTAAACTTTTGTGGGGATATAGTTGAAAAGATCAACATTGGTGTGGTGATTGTTGAGAAGAGTATGTTGAGTGGGAAATAGTTTAAAAGATCTCCTTTCATTTTCATATCCTCAATATAAATACGTTATTAATATTATATGATTATATCAATATATTTTTGTATAAATATTTGTTCATCATATTTATTTGTTTCACATTTGTTTTAACTTTTTTTTAGCACTGATGATGGAAATTGAATTTATATATATATATATATATATATATACAGGGTGTCCCGTAAGTCTGGACCCATAGGGAAAAATAATAAAATTACAAAATAGTCCAAAAATTTATTACATAATCTGTTCAAAGTGTCCGCCGTTGTGTCGCACACATAGTTGAAGACGCAATCTCCACTGCGACAGCACTTTCTGAATCACAGTCGCAGAAATTTCTTGACACGCCTCCACAATGCGTGCTTTAAGGTGGAAAATGTTCTGAAGTTTAACCTTGTACACTTTGGCTTTCAAGTGGCCCCACAAATAAAAATCATAATAAAAAATAATAAAAAAATAATAATAATAAAATAATAATAACAATAACAATAAAAAAATATATTATAAATCCCTATGGGTCCAGACTTACGGGACACCCTGTATATATATATATATATATATATATAAGATCTGCAGATCATACTGTTACGTACATATACAATTTTTGTTGGTCTGACCAAAGATTGAATAGGACTAGCGTATCTAAGTAGTTATGTAGCTTACGTCCTACTACATATTTTTAAAAAATAGTTGAAGCAGCTTACATAATATCTAAATAATTAGGCCTAGTTACAAGTCACTAGGTTATGCATCAGTTTCCGAAGTTTAGCCAGGTCAAGCTCTAACACAGTTTTAGGGCCTAAATATTTTGGTGCTACTGTAGTATGCGGTCTACCTACGATTGGTTAGGTTTAATCATGATATTTTCGTTAAAACTAACGAAAATATCATGACTAAACCTAACCAATCGTCAAGGGCGATTGACAATGGGATGTAAACAAACAATTAGTAAACAAGATAAGAAGCTATAATTAAAACGTAGACCGCCGAATCGTAGGTAGACCGCATACTACAGTAGCACCAATTTTTTTTATACTTATATGCTACAATTGTGGTAAAACTTACTAGTTCATTTAGTACATATAAAAATCACTGTAATGAACATAGGTCTACAGTAGGAATCAGTTATTTACAAAATCTTTGCCTTGTATAAAACGTTTATCACATATTTACTATCCATTTTATGTTAGGGCTAAATTTTAGGCCCACTCTTCCACAATTAGGTCCCCAGATATTGAAAAATCTTCGTTTTTAGGGAACTTAAAAAACTTTTACTGTTTGTGGAAGTTTCTACATTGTTCCAGAGTACGGGCTACGTGTAGCCAATGTCGTAACTCCGCTTCCCGTTGATCAGCGAAGTTAAGTGATATTGGGTCTGGGTAGTAGTTGGATGGGAGACCGTCCTCCGTGTCCAGATTATGTAGCGACCCGTGGTTCGGATCCCAGGTAAGCTGTTGGTCCCCTCCGTCATATGACCTTAGATGTTGCGAAGGAGGTTAAACAACCTCAATCATTACTTTCTTGGGCTCAGTACACACTCCCATGCAGGGCCCCCTTGCCTCTGAGTCCTGCCTCATGGTTTAAGAGAGGCCATTCCTGCATATTTTGACATATATTTATTGAAATGAATGCATTATACCCAAATCAGATTAGAATTAATAGACACATCATTGACAAAAAGGAAAAAAAAGCTACAAAACATTTCCTTAATTATGCCCTAACCGAAGCACACTAAAGGCATTTTGCATTTATTTACAATAAATAAACTTTGATTAGCTTTGAATCCTTCGAATATGACTCCATCAATTTTTAATGTACAGTTGAGCCATTAACCTCCAGCATCTATGATTGGCTGCGAAAATAGCCACCGTCCGAGTTGTATGGTTATAGTATTGCAGTTTTTAAGAATATTAATTACCTAAGAAATTATAAATTAAATGCATAACTTTATATTTAAAGAAATTATACTTTCAAATTCCATAATAAAAAATGTCTAATTCACCCTCATTTTAAGAACGTATATGCAGTACTGTACCTATTTGGCTAATCACTGGTGATTTTAAGCGCAGGCATTTTCACAAGAGTAATCCCCAATATATATATATATATAATATATATATATACACTATACTATACTATACTATACTAGGAGTAACGAGGGGGAAAATTCCATCTTAAAAATGTTAGCTAACTTTTTACATGAATTTCCAGAATTGCTAATGGGGGAAAATGGTTTTTTAATATGAGGGGATAACTATTAGGAATAACAAGCTTAGGATACCTTTGTGGTTGAATAAGGAAAGAGTTAAATGATTAAAAATAAGAACAGAGCATTCATGGGGTTTAAAAGCAGTAACAACCTTGTGGATTTAGATAAGTACAGACAGTTAAGAAATAAATTAAATACTTGTTTTTATAAATACAATAATTAAAAAACAGGATAGGATTGCCCCAATAGAACATAATGATAGGATGTTTGAAAATGATCAGGATATTGTTGGTTTTTTTTAATAATTATTTTAGTTCTGTTTTTACTGAAGAAAACTTGAATAACTTTGATTTTAATTCTGTAGCTTCTTAAACACTGTTATTTGGCAAGTAATTAATACACTGAACCGAAATAAAGCTGCTAGTTTTGATAATATTTATGGAAGGATTCTCAGGGAAGGGGAGGATAGCTTTTCTGAGGCACGAACTATTTTGTTTCTTAGATCGATAATTTTAATCTTATTTCAAGTTCCCAACATAGATTTAAAATCAGGAAGGTTTTGTTTGTCTAATCTCCTAGACTTTTTAGAGTTTGTAACTGATCAAGTAGATGATGGCTATGATACAGAGTTATTTATTTGGATTTTAATAAGGTATTTGACGAGGCTCCACATAGTCATACTCCATATACTACTGTACAGGGTGTTTATAAAGTCCCTATCTGTTTCAGTGAAAACGTAGCAAAAGGGTAAAATTCAATACAATATAATAGAAGGCATACATTTAATGAATACTTAAGCATATGATTCTACATGATCATCATCAATATCTCTACAGAGGTCGAATCTGTCAGCAGCATTGCGGAACACATTTTTGAGCATGGCAGGGGTTATTTTTGTAACCGCTGTTATGATACGAGCACGTAAATGCCCCAGCTTCATTCAGATGGCATTTTAAACACTGTCGTCTTTCAACAAGATGGGGCACCTTGTCATTACGCAAATATTGTTCAGGAGTACCTAAATGAATGATTTCCAAATCGGTGGATCGGACGTGGAGGCAACAGGCCCTGTGCGGGTTGATCTCTTGACCTAACGCCCTTGGATTTCTGTGCATGGGGTTTTATCAAATCAAACGTCTATCAAACGAGGGTTAGAGATCTGCAAGATTTACGTGCTCGTATCATAACAGCAATTACAAAAATAACCCCTGTCATGCTCAAAAATGTGTTCCGCAATGCTGCTGACAAATTCGAACTCTGTACAGATACTGATGGTGCTCATGTAGAATCATATGCTTAAGTATTCATTAAATGTATGCCTTCTATTATATTGTTATTGAATTTTACCCTTTCTGCTACGTTTTCACTGAAATAGATAGGGACTTTATAAACACCCTGTATAAATAGAATATGGTCTCGGGGATTATTCTTGTTGAAAATTTCTGAGCTTATAACCACCAGTATACGTTTTTAAAAAGAATGTGAATCAGTCAATTTTTATTATATAATTTCAAGGTATAAAATTTATTTTTGTAAGATCATGTATTTAGTTTATAATGTTTTTGTTAACTGGTATTCTATAAATTTGCAATAAAGTTAAAGTTTCTTTATTATACAATATACAGTGTATATATAATGGCGCTCACAAGTATTCGTACAGTGAAATATTTCAGTAATATTGGTCCGTGTTATGAAAAGTTTATCGTTCATTTGGAAAAATTTAACAAGTAAAAAAAATTGTTCAACTCCAACATTGCTGTAAAACCAACGAATTTGAGGAAACTAATAAAAAAGTTAAAATGCAAAAGTTTTCATACATTTACTTAAAAAATTATTTAATACTTTGTTCACCTTTTGCTTTCTTCAAGGTTTCAACATCTCTCAGTTGAAATTTCAGCCCATTCTTCTAAAGAAAATTGTTGCAATTCACTCAGATCCGAAGGGTTTCTCTTGCGAAGAGCTTTTTCCAAATCAAACCATAAATTCTCGATTAAATTGAAATCTGGGATTTGACATGGTACTCTTACTTTTATGTTTTGGATCACTATCTTGTAGTTCCCAATTGCGATCTATTTGCAACTCCCAAATTGAAGGCAATACATTTTCTTTTAAGTTTTCCAGATATTTCTTCGAATTCAAGATTTCATTAATGACAGCAAGCTTTCCTGGACCAGATGCACTAAAACATCCCCAAAAGAAGCAAACTACCACCACCCTGTTTAACTGTAGGAAGGATGTTTTTTCCCTCGAGTGCAGTATTTGATATTAGCCAAACATACCGTTGCTCGTTGTTCCAGAATAATTCAATTTTGGTCTCGTCTGTCCAGAGAACTTTCTTCCAGAATGAAAAATCTATCATTCTGATGATCCTTGTATTGGCGTACTTCAGACGAGTTTCTTTGTTCGTTTTTCGTAGCAGAGGTTTTCTTTGTGCAATTCTTCCATGCGAACCATTCTTTCTTAATGTACTATGTACATTATAGGGTGGCCCACTTTTCAATTTTTTTTTAAAAGTATAGGTTATCGTAGTTTTTCCCATTATTTGGCACTATACTAGCACATTGGTACCATTTTTACAAAAATTGATCAATATTTAGGGGTCTCGCATCGACCTTGAAATTACGACTTTTTTTTTTAAATGCGTACTTTTTAACTTTTTACTGAATCAAGATAAATCATTAAGTAGGGATGTTTTCTGAATCCCCTTGATGAGAGAAGTCGTTTGGTGTGCCTTCCAATGTCATACAACTAACGGTTTAAAAGTTGTGCCTGTATACAGGTAATACCAATGTGCTAGTATAGTGCCAAATAATGGGAAAAACCACGATCACCTATACTTTTCAAAAAAATCAGCAAATAGCAGACAAATAAGGAAGAAAGAAACAATAACTTAAACAATCACTTTTGCATTGTATTGACCACTATCACACACGTCACTGGCTGCAACGTTGTCACCCGAGGGTCAGTGAGGGTTGTTTTGAGACCAGCAGCGGGTGTTCGGTCGATTTACCTCACCATTTCCATAAAAAACAGCCTCGTCACTGGACGGGAAATTGGCATCCCGAGCATATTGTACCTTAGCCCATTCACAAAATTCCATCCGCCGGTCGGGATCATCTTCGCTTAATTTCTGTAGGATCTGAAGTTTATATGGATGCCATTTGTGAGCCTGAAGAATGCGATGGATGCTACTTTTCGACACTCCTGTCTCGGCGGACAATCGCCGAAGAGACTTATTGGGACTTCTGTTAAAATGAGCCAGGATAGCAGTCGTTGTATCATCGTCAGTGGACCTCCTTGAAGGTCCACTACGTGGTTTATCTTCTATGGATCCTGTTTCCTTAAACTTTGCAACAAGTCTGCTAACACAACTCTTCCTTGCTCACAGACATTATGGTCTGTAGAAAGAGAAAAATATGAATTATGGTTTGTAGAAATAGAAAAATATGAATTTCTCCTATGATGCCGGACTTATGGGACACCTTGTATATAGTATTATATTTATTATATATTCGTATATTATGATCGGTCTCATCTCGAAAATTAGACGTGCTGGAGGAAAACCGAAAACCGATTTGGAATCAGCATCCCAACAGCTATCTAGCCCACCCATAATTATATCTGATGAAAAATACTTGTTGGCCAGTGTAAATAATAATAATAGTAAATACAATGTAAAGTTTACAAAATGTTACATAATTTAAAATTAAATGACTTATTGAATATTTAGTAGAAAATAAATGCTGCTTAATCTTAATAAAAAAAAATAAAAAAGATTATTAGAACACATCCATTTATACACGTTTCTAATTGCCTGTTCGTTTTATTAATCAGAAAGTCGCGTTATGATGGGAAGCAGTAAGTGTGGTATCATCTTGCGTATTGTACATAATTTAATGTGGTAAAGAGATAAAAATCGTTGGGCCTCCACTAGTTAGCGTCGCCTTGTCAGATAAATTGTCTTTTAATCTGATGTACTGCTGGCGATTTACAGATATGATTTAAACCAATAGAGGATATATCCTCTTATTCTATATATGTGAAGCTAATTCAATAAGATTTCATGTGAAAATGCATCAAATGCTTTTGACAAGTCGAGGAAGAACAAGGCAGTGTTTTTTTTGCTGTTTAATTTCTGATACACACTTTCTAATAGCATGTTTATGGCATCTTCCGTTGTATGTCCATTGTACAGTATGTCCACCTCTAAACCCACGTTGTGTTTTAGGTAAAATATCGTACTTGATTAGGAATTTAACAAGTTTATTGTACACAATATTTTCAAATACTTTCCTTAAAGTTGGCAAAACGGAAATTGGGCGATAATTGTATGGAGTGTTTGGGTTTCCGACTTAAATACAGGGCATACTCTGGCTTCCTTTAGACTGTCAAGGAATATACCTAGTATTACTGATTCATTAATTAGATTACTGAGTGGGATTGCAATTTCATCGGATGCTAATTTCTATATTTTTATCAGGATCGTATTGCTGTCAGAATATTTATTTTTTTAGATTGTTTATTGCTAGAGAGATATCGTTTGGTAGGATTGGATGAAAGAAAAATGAGTTTGGATTTGGTTGTGGTATGTATTGTCGGTAATGAATGTATCTAATTGGGATTGAGACGGTAGTATTGAAGCCGATATTTGCAAAGGAATTGTTCAAGAAATTGGCTATGCCTTTGTGGTCACTGTAAGAATTTCCGCCTTGTGTGAGGGAGGGAAAGGGATTTGTTTTAAGCTTTGTATTAATTAACTCTTTCAGAGTGTTCTATAGCTTTTTTGGAGTGGAATTTTGTTCAACTTTTAAACAGTAATGATCTGCTTTTGCTCTTTTAATGACTGCATTAAGTCTGTTACAGTAATTTTTGTATGTCTGTTAATATCTGTTAATATCTGTTAATATCTATGACATCGTCATGAAAGTTTTCGTCATCAGTCAATTCATCAATTGGTGGTGAGACTTCTGTGATGTCAATCAAATCCACTCCCTCGGGTAGTGGATCTTCTTGTATGTGGTTTGTAGCACCTCGTAGGGAGTAGAAAGACTTCACACATATAGACAGTCTATTATCCATAATGATCTGGAATAACATACAGTAAAATGTCACGATGAAATGTAATAAGATCATGTTAACTTCTTTTATTCCCTTCTTATGTTACATGGGCTAACTATAAGTGGCATATACTCTATGAAAATATGAGCCAAAATATTACTTCTACATATCCTATTTTCTTTCTTATGGCCATTATAAAAAAAGTAATATGTGTTGTTTATGTGCCCATGATCCTTTTTTAGGGACCAAACTTCTAAACCCTAAAACTCAATTATATCTGAATATTTTATTTTTACTGTATAACAATTTCAACAAAACGTATATAGATAACTGAACGTGTGGTGCAAATTTGAAGTAAATATTTAAAAATCTTCATATAAAATTTAGGATCACCTGAAGATCAAGGCCTCCAGCCTTCTTTAGTTAGGCTTATAAGGCTAACTAACAAACATATCACGACCTAACCTAACCAATCGTTAGGTCAACTGTACGCCCTTGACGAGTGGTTAGGTTAGGTCAGGTCGTGATATTTTCGTTCGTTAGCCTTATAAAGCTAACTAAAAAAGGCTGGGGGTCCTGACCTGCTGCTACTGTAGTATGCGGTCTACTTACAATTCGGCGGTCTACCTTTTAATTATAGCTTCTTATCTTGTTTACTAATTGTTTGTTTACATCCCATTGTCAATCGCCCTTGACGATTGGTTAGGTTTAGTCATGATATTTTCGTTAGTTTTAACGAAAATATCATGATTAAACCTAACCAATCGTAGGTAGACCGCATACTACAGTAGCACCCCTGACCTTCAGGTGATCCAAAATTTATTATAACAATTCAAGTAAAACTGCAAAGCAGCTTACCGTTAAGATTTTCTGAGCAAGTGTAGTGTTTACGTCCCCTTGTGGTGCCTAGTGTAGTTTACGTTCCCCTACATTATACTTGTGTAGTTTATGTTCCCCTACATTATCCTAGTGTAGTTTGCGTTCCCCAACTTTGTACGCATATACCTAATCAAATAAAACGTTCAAACTAACGAAAATATTACGACTTAACCTAACCAATCGTCAATATATATATATATATATATATATATATATATATATATATATATATATATATTGACGATTGGTTGGGTTAAGTCGTAATATTTTCGTTAGTTTTAACGTTTTATTTGATGAATTCATTTAAAAAATGTCTCCTAAAGATCCTAGTATAGTTTACGTTCCCCAACTTTGACCTAGTGTAGTTTGTGTCCCCTTTTCGCAGGGGGACGTAAACTACACTTGCTCCAGATTTTCTTCTTTGTTTATGTTTTGCTGTGTTCAGGGATAATAACCTATGAAAAAAATCTGCCTAAGTTTTATAACAAACTTAGAGTGACATTCTCAGCAGAAAATTTTGTTAGTTTACAATAATTTAGGGTCTTTTCCATTTTATGGGAACCACCATTTTTTAAATAAATATATTGTTCTGAAGCATTTTTTTATGCTGATTCCAAATATATTATTCTTTTGCAGGAGAAATACAAAATAAGAAAGTTATAGTAATTAATATTTTATTATTTATACGATAATTCTTTATTTTCTCATATTGCATAGTTTAAGTTAGGTTAGGTTAGGTTAGTTAGGTTAGTTAGTTAGTTAGTTAGTTAGTTAGTTAGGTTAGTTAGGTTAGTTTAGTTAGGTTAGGTTAGGTTAATTGTTTAAAACTTAATTACCTCTCTAAAGTAATTGTTATAATCCACGATTGTTCCATGGGAGATGCCGAATTCCTTTTCGCAAAATTTGATCGTTGTATACTCTTGAGACCAACAATACATTAATGAAATTATAGTTTGAAGAGGTAGTTTTGAATCCTCTAGCCAAGTATTCTTGCGTACAGACACCTTTTCTCGGCGCGTTTGTTTTGAGCACCGCCATTCCATTGATCATTTACTGTCGCTTCTTTTGGTTATCGACATTTCGTGTTTTTTATTACATTGTTTGGTTTTAGGAATAACATCATTCTGTTGTAAAAACTTTAATGCATCTTCTTCACATGTAATATTTCTTGCTAGCCAAATTAAGTTATAATTTTCCATATTGTCAAGTCGAAGCAAATATTTTCATTCAAGGTAAATTAACAACTGATTTGAACTATTAGAAATAGGCTATTAGGCCCTATATGAGCTTACGATGACGTTATCGTACAAATGACGTCATCGTGGCATATCATATAAATAATAAAAATTTATTGATTATAACTCTTATTTTTTATTTCTCCTGAAAAAGAATAATATATTTGGAATCAGCATAAAACATGCTGTAAAACCATGTCTTTATTTAAAAAAAATGGTGGTTCCCATAAAATGGAAAAGATCCATAATTTACTATAAAAAAAAATAAAAAAATGTCAGGGTCCTTAAAATAGGACGATAGGCGTTAACGGGTTAAAGGCTGTTTGGAATAGAATCGAAGTGACCTGATTTGTTTTTAAGGGTTAAAATAACCGTTTTGACATATCTGAAAAGTAGGAGAGGAGAGGAAAATAGTTGCTTGGGTTGCCAAGATATTCTTCATAACTGCGTATCGAAGGCACCATGAGATCTGCTGTTATTTTTCCTACGGTAGCAAAGTAATTATTTCGTACTCCGGGTATTTCATTTCTAGCGGAACTTTTATAATGGGTAAGGATTAAGGGTTAAATAAAACGTCCAAATCAGCAATAGAGATTATTGCCACCTCCACAAACTCCCACCCCTGCATATCACCAACTTCAAAATTATGAACTCGGCACATCATCCAACCGACCCGAGTACATTAGTAAAAACCAATCCTCAACGACTATAATTCTGCATTTAACTTAAACATAGCTAGATAATTTCTATTGCCTCACCACTAGAAAAGAAATCTGCAACCACCCATCTTAACTTTGAACAATTTCGACATGGATATGCCAACATTTATCCATTTCCAACTCTTTTACAATCGGTTTATTACTCCTATAATAACCTATTAAAATAATTACTCTTTGTCATCTTTCTAACTTTTGTACAATTTAAATGTTGCTTAACTTTCCTATATTTTTATATACCTTTCATGGATCTTTTAAACTATTTCCTCCCCCCAGGCTTCAGAGAGGGGGGACATAGTTTAAAAAGTCATTATTATTAAAGGGGAGATAATTTAACAGGTTTACTTATCCTTGAAAAGATCAACATTGGTGTGGTAATTGTTGAAAAGAGTTTTTCTAATGTAGAATTTAAATCAATCTATTTTCTTCTATGGTATTTCTTGTGCAAATTGATATTAACAGAGATATAAGCAATTTTTTAATCGATTAAAATCGATTGAAATAGTATGGTAGTATGATAATAAAAACCCACTCTAATAGATAGGGTTTATTTCCACAACAGTTTCGATGCCCACTGGCATCCTCCTGTTCGGGTGGATACAGAAAAACGATTCGTTTTTCTGTATCACCCGAAGAGGATGCCAGTGGGCATCGAAACTGTTGTGGAAATTAACTCTGTCTATTAGAGTGGGTTTTTATTATCATAATTTGACCTTCACGTAGAAAAGTGTTTTTGCATTTAGTATGGTAGTAATTATTCGTTTTACTCCTCCGGGTCGATTGTGATATGAGAATAGTTTTTCTGGTGTATTTTGGTGTGTTTATTCGAATCTAACTTTCATTTCTTATGCAAATGAATTATTGAGTGCCCGGTTAGGTTAATTGAATGCCGGTTTAGGTCAACTGTATGGCCTTGATGATTGGTTAGGTTGTCGTGATATTTTCGTTAGTTTTAATGAAAATATCACGACAACCTAACCAATCATCAAGGGCGTACAGTTGACCTAAAGGAGCATTCAGTTAACCTCACCAGACATTCAATAATTCATTTCCACAGAAATGAAGGTCAGATTTGAATAAAACACCCAAAATACCCCAGAAAAACCCATCCCATCATTCGTACATTCCAATGAATGGAGGGCTTATCGTGGCATTCAAGGGTTAGGATTCCAGCACCGAACTATAAATCACAGTGTTAATTTTGTGTAGCCAAACGGTGAACATACACAGCACATAGAATCTTGCTGGCACGAATCCAGGACAAAAACTCGCTGGACAAAAACTCACCACTTAAATGTAAAAGAGACAAAAACTCACCAGACAAATGTTTTTGCGAAATACATACACTCTAGTCTAGATCTTAAGATTTTAGACTTTTTTTCTTCTTTTTTTCTTCTTCTGCAGCTTAAATCCCATCTCTATATGGGGTCGCTGTTCTTGATGAGTCTCCTCCATTCACTTCTGTCACGCACCATGTCCTCGTCCAAATTTTTCTCCCGGATGTCTGCCGCCACGCAATCCCTCCACCTCGTCTTCGGTCTACCTCTTCTTCTCCGTCCCGGCACCTCCATTTCCAGCACCCTACATCCCACGTAATCCTCCTCTCTTCTCATCATGTGCCCATACCATCTCAGTCTGGCTTCTTGGACTTTTCTTGACGCCTCTACTACTTTCACCGTTCCTCTAATGCGTTCGTTTCTGATTCGATCCCTTCTAGTTACACCGCGCATCCATCGCAACATTTTCATTTCAGCCACATCCATCTTTCTGTCACTAGTCTTCTTCATTGGCACCGTCTCCATTCCGTACAACATGGCTGGCCTAACCACTGTTTTGAAGACCCTCCCTTTCAGTTTCACCGGCATCCTACGATCACAGAGAACTCCCGACACCTCTCTCCAGCTCCTCCATCTCGACTGTATCCTACGATTCACCTCTCCCTCTGCTCCCCCCTCTGCCTCGATTGTTGATCCCAAGTATTTAAAACGATCTACCAGTTTGATCAGTTCACCGTTTAACATCACTCCCCCGCCTTCATCGGGTTGTACATTACATCTAAGATATTCAGTCTTCTTCCGACTAACTTTCATGCCTCTATTTTCCAATGCCTCCCTTCAATTTTCTAGCTGTTGTTCTACCTCCTGTCTTGTCTCTGCGCACAACACTACATCATCGGCATACATCATGCACCAAGGAGCAACCACTCTAACCTCCTCAGTCAACACATCCAACACCACGTTGAATAGGAATGGACTCAGTGCTGACCCCTGATGCAGACCAACCCCAACTCCAAAACTCTCCGTCACACCAACACTACACCTCACTTTCGTCGTAACCCCTCTACACATTTCTTGGATCAATCTGACGTACTTCTCTGGGACCATCTTCTCCCTCAGGCACCTCCAAACCTCTTGTCTCGGTGTCCTATCATACGCCTTCTCTAAGGCAAAAATAGCATCAGACGTACTTCGTCCGGGCATAAAACCGAATTGCTCTGTCGACACGCCTGCCTCCTCCCTCAGCCTTAAGTCCACAATTCGCTCCCACACCTTCATGGTGTGCGGTATTAGCTTGATACCCCTATAATTTGAGCATTCCTGTATATCTCCTTTCTCTTTGAATATGGGTACTATGATACTGGCACGCCATTCCTCCGGGACCACCTCTTGGTCGCATAGCTTTTCCATAAGATCATGCATAAGATCATACTCATTGTAGATAATTACGCTTCATCTTTTAAAGTGTTCTGTTTTTAACCAAATAGGTATACTAATGTAGTTTTGGTCACTGATTTCAAAAATAACTTTCTTTTTTTGAAGAAATAAAAAACAAACATGTTAGAGCACTTTAAATAATTAATGTGTTTTTAACGAAAATATCATGACTTAACCTAACCAATCGTCAAGGGCGTACAGTTGACCTAACCTGGCATTCAATTGACCTAACCTGACATTCAAGTGACCTAACCTGGCATTCAAGTGACCTAACCGGGCATTCAATTGACCTAACTGCGCATTAATTCTTGATTTTTTCTGCTACTTTTACAGATCTGCCGGGATCCTTCGAAAAACGTATTCTTCGTAAAGTTGCACTTTTTACCGTTTGACCGACGCTTTTGGCAACGAGAGAACTGGGTATTTTTATCAAAGGAACACACTTTCCCACACTTAGAGCACTTTTTCATAAACAGTAGCAGTTTGTGACTCTGGCTAAATTTAACACAATCCTCTGTAACTAGTTTAAGTTAGTTAAAACACATATTAATTATTTAAAGTGCTCTAACATGTTTGTTTTTCATTTCTCCAAAAAAAGAATACTGGTTGGTTGGTTAAAAACAGAACAATTTGAAAGATGAACAATTTGAAAGATGAAGAGTAATTATCTACAATGAGTCTAAAATCTTGAAATCTTAAGATCTTAAGATCTAGACTAGAGTGTATGTATTTCGCAAAAACATTTATCTGGTGAGTTTTTGTCCTCTTTTGCATTTAAGTGGTGAGTTTTTGTCCGGTGAATTTTTGTCCAGCGAGTTTTTGTCCGTGCCCCTACTGGCACAAGCATAAACAACGCAATAAAGAAAGGATGGGATGCAAGCGCGCTTTCTTACACTGGTACCTGCAAGAATTTATGTGGCGCGATAGATTTAATCGAAATGCTTTTAATAACTTATGTGAGCATATTAAAATATTTTATCCTATGTAAATAATGGTTCGAATCACCTGAAGATCAGGCCCCCCATGTATTCTTGTTTTTTGCTTTACAGTACCAAATATAATAATAAATTAAATTGAATGCGCGGTTAGGTCACCTGTACGCTAGGGCGGATCGAAAATGAGGTTTTTAAACTTCTTTTCGAAATTCAAATATGGCTAGTGCGGAAAATATGTGGGTGCTATAGATAATGACTGTGCATAAATATTAGTCCTGCAAAATTATATCTTCAGGTGCCACAAAGCCGTCGAAAAAAGTGAAATATAATGATTTTCTTATATTCTGCATTAGTACAATAACTGAAACTTACTTGTTATTATTATATATTAAGTGTTCCAATTACCAAAATAGTTACTGAATTACGCAGCTCTTAATTTATTTAGATCAATGTTCTTTTGATTAATGATCTAAATAATCCAGAACTCACCACGAGGAGGTGGCTGCGTGTCGAGCTCCACCCATGCCCTCCCAACCACCCATCCTTGCGCATGTTTTTTTCTATTAACGTTTTATTTAAACTTTATATTCAGCTTTACTTTCGAATGATGGCATTTTTTTACGTGACTGAAGTGTTGATCTTATGAAGCCATCTCGCGCGTTCAATCCAAATACTTTTGATGATGCTTCAGTCACTAATTTTACCATTCTTTCTACTACTTGTGTATGACAAGGGAATTTCTCGAATGGAGGGGTACTCTTGTTTTCTAGGAATTCTTCAATCTCATTTTCTGTCAGGTGTCTTGTCACAGGTGGTTCAGTGACAATGCATTTTTGCCAATTAATTAAATCAGTATAATCAGTAGCTTCAAATTGAATAACAGGTACTGTGAAACGCCTCACAACTTTTTCCTTGTTTGTTTGCCTTGCTTTCTTTATTCGCCTCCACGCTAATTCTCTTATGGCGCTGCGGTCATCATGAATCATTGATGCTAGAATATTTTCTGGATTTGCAAAAAATGCATTTCTTTGTATGACAGGGTTTACAATATCCTTTACTTCGTCATTCAGTGTTCTTGTTAGTTCAATAGTTTTGAAAACATGTTTTGAGCCATTGACAAAAGACGTACTTTGCTTAATAGAAAACCACATTGGGATGTAGACCTTCATTATAAAAGAAGCAATGTTCATGAGGTTCTCAGATGGACTTACAGTTGAAACGTATAGACGAAGCAAACGATTTGCTGTAGTCAGCCATCGTGAATGTGCCATTTTTCCTGGACTACGATGAGCAAGATCTGGAGAGCAATATCCCTTTGTTATGGCCTGATGAATATCAATTAGATATTTTTGGTCGGTGCTAAGATCTTCACAGTCTACAGTTGGTTCCTCAGCATCAATCCTTTCAAACTCGACAATAGGAAGACTCTCACAGTTCTCTAATTCCCTGCCAATAGGACCGGTGAATCCGCGGGGGCCAGATGTTTTTCCATCCAGCTTTGCAACTAAATGGCGTAATGGCAGTTCATTGGCATGGAGCTGGCACACTAAATGTTGAACTGGCTTCTTCAGCTTCAATTCTATAAGCCTTTTAACGCCTCCCTTTTCTCCAGTGTTGACTGCTGCACCATCGCATCCAATGGCAACAAGGTTTTCCAGGTTCATGTCATTATTTCCAATATACTCAAACATTCCTTTACATATTTCTTCAGCTGATCCAGAATTCACAGAATAATGGCCCAAATAATCTGAACCAGGTTCTCTCACTAAAGTGATATTTTCTTCTGTTACCTTCTTCTGATATACTTTGGACTCTTTTTTTTCTTGGAAGAGTGTAGAATCTTTTCGACCATCAAAATAGATTCCTCTGATTGGGACCTGATTTTAATCTTTCATAATTTCTGATCTCTTCTTTTGTCTTTCTCTTCTGATTTTACTCCTATCCACTACTTCAGATGTATTGTCAATAGAAACTTCTCCAATATCTTGCAATACTGCACTAACAATGAATGCTGCAGCTCGATCTGAAACTGCAGTCCTGTCACAAGCAGTAGCCACTGAAGGTAGATTTGTAGTTTTCCTTTTCTTGAATAATTAATTGTTCTTCAGGTTGTTCGAGCTAACTGGCTCTGGAAATGTATCGTCTGATATTTCGCCAGATTCACTTTCACTATTTGATGTCGATGATGATAATTCAACATTTGTATCCTGCAATTTCTCCTGTGAAGATTCTTTGGTGAGCCTCACAGCTTCTTTTTGCTTTCTTAGCAACGTAGATGCTTTTTTCTTTGAGAGTGTAATATCTACTCTATCAATAAACAGTTTTCTTTCACTCCTTTGATCTAAGAGGAACGTCACTTCTTCCTTTGGAACCGTTTTTTCTTTGGGACAAGAACATTGTGTTAGTACTTTGCACTTGCACGCTGCAATGTCAAAAAGTTTCGTGTGTGCTTCTTTTTTGAACATATCAATCTTTGCTTTGTAAGCTTCAGAATTTTTTCTGCTTTGGTATGGCTTCATAATGACACGATACTTTTCGTGGTAGCTTCTGAACATTGTTTCAATTCGCCTGTCTGACAGAATTGGGACGGAAGCACTTTCCCAAATTGTTTTCAATTTATCAACAACTTGTTCTAATATTTGAGATATTGAAGGATCTTTATTAGTATTCTGTTTCAAATCGTTTCTTACAAACAAGTAATATTTAAAAACTCCTTCGTATGTAGGAACATTCCTGTGCCACAAATCTTCCCCCATACCAAACATGGGGCACTCAGTTGAGGCCCTGGTTGATTTTGCACAAACTCGAGACATTTTGAAAGTATACAAATCTGAAAAAGAAAGAGCTAATATCAATTATATGTTAATTTCAGTTAATAGTACATGGCAAACTTAGGGCAACACAATACAGAAATGCAAAATATATAAGAAATATAGTTTAGACTATCTGAGTAACGCCAACAACAGAACACCCACCTGCTACGAGAGCGACAGCTACACTGAACCGAGGTACTCACGTGACAGCTGAGTGAGCTGACTATAGAAAACTGTTTTTAGAGAATAGAAACTTTTTTTAAAGGTTGACTGAGCTATTTTTATACAAGTGTGAATAAATTCTTGTCTATTGTGCATCGTGGACTCTTCTGTAATTATTGGTTAAAATCTGCTTTTTTCAATTTTTTTCAATATTGAAGGTCATTGTGGCACCTGAAGATATTAATGTTATGATTTTAAATTTATACCAGCTTATTTTCTCACTACTACACACATTTTCCACACTAGCCAATTTGAAAATTCGAAAAATGAGTTTTTCACTCCGCCCTACTGTACGCCCTTGACGATTGGTTAGGTTAAGTCGTGATGTTTTCGTTAGTTTTAACGAAGATATCATTTGGTAATTGAGGCTGTGGGCCCTGATCTTCAGGTGATCCAATGGTTCTCTATTTATTATATGTTTGGGATCACCTGAAGATCAGGGCCCCCAGCCTTCTTTAGTTAGCCTTATAAGGCTAACTAACGAAAATATCACGACCTAACCTAGCCAATCGTTAGGCCAACTGTACGCCCTTGACGATTGGTTAGGTTAGGTCGTGATATTTTCGTTAGTTAGCCTTATAAAGCTAACTAAAGAAGGCTGGGGGTCCTGATCTTCAGGTGATCCTATGTTTGCAATAAATAATAAATTTGTTGTTATTGTTTTCTTATCTTATTTTGGTTAATTTGCAGAGTTTAAACTTTTGTGGGGATATAGTTGAAAAGATCAACATTGGTGTGGTGATTGTTGAGAAGAGTATGTTGAGTGGGAAATAGTTTAAAAGATCTCCTTTCATTTTCATATCCTCAATATAAATACGTTATTAATATTATATGATTATATCAATATATTTTTGTATAAATATTTGTTCATCATATTTATTTGTTTCACATTTGTTTTAACTTTTTTTTAGCACTGATGATGGAAATTGAATTTATATATATATATATATATATATATATATATATATATAAGATCTGCAGATCATACTGTTACGTACATATACAATTTTTGTTGGTCTGACCAAAGATTGAATAGGACTAGCGTATCTAAGTAGTTATGTAGCTTACGTCCTACTACATATTTTTAAAAAATAGTTGAAGCAGCTTACATAATATCTAAATAATTAGGCCTAGTTACAAGTCACTAGGTTATGCATCAGTTTCCGAAGTTTAGCCAGGTCAAGCTCTAACACAGTTTTAGGGCCTAAATATTTTGGTGCTACTGTAGTATGCGGTCTACCTACGATTGGTTAGGTTTAATCATGATATTTTCGTTAAAACTAACGAAAATATCATGACTAAACCTAACCAATCGTCAAGGGCGATTGACAATGGGATGTAAACAAACAATTAGTAAACAAGATAAGAAGCTATAATTAAAACGTAGACCGCCGAATCGTAGGTAGACCGCATACTACAGTAGCACCAATATTTTTTTATACTTATATGCTACAATTGTGGTAAAACTTACTAGTTCATTTAGTACATATAAAAATCACTGTAATGAAGTCTACAGTAGGAATCAGTTATTTACAAAATCTTTGCCTTGTATAAAACGTTTATCACATATTTACTATCCATTTTATGTTAGGGCTAAATTTTAGGCCCACTCTTCCACAATTAGGTCCCCAGATATTGAAAAATCTTCGTTTTTAGGGAACTTAAAAAACTTTTACTGTTTGTGGAAGTTTCTACATTGTTCCAGAGTACGGGCTACGTGTAGCCAATGTCGTAACTCCGCTTCCCGTTGATCAGCGAAGTTAAGTGATATTGGGTCTGGGTAGTAGTTGGATGGGAGACCGTCCTCCGTGTCCAGATTATGTAGCGACCCGTGGTTCGGATCCCAGGTAAGCTGTTGGTCCCCTCCATCATATGAACTTAGATGTTGCGAAGGAGGTTAAACAACCTCAATCATTACTTTCTTTGGCTCAGTACACACTCCCATGCAGGGCCCCCTTGCCTCTGAGTCCTGCCTCATGGTTTAAGAGAGGCCATTCCTGCATATTTTGACATATATTTATTGAAATGAATGCATTATACCCAAATCAGATTAGAATTAATAGACACATCATTGACAAAAAGGAAAAAAAAGCTACAAAACATTTCCTTAATTATGCCCTAACCGAAGCACACTAAAGGCATTTTGCATTTATTTACAATAAATAAACTTTGATTAGCATTGAATCCTTCGAATATGACTCCATCAATTTTTAATGTACAGTTGAGCCATTAACCTCCAGCATCTATGATTGGCTGCGAAAATAGCCACCGTCCGAGTTGTATGGTTATAGTATTGCAGTTTTTAAGAATATTAATTACCTAAGAAATTATAAATTAAATGCATAACTTTATATTTAAAGAAATTATACTTTCAAATTCCATAATAAAAAATGTCTAATTCACCCTCATTTTAAGAACGTATATGCAGTACTGTACCTATTTGGCTAATCACTGGTGATTTTAAGCGCAGGCATTTTCACAAGAGTAATCCCCAATATATATATATATATATATATATATACACTATACTATACTATACTATACTAGGAGTAACGAGGGGGAAAATTCCATCTTAAAAATGTTAGCTAACTTTTTACATGAATTTCCAGAATTGCTAATGGGGGAAAATGGTTTTTTAATATGAGGGGATAACTATTAGGAATAACAAGCTTAGGATACCTTTGTGGTTGAATAAGGAAAGAGTTAAATGATTAAAAATAAGAACGGAGCATTCATGGGGTTTAAAAGCAGTAACAACCTTGTGGATTTAGATAAGTACAGACAGTTAAGAAATAAATTAAATACTTGTTTTTATAAATACAATAATTAAAAAACAGGATAGGATTGCCCCAATAGAACATAATGATAGGATGTTTGAAAATGATCAGGATATTGTTGGTTTTTTTAATAATTATTTTAGTTCTGTTTTTACTGAAGAAAACTTGAATAACTTTGATTTTAATTCTGTAGCTTCTTAAACACTGTTATTTGGCAAGTAATTAATACACTGAACCGAAATAAAGCTGCTAGTTTTGATAATATTTATGGAAGGATTCTCAGGGAAGGGGAGGATAGCTTTTCTGAGGCACGAACTATTTGTTTCTTAGATCGATAATTTTAATCTTATTTCAAGTTCCCAACATAGATTTAAAATCAGGAAGGTTTTGTTTGTCTAATCTCCTAGACTTTTTAGAGTTTGTAACTGATCAAGTAGATGATGGCTATGATACAGAGGTTATTTATTTGGATTTTAATAAGGTATTTGACGAGGCTCCACATAGTCATACTCCATATACTACTGTACAGGGTGTTTATAAAGTCCCTATCTGTTTCAGTGAAAACGTAGCAAAAGGGTAAAATTCAATACAATATAATAGAAGGCATACATTTAATGAATACTTAAGCATATGATTCTACATGATCATCATCAATATCTCTACAGAGGTCGAATCTGTCAGCAGCATTGTGGAACACATTTTTTAGCATGGCAGGGGTTATTTTTGTAACCGCTGTTATGATACGAGCACGTAAATGCCCCAGCTTCATTCAGATGGCATTTTAAACACTGTCGTCTTTCACAAGATGGGGCACCTTGTCATTACGCAAATATTGTTCAGGAGTACCTAAATGAATGATTTCCAAATCGGTGGATCGGACGTGGAGGCAACAGGCCCTGTGCGGGTTGATCTCTTGACCTAACGCCCTTGGATTTCTGTGCATGGGGTTTTATCAAATCAAACGTCTATCAAACGAGGGTTAGAGATCTGCAAGATTTACGTGCTCGTATCATAACAGCAATTACAAAAATAACCCCTGTCATGCTAAAAATGTGTTCCGCAATGCTGCTGACAAATTCGAACTCTGTACAGATACTGATGGTGCTCATGTAGAATCATATGCTTAAGTATTCATTAAATGTATGCCTTCTATTATATTGTTATTGAATTTTACCCTTTCTGCTACGTTTTCACTGAAATAGATAGGGACTTTATAAACACCCTGTATAAATAGAATATGGTCTCGGGGATTATTCTTGTTGAAAATTTCTGAGCTTATAACCACCAGTATACGTTTTTAAAAAGAATGTGAATCAGTCAATTTTTATTATATAATTTCAAGGTATAAAATTTATTTTTGTAAGATCATGTATTTAGTTTATAATGTTTTTGTTAACTGGTATTCTATAAATTTGCAATAAAGTTAAAGTTTCTTTATTATACAATATACAGTGTATATATAATGGCGCTCACAAGTATTCGTACAGTGAAATATTTCAGTAATATTGGTCCGTGTTATGAAAAGTTTATCGTTCATTTGGAAAAATTTAACAAGTAAAAAAAATTGTTCAACTCCAACATTGCTGTAAAACCAACGAATTTGAGGAAACTAATAAAAAAGTTAAAATGCAAAAGTTTTCATACATTTACTTAAAAAATTATTTAATACTTTGTTCACCTTTTGCTTTCTTCAAGGTTTCAACATCTCTCAGTTGAAATTTCAGCCCATTCTTCTAAAGAAAATTGTTGCAATTCACTCAGATCCGAAGGGTTTCTCTTGCGAAGAGCTTTTTCCAAATCAAACCATAAATTCTCGATTAAATTGAAATCTGGGATTTGACATGGTACTCTTACTTTTATGTTTTGGATCACTATCTTGTAGTTCCCAATTGCGATCTATTTGCAACTCCCAAATTGAAGGCAATACATTTTCTTTTAAGTTTTCCAGATATTTCTTCGAATTCAAGATTTCATTAATGACAGCAAGCTTTCCTGGACCAGATGCACTAAAACATCCCCAAAAGAAGCAAACTACCACCACCCTGTTTAACTGTAGGAAGGATGTTTTTTCCCTCGAGTGCAGTATTTGATATTAGCCAAACATACCGTTGCTCGTTGTTCCAGAATAATTCAATTTTGGTCTCGTCTGTCCAGAGAACTTTCTTCCAGAATGAAAAAATCTATCATTCTGATGATCCTTGTATTGGCGTACTTCAGACGAGTTTCTTTGTTCGTTTTTCGTAGCAGAGGTTTTCTTTGTGCAATTCTTCCATGCGAACCATTCTTTCTTAATGTACTATGTACATTATAGGGTGGCCCACTTTTCAATTTTTTTTTAAAAGTATAGGTTATCGTAGTTTTTCCCATTATTTGGCACTATACTAGCACATTGGTACCATTTTTACAAAAATTGATCAATATTTAGGGGTCTCGCATCGACCTTGAAATTACGAGTTTTTTTTTTAAATGCGTACTTTTTAACTTTTTACTGAATCAAGATAAATCATTAAGTAGGGATGTTTTCTGAATCCCCTTGATGAGAGAAGTCGTTTGGTGTGCCTTCCAATGTGATACACTTAACGGTTTAAAAGTTGTGCCTGTATACAGGTAATACCAATGTGCTAGTATAGTGCCAAATAATGGGAAAAACCACGATCACCTATACTTTTCAAAAAAATCAGCAAATAGCAGACAAATAAGGAAGAAAGAAACAATAACTTAAACAATCACTTTTGCATTGTATTGACCACTATCACACACGTCACTGGCTGCAACGTTGTCCCTCTGTGCTGTCATCGTGGCGAGTGATGACTTCTTGAAGTCGCCGAGCTCTTTCCGGTTCTTTTCCACCACTTGCAGAAGATCCTGCAGCTGTGCCTTGTCCTTTGTGACCGTGTTCGCATAGTCTTGTATCAGTTGGACTCCTCTTTCAGCGACGTCATGGGTGACCTGGAGATTAGAGATCACATCCTTCAGACGACAAAAATCCTCGTTCTCGTCCCACTTATCAGTTGGCAGGGTGAGCCACGAAGACCCATACATCTTCAGACCTGCAAATAAGAACCAGGAGGACTCGTCGATCAGGTCGGGGAGTAGCGTCATCTCGTCGACTGAGACGTTCTCGTATGTGAAGTCTTTGGGTACAGGGAGGTGGGACAGCTTCTCTGCCATCTGTTGCTTCACAGTGCCATCCACCTTGTTGCTGCATAGAGCGAAGATGACGGTCTGAGGCCTCAGATACCAGAAGTGCCGCCTCATCACTGCCAGTGACGCTTCTGCCACCTCGCGGTCCACTGCCCTATACCTCAGAAAACGCTGGTATAGTACCAGGTCATTCAACGGCGCATCAGCTGCTACAGGGGCCGCCAACCAAACTGGTACGTACAGAAGAGCGATGAACACCACGATCCTATGCAGTTTGTCGACAGCTCGGCGTCGAGCTCCAGCTGCCTACTGAACATCAGCAGTTTTGTGTAGTAGATGACCTGAAACAGAATATGCACCATTGTAAGTAAGACAGGTTTATTGTTACCAATTACTTTGTTTGCGTTATAATGAAATGTTATCTTTGAATAACATTTAAACTTATATCTAGATTATTTTTGTTTGAAAATACTAACTTTAACCATCCATCTTGCGTGGTGGTAGGCTCCTGGGCGCATGAGGTGAATGCCACGGCGTGGTTGTGTCCCGAGTACCAGGAGCGTGATCTCTGCCACTTCCCGGTAATCGTCTCTGACGAAACCAGAAGCTGTGCTCAGGAAGCTGACCGCCGCGTCCCGGAGTTCTATTAGCCACGTACTCTCCGCCAGATTCTCGAGCTGCAGCTTGCAGTAGGTAGAGAGATCGAGCTCGTCCCATCTTCAAAATAATAAACAAGAAAATTGTGTGAGAAAACTCTGACGTTCCGGTTTGGCTTGCTGTTTTATAAACTAGTGGAATATCATGTGTCCTAACTTTACCTTGCACAAAAAATGAACTAACCTTCTCTTCAACTGCTGAAACAAAGGATCAGTTGGTGCCGTAGTCCTTCCGAGCAGGGTGACGGCTACTGCCCCCACGATAAGCTCTAGGACGTGATGACGGCATCCCAGCTGGAGTAGCGGTCGCCCGAGGACGACGGTTGGCCAACTAAAAAAATTTCCGAGGCCGATCTTAGAGAAGGTAGCGATGTTATTTTCGCCTTTCCTTTTGATGACTCTCTATTTGTAGCTTCAAGAGTTCTTCCAGTTATGGTTGCCATCGATTTGTCCATGACAAAGGATGAGGAACTCAGACAGAATTTCAAAATGTTATGATCTGCAAAAAAAGAAATAGGTTAGGTACCTGGCACAGGCATAGTGCATTTTCTAATTACCTATATACATTATACATTCCGCTCGGGTATGGTGACTCATTTTTTTGAAAAGTATAGGTGATCGTGGTTTTTCCCATTATTTGGCACTATACTAGCACATTGGTATTACCTGTATACAGGCACAACCTTTAAACCGTTAGTCGTATGACATTGGCAGGCACACCAAACGACTTCTCTCATTAAGAGGATTCAGAAAACATCCCTACTTAATGATTTATCTTGATTCAGTAAAACGTTAAAAAGTATGCATTTAAAAAAAAAAACTAGTAATTGCAAGGTCGATGCGAGACCCCTAAATATTGATCAATTTTTGTAAAAATGGTACCAATGTGCTAGTATAGTGCCAAATAATGGGAAAAACCACGATCACCTATACTTTTCAGAAAAAATTGAAAAGTGGGCCACCCTAATGTACAATAGGGGGATGGACATCGATCTTAGGCACTCTTAATGTTTGGCAAACAGTGACTCGTGGATTCGGAGCAGCCATTCTTTCAATCCATCTAGCTGTACGTTCTGAAATCTAAAAAGGTCTTCTACACCTTGGTAGAGTTTTGATTGTTGCAAATCCTTTCCATTTCTTTGAAGTCTTCTCTCTTCCTATAACTCTTTCCAGACTCGTGTGCAGCAATAACAGATCTTTCAAGATCTGTCGATAGCTCTTTCCCACGACGACCCATTGTTTACTAATGAGTTGTACACTCATTTGTAGGATGCAGTGAACTTATAGAGGAGGCTGAATTTTTTTTTTCTTAAAATTAATTTCGGCTACGGTGTAGAAAGTTGCGATTACGTATAAGAAGATCAAAGATAACATTTTATGAACATAGGTATTCATTTTGACGGCTCCCCACCGCTTTGAAATATTGAAAATTTTAATAAAATAGGGTAATTTTCTTATGCAGGACATTGAACATTGAAAGGTTAAGAAACGCCAGTATTCAGTGCAGTTCTTCGCTAATTGGAAGTATCATATATACATTTATGAATATATATATATAACTGTTTGTCGTTTTCTTGCAGCCAATATGCGTCTGAGAGCTAGTTCTCTAATGACGGGTCTGCTGTGAGTTAACATTGAAATCAATATATTTTCACTGCGGGCAAAATAAGCGTTCACCTGAATTACTGAGTCAATTATTTGTTGGACTTTATCGTTACTACAGTGAGAGTATTGAATTAGCTGCCAAATATGGCGAGTACCTTCAGTGCATGAAGAGCATGTTTTGATTCTGAACCACATTGGCGATTACATTTGTAAAATAAAGGAGGACAGTAACAATAAATGTGATGATGACTTTTCTGTTGAGATATATAATCTGAGAATTTTACATGCGGTTGTGAGCCATCTCGAATATGCAATGGTAAGTTGGCGAGCTGCAAGATCTTCTGAACAGTGGCCTGATGAGACAGCTTCATACATCTCGTACAAATATTTTTGATTCTTGCTCAGCTCAGCAGCGTTCACTTTTGGCAACATGGGCCCTTCAATTTTTCTAAATGTAATAACAGGCAACTACCATTATGACAATTGTCTTCCGATAGAACCAGAGGAGGCTTTGGCACCCTGAGTTGAACCATCGAGTTTTTGCAGTAGATGTCGCAGAGGCAATTCATTAGTGTGTAAGAGACATATACATTTTATAATACTGTGTATATATTCAATACTAAAAACCTTATTTTCATCTTGAAAATTTTTATGTAAACACTATATATATATATATATATATATATATATATATATATCGAATAAATATTTACACACACAATTTTGCCTTCTGGTTTCATTGTTTTTAGTGCACTTAACTCCGAGATTGTTATTTTTCGTTAAATGTGTTTCCAGGGGCGTCCGCAGGATTTTTCGCAAGGGGGGCAAAACGGCTCGATCAAAATCTTATGGCTCAGGCATAGGGATACCGAAAATCCAATGTGTCATAGAGAGTTAATTATTTTCCAGTCACTCGTACAACTTACAAGATATAAAGAAAAAAATATGGCATTCAATCTGTTGTATATTATAGTACATGATACAACAAAATAAAAAAAAAACTTCATGTGTAGAATAGATCACATTCACAGACTATAGTACGCTACAGGTCCTTGAAGAGGAACTGTAGCCGGCGTCTGTCACTGCCAAAACGTTCAATGACGGTCTCAATGAACATTTCTTTCTTGGAGATCACTTTCTCGCGGTGCACGCTAAGCATACAGAGAGCTGATAGGCGACTCGTTGACATCGATGAACGTAGCCAGGTTTTGACTCGCCTCAGTGTGCTGAAGGATCGCTCGACTTCACAGGTAGTTACTGGAAGTGTCAGTAACGCCAGTATCGCTTGTCGGACAGATGGAAACAACTCACATTCCCCCAGAAGATCCATTAACGACATATCGGTACTTGCACCTCTCCTGTTTTTCCATAGTTCGAACCAGGAGTGATTGTTCACCAAAATTGTCGATCTCGTAGATACTGTTCGCCTGTAAAATATCAAGTTATTGAATTAGTCAAGTGGACATTCGAAAAGTTGTAATTGTTCTAATGATAATACATGGATATTGTTTGGTAAGACATGAAATCATATGCACGAATTTACGAAACATTTAGGGACCGATAATTTTGCGGCAGTTGTAATCTTCACCGCTTTTAAACAATGCTCAAGCGCTAAAGAACTTAAAAGAAGCGAATTTATCGTCGCTAAAAGCTTCATGCAAATCACCTATGGTCTGTAATACAAACCTGCAGCATGCGATCTTTGAAGACTGTGCGATCCAGCTCCATCATCAGACGTGGGTGCAGAGAAAACAGTAGTAAGTGATGCTTGTTTGTGGGGAATCGAGTTTTCAGAGATTCTATCAGAGAATCCAGGTATGGGATGAAGACTGCGGAACGGAAATATTCCTCAGATGTCTCACTCTGATAGTTAGCCCGATGTTTTTGGCGGCCACATATCCGAAGCTTTATGTACTTAGTAATACTAAGTACATAAATTTAGCACCGAAAGCAGGCTATGATAAGGGGAGATGACGGTTTTTACTCGTAGTGGTCGCAGTGCATTTTTTTTCTACCAGTCAAGTCCATTTTTTATATGTTATATGATACTATGATTAACTATAATCGTGTAAGTTTCAGTGAAATTGACCAAAAGGTTTTCGAGAGAAAAATAAATAAAACACTCAATATAATGATCTTTGCAAATAATTCCATTACTATATCTTTCAGTATAGTTTATTTAACACTTCTAAGTTCAACGACACGGCACTTCGGTAAAGTAAAGGTAAAGTAAACGACATTTCCTTGAATGTGGAAACACTGACTGAGCTGCAGTAGAATTATAGAAGTCGTTGCGTGGGCAAACACAAATTTCCAAGGGGGGCAACTGCCCCCTCTTGTCCCCCCCTCCGGACGCCCATGTATGTTTCCATTGTTACTACTTGAATATTTACATTAGACTTGTGTGTGTAGAGAGAGAGAGAGTTACAAGGAGTTACAAGGAAAAGAAGTACTTCAAAAGGCCTTGCGCATACAGAGGAGGTACCAATGGCAATGGGTGCCAGGGAAAAATTCTTACACCCTCAAATAGTGTGCAAGATTCGGTTTAACCTTTTCTTGAACTAATCCACAGAGGAACTGTTAACGACTTCTGAAGGTAGCCTGTTCCACGTGTTACAGATTTTTTAGGTAAAGTAATTCCCATACACACTAGTGCTAAACCCTTTCAAATCCAACTTCCAACCATTGTTGCGAGTTGAGTTATCATTTAAACTAAACATGCTTCTAAAATCGACATCGTTGAACCCGTGTAAGAGCTTGAAAACCTCGATGAGTTGACCGCGCAGCCTCCGAGTTTCCAACGAAAACAAATTCAGGGCGCGTAAGCGTCGATTGTAGGTCATATGCCTAACGGAAGGGATTAACTTTGTGGCCCTCGCCTGGACTCGCTCCAGAGAGAGAGAGAGAGAGAGAGAGAGAGAGAGAGAGAGAGAGAGAGAGAGAGAACTCAAATCTAAAGTGTATATCTCCTGGGAGACTCTTGCCAGCCTATTTTGAAAAATGGATAGCAATCATGTAGCAAGGTCGTTTTGCTGCACAAACAGATAAATAAACTGGTGCATATTTTATGGGAATGTGTGCATGTTGTAAAGGTCCAGTAAGGGTAGAACAACTCTCTAGATTTGGCAGAATTTGGATAAATTCTTTAAAGAGCTTCAAACAGTTTGTTTTCAAGTTAGTCTGGAGTTTGTCAGTGGGAGGTTTTAAAGCATTGATTTTATTAATTATTAACTTGCAATCAGATTTCATGTTAAAATTATGAAGTTTTTCACTGCTTTAGGCAAAAATAGTTTGCTTAGCCTGAAAGTGAAATACTAAATCGTACTTGCGCTTTAAACATTAATTAGTTAGAAGTGGATAATAAATTGTTATAGGGTAGCGACTTGTTTACTGAATAAACGTAATTTGTATATCGCGTAGATGTGATTGCAAGGACTTATTAGTGGGTCGGCCAAAAATTGAAAAATCCTCTAGAAAAAAAAACACCGGCGTTTTTGCCTAATAGCAGTCACTCACCTTAGATAAGTAGTATTGAGGATGCCAAACAAGATGTGGGTGGATGTCACTCTCAATTTTGGGTTTGAAGGTCCCATACAAGGTTACAAAAGTCAAATTTTGAAAAATTCCGAATTTTGCATTTCAGTGGTGGCTCTATGTAACAACGTGTTTAAAGGTGTATCATTAGCACATAAAGCATATTTTTGTGATTTTATGGATAATAATTGAATGTAACTATGACTCTGGGTGTCTTTATTTCCATTAAAACTAAATTTAGCATGCTGGGTGAGGTGCGCATGTGCCTACTGCTACCATAGTACAAGTAATAGCATACTTTCGCATGTTGAATATTTTCAATGCACTGGCTGGCCAGACATTGGTTTGTATATGCAATTAAAAGAGTGCAGACAGTGCCAGCTGGTGAAATAATAATAATAATAATAATAATAATAATACTGCTAAAAGATTGGTATGTTTCGAATTGTTTCAATATATCTGTGGCTACTACATACTGCCATTCCCACTTGTCTTTGCAGATAGGGAGCTCATCAGCAATGGACCCTGTAGCTGTTATCAAGCGCAAGATAAGACGTCAGGATGTCAGTGAGGATTGTTGCTTCTTCTTTCAAAGCAGCACTGGTGACCTGCGCACAGCATCAACAGAAGGAAAAGCAAGAACTATGACTGTGGGTGATGAGAGAAATAACCTGGGAGATACCTACTATCTTCATGCTTTACAAAGACTGGAAAGTCTTTCCAAGGATGATTTCAATGCATTGGAACTCAAGTGGCATGACCCTCTGCATGTTTTGCCAAAAGACCACAAAGAAACTGCACAGGGTGGAGACAATAGAGAAGTCAGATGACTTGATCCAGCGTGCCAAACACGACCCTGTCATAACCATACCGTTGTCAGCGATGAGTGATGCGATTGCAGTTGAAGGCTGCTATCACCTGGCATGTTTGGTGACATTTGAGAGACGTACTAGAAAACAAGCGGTGTCAGAGGAGCAGCAAGGGCCTCAAAATGAGTGCATGACGAAGCTGTGCAAAGACTTGACAGTTGGCCTGTCTCGTGGTCACGTATACGACATGGGAGACGTCTGGGACAGATACGAGAGTATGTGTAATGACACCGGCATCACCGTGAAATACTCCAGGAGAACAACGTTCTACGAAGATGTTCAAAGGCTGCTTGGATCAAACGCCAGCTATGTACACCCATTGTCAAGAGGCCCGCTGCTGATTTACCCTGGAGAGAGCTCAGATTTCATAATCTCAAAAGCACTGTCACCTCTGAGTCAGAGTCTACTGAAGATGAAGATCTGATGTCCGCATGTGTGCCACTAGCAGCATATTCCAAGATATGGTACACTGTAAGAGTGTGATTGGTATGGTAGGGTCATTGTGAAAGTTGAATGTGAGCGATAGGTGGAGTGAGAGACTAGAGCTTGGTGTGAATGATTTGAAAGTGAGCGAGGTGAAAGATGGTAATGGAAGTTTGGGGATGATTCGTGTTTGTGATCTGAACAATAAAGGTTGGAAGCGGGAGATTTAAAGTTAGAAGTTTGCAAGAAAGTTGGATATTTAAAAGTGTCTGAGTTTGTCGGCATTAGATCTGCAATCACTTCAGGTAATTATTATATATGTACTTCCATATTAATGTGTATTTTTGTTATTAATGTTTGAATAACTTAATTATTTACGTTGAATTGTGATTAATATTTAGTTTTTCTTTTAATGTAAGACAATTTTGAAAGTAATTTATTAATGTGATTATTGTACAGGCGCCGCCCGCAAAGCTGGGCACTTGCGTTTTTTTTTGCGGTACTGCGGTACTGCGGTACTACCGCACTACCAAACCGGTACCGCATAACGCAGTACCGCAAAGGATCGCTGAAAGTACAGCAGTACCGCTACCGCATTTTTTGCGGTACTGCGTTATGCGGTACCGGTTTGGTAGTGCGGTAGTACCGCAGTACCGCAGTACCGCAAAAAAAACCGCAAGTGCCCAGCTCTGGGTCACTACAGGGTACAGAGTACAGTGGTGTCTTTGAGCATTGCCTATAATGCAAGTGTTGAAGCCTCTATACGAGGTAAGATTTAGTTAAAATTGTTTTACTGCAAGAACTTGTGAAATATTGAATTGTACGTGCATTTTTCTGAGTTTATTTAGCTGGTATGTGTTTTTACTTGTGATTCTAAACTTGTGTAAGCGATATTTGTTTATTATTGTTTTAATAGGCTTCAAACGTGGAATGTGGATCAACGCTTGGGTTCGGCTGGGGAGCTGAATTCCTGGTTTAATTGAAACCGTTTTGTCTACCCGAGCTGAACGTGAACGGTCAGAACGTTTAGTGGCCCCATTCCGAGGCTGAGCTTCATCAATAAATTCGGAAGTTAAAAAGTTAAGACAGGATTGGAAGCAAAGCCTATCCTTTCCTGCCCATCTAAAACATTTACAATGGTTTTGGACACCACTGCGACTGGACTAGCCGAAGTAAAGTGATAGTTTACTTTAAGTAGGCACAGGACCTACTGGTTGTATATTATTTTATTGAGCTAAGTGCGTGGGTTTAGTGTTAATTTGTGCTAATTTGTGTTAACTTGTGTTAATTTGTGTTAATTTAAGTTTAGATTTTACGTTTGTAAATATATTTAACTTATTTAAATGTTTCTTTTACTGAACCTTTAATTGGCCGATTAGATAAATTGTTCGGTGAACACCACATTGCTTTTGAACCCATAACTAGGAAAGAAAGGAGACCCGGTAACAAGTGCTTATAGTGGGAGTTCCGGTAACAACACGTGGCTCTGAATGTTCGACAAGACCTTGAAACTCCTAGACACTCAGAGACATGGCAAGGTCTTGATCAGGAACATGTTGATCGCGTCATACCCGACAGTCTGTACCTGTTTCTACGATTGCTCTTTGGGGAATGGATGCTGTGGATGAGGGAAGTGAAGAGGACCAGAAAGTGAAGCAGAGTGTGTAGCATTGCCCAGGACATAGTCTATGCAGTCTCCAACGAAAGTTGACACCAAAGCATGTGGGCTTGGGTCTTACTCTGCACCAAGCCACCCGCTCAGAAGCACTCCTAGATCTGTTCCACGCGGCAAATCACACTATTGGTATCGACACTGTAAGAAGGATAGACACCACCATCGCTCAGAACATCCTGGAGAGGTATGCTGAGAATGGATGTGTCTACATCCCTGACACCATCGTCAAAGAGAGAATGATTCACTGCTCTTGTGACAACATAGATGTCTTGGAGTCAACCTTAGACGGGAAGAACACCTTCCACAGCACTCAACTGATGGTATGGCAGAGAGGCCCCCTCCACAGCAGAGTCATGGCCAAAAGGGTGGCAAGCACAAGAGATCGAAATCTATCAAACCTGATGACCTACAGGAGTTCCAAAGGCTGGACCAGGCTACCCTCCCATCTGGCAAGAGGCCATCTCCTCCTGGCTACGACACTGACATAGACGACTTGTCACATGAACCTGAGAGGGACCGGGCACGTGCCAAGGACTTGGCCTGGGTGGTGTCACGCATCCATGATGAAGCGATGTCCGTTCCAAGCTGGGGAGCATTCAATCAATCTGTCAGCACTGCGGATCCACCAGTAACGACCGCCGGGATGTTGCCAATCCTGCAGGCACCAGCAGATGACAATGACACCATGACCACCGTCATCAATCGCTTCATGGCCATTTCTGAGTATGTCAGCCAGAAGTACACCATCATCACTGCTGATCAGCCTCTGTACAGCAGGGTAAGGAACTAGTCTGGGCAAACTCGAAATTTGCCAACGTGGTCTTGCTCATGGGAGGCCTCCATATCTGCTTCAACTTTCTGAAAGCCATTGGTCAACACATGGAAAGTGTGGGACTTGATGACTTATGGACAGAGGCAGGTGTGTACGCGGCTAACACCACTGAGACAATGCTGGACGGCAAGGCCTACTACCGAGCTGTGAGAGGTCACCAGCTGACGTATGAGGCACTGTGGCGCATCAAGTGGCAGATGTTTGAGTCATGGCTGGCTGCAACTGGCAACGGAGATGAGAACGTCAAACAGCTTGCCCTCAATGTTGCTTCGCTTTTCAAAGACAGAGCTGACATAGATGAGATGCGCGATGCTGTTGACAACTTCTCAGACGTTTTGGCAGATGAGAAATTCCAGTCTCATGGAGGAATTCAATGACCAGCACTCTGAAAATCCCAACTTCATGCTGTATCCTACATGGAAATGGTAGAGATCCTACTGGCCTTCATCAGAGCTCAGAGAGATGGCATGTGGAGTCTCCACATAGAAGCCTTTGCTGCAATGCTGCCTTGGCTAACTATCTATGACCACACAAACTATGCACGTTGGGGGCCGGTCTACTTGGCTGATATGAGAGGTCTTGAGAAGTCAGCACCAGAAGTTCATGCAGAGTTCTGTAATGGGAACTTTGTCGTCAAGAGGACGGCGAAGCGCTTCAACCAAGTTCCAGCTGATCAGGCAACCGAATGGATAAATCGTACATGCAAGATGCACAATGGTATCATCGGCATCACAAAGAATGACCAAGCAAGAGACAGGTTCTGCATCACATGGTCAGAGCGGTCACGCATCTCTCAAGACACAAGATGCCTCTTCAATCTTCAAGATGATGATGGGGAAGCCACCTTCACTCGGGTTGACAGTCTGCCTTCTCGCACTAGGCGTGACGCTCATGATGTCATGAAGCTAGTTCAGCAGTTGAAGCAGTTTGACGTCTTCAGAGTTCACGTGAGTGAAGCAGGAGATACAGATGCCGCCACTAACATCCCACTTGTTTCACTGGCAACCAAAGACACTGCACCCACAGATGTTGTGGAGAACCTGCTGACAGCTCAGGATCGAGGAAAGCAGCATGTAATCGGCTTCATGAAGGAGAGACTGATTGAACAGATAGTAGGCTTCCATGAAACGATGAAGAAACATCGGTCGAAAACCTTCGCTGATGTGTACAAAGCTACAGTTTCCACCAAGCAGAACATGCAGAAGACCATCAAAGCTGACAGAAAGCTACTACAGCGGCTCCTGAATGCCGCGACGCAGGTCGCATGGTGGAGATGGTCAACGTCTTGAAGCATGAACTGTCCCAGTCCCATTTAGTCTGGCGAAGGCAGGAGGAGAGATGAATTCGACATCGAAGTCTGAGCTGATGAACATCCTGATGGCTCAGCAGACCATAAGCTCAGAGGTTCCAACCTCTGATCTGAAGACCTGTGTGATGATAGATGGCCATGCACTCATCCAAGCTCTTGGCAAGCCTGGCGGCTGTCGGACATTCGGCGACTATGCTGAAGTGTTCTTCAAGGCCGTGACGAGTTATTTCAATGAACACACAACAAGAGTTGATGTCATCTTTGATCGGTACGCAGGGGAAGGATCGATCAAAGCAGTTACCAGGACAAAGCGTGCAAGCAAGAAGAAACCGATTCGGAAAGTCATTGATGGCCCACAAGTTCCACTGCCTGAAGTGTGGAAAAACTTCATGGCCCTGGATACAAACAAGGCTGACCTAGCCTTGTTTCTGTCTAACGTCATCACTGAGAAGGGCAGAGATCTTCAAGAAAGATGTCAGCTGGTGACAGGGGTGGCTTCTCTGAAGCCACTGAAGTACGGTCAACCAGGCGACATGACGTTCCACTGCATAGCAACCATGAAGAGGCGGACACCAGGCTCATCCTTCACTCATGTGATGCAGCGTCCCAGGGCTATGAACGAATACTGGTAGTGTGCAGAGATACTGATGTAATGGTGCTGCTGATTCACTTCGTTTGCACCAAGGTCGCTGAAGTGTGGATGCTGTGCGGAACGGCCAAGAACCGAAAATGCTACCCCGTGCACGATGTATTCAAGAGTTTGTCGCCCCCAGTCAGGGACAACCTGGTCAGCTTCCACGCTTTGACCGGGTGTGACACAGTCTCGTCCTTCAGTGGTCATGGAAAAAAGAAGTGTTGGAAGGTGTTCAGTGACCACCCACTCCTGCTGCACGCCATTGGTCGAGATGGGGATATCGCAGATGTTGAGAAGTTTGTGTGTCATTTGTATGGCACCCCGGAACAACACACAGTTGATGACGCCAGAGTTCACCTTTTTGGGAAGGCCAAGAAGACTCTGGAAATGCTCCCACCGACAAAGGATGCCCTGGAGCTCCACGCCAAGCGGGCAAACTATCAGGCCAAAATATGGCTCCAGGCTGACAAAGAGCACGTAGATGTTGAAGATCCGGTGGACACTTCAGCCTGGAAGTTGGAAGATGGGAGCCTCCTACCAGTGTGGACAAGACTTCCTCCAATCCCTGAAGCCTGCCTGGAGCTTGTTGCTTGTGGTTGCAAGAAAAAGTGCAAGACAGCTAGATGCAACTGCTTCAGGAAAAGGATGAAGTGTACGACAGCTTGTGGTTGTGACGACAGCGGTTGCTGTAACCCAGCTGGACAGTAGATCTATGTCTCTCTTCCGGGCTGAAATCGAGAGAAGCTGGAATGTGCTGTAAGGAACTAATAACTCTGTTCTTAAGTGATTGCAATCCACACAATTGTGACTGTCAGTGCAGCATTTCGGTGCTGTTCATCAAGAAACGTGAACTTGTAGATGTTACTAGTGTGTAAACTGTATAGTTATGGGGCTATATTTACTGCTTTGTGATTTAGTTGTGATAATTCTGTTACTGTGAGTACTTAATTCATGCCATCAAACTTATTAGGCACTAATCATGTTAAAATAAATTGTTTTGACAAACAGACTTGCTCAATGTTTTTTTTCGCCAATTAAAATAAAAAATCACAAATTTTTAGCACAATTTCGGTCGTGATTAACTTGAATTTGACCTTGAGTTGGTAATTCGGATGGAATAAGCGTGTCATCATACTTCTTTATCACTAAGTGTGGCAAAATGAAACATTTGGTCAAACCAATTGGCTCAGAATATTTTTTTAAAAATTAAAATTAGAAAATATAATATTTTGCACAGTTTGACCTCGAAAATGACCTTCAAAGCCAAAAGCGAGAGTGGCATCCACCTGCATTTTATTCCTCACCCACAGGCACATTGATTTAGCATGGGTGCCAGCTATTAACAAAAAACGCCGTTCAAAGTCGATTTTTTTAATTTTGGCCGGTAAAGGGGTTGTACGCAGTTCATTTCATGGTGGATCTAGTTATTAGTCTACGATTCGAGTGGAAATTGTAACGAGTGGAAATTGTAACGTCAAGACTAGCCGGTTGCCTCGTATAGGAAGTTAGTTACCTGTTGCCTCTATGATCCTATAAATTATTATTCTTTTCGTGTTTCATTATTATTTAAGTAACTATACTTAAGGTATGATTAAGATCATTACTGTTGTTGATGTTACAAATATTGGTTATATGACTGTTAATGTAAGTGGTACTATTGAGATTATTAGATATTACTTATTCTTGACATTATTGTATTATTTGATACTGTTACTGATTAATTATATTTAGTAATATTTGTGTCCTTGTTATTACTGTTTTTGCTATAACTACGTAATTGACAAAATTTTTATTTTAAATTATATGGCTGTCGTGCAAACTGTTAGACACTTAATCTATACATTGGCCATTTGTTGCACAAATTTTTGCACTAATTTTTGCATTTGTGGCACTAATTTAACGTTTGCATTATTGTTTCAAAAATCTTTTAGATATACCTAAAGCGATAATTTTGAAAGGTTTAGGAATTAATTTTATGGGTTTTTCCTTGAAGGCAACCAGTGTGGGACAGACTTGATTGGCCACTACTGTTCTATACTCACATGTTAAACTCCTCATATATACAGTATATATATATATATATATATACAGTATATATATATATATATATACAGTATATATATATATATATATATATATATATATATATATTATATATATATGTGTGTGTGTGTGTGTGCGTGCGCGAGAGAGAGAGAGAGAGAGCGCATAAACATCCCTGCACAATATACTGTACATACTGTATGTACATACATACATCATCAAAAATCCCATTTCCCATGGATACGGGGGTGAGAAGGCAGGAAAAACCCGAATGTAAAGTACAGAAGGTCGTGAAAAGGAAAAAAAAGGCAGAAAGTAGAGCGTAGTTACGGTGATGGCCCGGTCAGGATAGGCACCCATGTTCGAGGCTATTTGTGCCCTTTATGTGTCGATAGAAGGAAGGATGGATGCCCAGCCCAGTCCTTCCACTCCTGCATCGCAGGAGATGCGGAGCTAGCGACACCTATCGACGTGCGGTGGAGTCGCCACATCCTCGCACACAATATATCATGTTTTAAATAAACGTCAGGTAGGTGCGTCCCTTAAAGGGAGTATATCTATCTATCTATATATATATATATATATATATATATAGTTATAGTTATAGATGCATATTGGCGGTGTATAAACTTACCGTTTATTATTTGATAATCGTGAAGAAAGGAAAGGAAAGGAACGAAATTTAATACTTCATTTGCATGCATTTGGGGAAAATTTTTGGATTCCGTTTCTCGACATGGAAGAAAAATGATGGAACAAGCCCTGATTAATGAGGTCGGCATACGAGAGAGAAAGAAAAAGTATCCCAGATACAGACGAATGGAAAGGATGAACAGATGCAAATGTACGGGCGTACATCCAAAGGAGTTTGTGGAAAACTTTATTAAGTCTATAGGAAATATAGTGAAAATTTGAAAAATAACCTTGGTTAACCTTGGTTTAGCTTCCGCCCGAATTGTTCATTCTGACGAAGGTCAAGCTTGTCACTCCACCTCAGACCTACAGTTTAACGTGGAATCCGATCCACGCCCCACCAGCAGCCCAACGTCTTAACCACCAGGCAACCCAGGGTACCCATTTATCTACCAACCAATTTTTTTATTGTGTGGAAGGATGAACAGTTGGGTTTGGTGCGCGTCGCCTGCCGTCACCGGGTCCCGATCCCGGGGCCGATGAATTCGTAGTCAGCGACGCTAACCACTACCCGACCGAGGCGCATATAGTACAACGAGAGTTTATAAATAATTGGTCGATTGTTGGAAAATAAGGTCTTCTATCAGCAGTGAGAGGGTACTTCGATTTTTATGAATGGGTGACGGATGCGCTGTTTCTCCGATTCTTTAGTTATTTTTCTTTTTTGGTTATATGAGAATGTACCTCAGAGCTAGTTTTTTAGCACTCGGGATTTTCGGTTATCATTTTTTATACGCCTAAATGAGTTAAATAACTGATACGCTGTTTATAGAAAATAAAAAAAAAAATTCAAAAATGAAAAATGACGAATTTCATTATTCTCGTATGATCTAGCAATATTTTTATCATTATAGCTACAGTATAATAATTATATCTATATCTATCAGTGTATTTTTTAACATTTTTATACACTCTCTGGTACACGTTACCTCTACGAGATATTTTTCTACCATATCTTTTGTTCCGTCTACAGTATGTCATTACGTTCATCATAAATGTTTCACTGCAAAAAACATCGTGTCTGTCAAACTCATTTTCTTTTCCATATCTTCTTATAAAGGATTTTCTATTATACTGAACAGTTCTCCTCTCCCTCGACTTGCTTCCTTTTCAATCACAGTGATTGCAATACATCCGGAATTTGTTTACAGGCAAACATTTATTTCCCAAATTATATTAATTATTCATTAAAATGAAGAAAGAACTACATTCATAAATAAACAATTTGGAAGAATTAGAAAACAACGCCAAACTTTGCAACGACAATTTCACGGAAATCAGTGACCAAAAGTTTCCTCCATGAAATCAGTAATACAGTCTATATTTGATACTACAATGACTTCTCTATCTAGAATTTCTTCAATTCGTTATTTTTATTAGAACCTCACTTATTCCGAGGGCTACGTCGTAGCCAATGTCGTAACACCACTTCCCGTTGCTCAGCGAAGTTAAGCGACATTAGGTCTGGGTAGTAATTGGATGGGAGACCGTCCGCTGCGTCCAAACTATGTAGCGACCGGTGGTTCGGATCCCACGTAAAGCTGTAGGTCCCCTCCGTCATATGACTTTAGATGTTGTGAAGGAGGTTAAACAAAACCAATCATTATTATTATCATTATTCCTAGGACACTCTTGAGAATAGATAGCGACACCTGGCATATATTTGGTGTGTGTACTACAAACGGTTGTAACATTTCATGAATGAATGTTTAGTGAGTGAGCTCTGATTGGTTGGATGACTCATTGCCAAATGTCTTTAGAACATAATTATTTCCATTCATACATATTACTAAGGAAACATAAATGAATAATTAAATATAAATTCAAGAAGGGGGATATATAATAACAACGATGTGAATAAAAAATGGTCTTGAAAAAACTAAAAAAAACTTCTGACGTGATGACCGTGTTCATAGTATTGGCAAGCCTGTCATCCTGAACTGAAGTTTCAAAGTATAAAAACAGAGCCTTTGGTAATTATTCCGCCCTGAGCAAATTCCAAATTGATTCATTTACTTAATTATTTACATACATTTAATATTGAACATAGATTCAGATATTATTTGTGTCATAACAAGACACAGCAAAAACCTGATATATGAC